>JAFIDM010006943.1:52269460-52289873 GCA_023159025.1 Thereuonema tuberculata | reverse complement strand
TCTCTAAAACATTTCATCTTAAGATGTCCATGCTTCGGAAAAGAGAGGACCGAACTCTTAAAAAATATTAACATAAACCCAAATAACTGGGAAGAGGATGAATTACTGGATCACATGTTAGGATTCAAGGGAAAATTAGATCTGAATAAAATTAAAAACTTCTTAAAACTTGTTTGGATTAAGAGAGAAACTCTAATAAATCCTTAGGGTATCCTGTCTGAACAGGAAGTGCGTTTTAAAGCCTATCCCTATAAACATACATACATACACAGGTGGGCAGATGGATATCAAAATAATCACGCATATATTTTAAACAAGTAATAAGCATCCTAATATATTTTAAAGAAATCGATCTGGCCATTTTAGCCAGGAATCAGTTTTTAATGGGTGAGAGGAGGGTGCACACTACAACGAATGGGTCTAGGCTTTAATTTGGTCTATGAAAAAGCAACATTCCCAATTTTATGGAAATCGTATAGTCGTTTTAGTGTGATGCGCTTACAAACAGACAAACGGCCAAACAACAAAGAATAAAAGTATTCAAATAAAACATTGAAACTTTAAAAAATATTAAAGAAAAAAATAAAAATAAAAATAGTCCAAAATAAAGAAAAAGGTAACTAAATGCATTAAAAATCAATTTAATTACAGAATTCAGGTGTTTTCTTAATTATGAAGTGCTTTTCTCTGTTGTTTTTTTTTTTTGACTGACGGCCATTTTCAAATGATTATATGACACTCCCGATCGACCAAAAAAAAAAACCCCACTCGTTCTATTCTGAAGGAATGACTTTAGCTTCCGTTGACGTAAATTATTGCATCAAAATGAAGTGGAGCAATAAATTAATTAGATCTACAGCTGAATCGGTCGGATCTTTTGCTAGATTAAATTTTCACTATTAGGACATACAGAGCTCTCATTGCACAATGTAATGAGAGATAAAATGTAATGGGGGATAAAAAAATATAGAAGGTAAGGCCGATTTCACTATTTCTCTATTTTAAATTTTAGATAAATGTAATTTCCTGTTTGGATTTGAAATTGCTTTTAATTTAAATAATCCCTTGGTTGCATTTGCATATTTAATGGAAATAATTCTAAGTGAACAACATAATTATAAACATATTTACCAATAAAACCGCTTAGTTTCATTAGTCAAATGATTACAAAAACGTATTGTAGTTGGCGTGGCAACTTTTAGAACAACTCGCGTGGTAAGATTGAAAACTAGTTTACCAAAAGACAGTGCAAGTCTAGATAAACTTTTTTACGTAATTTGTGTTTAGTTATCGTGAGACACGTAAAGCTTGTATTAATAATTGTTTTGGATCTTTATGGCTCTCACTTCTATCAAAATTAGATCACATTAGATCCATCGTTTACATAAGTTCGTCACATAAAAGTTCGTCTATATTAAAAAATTAATTTTTGTTTTTAGTCTCCTTTCCTACGGAATTCAGGTTCATTAAGTCAATCAGTCAGTGTCTGTGTATTTTTTTCTCGCTAGATATTTTTTTTTTAAACGGCTAGAAGGAGCTTCAGAAAACTTGACTATCACATTTTAGTATTTTTATTTTTTTTTGTATTTTACATTTTTTTCGTTGGGTCCTTTTCGAAAAATTAGCGCGAGAAGACCACGAACATTCTCACTGAAGCAATTAGAATCCATGAAACAGGGGATTGATCAAAGAATAGTACTCGTGTATTAATCCTCCTAATGTCTGCACGAGCTTTTCTATGATTACAGTTAATTACCTTCAGACAAATTAATAAATTATTCTCGAATTTCACAAATTGGAAAAAAAAAATTACTATTTGTCTTCAGCAGATTTACTAAATTTTTTTAATTGCTATATTATTATGTTAACTACTATAAAAAATGAAACTTTTTGTTGGTCTTATTTTCACGATTAAAAAAAAAAACCAGCAAGAATTTAATGAAGATGGTTTAAAGTTGTTTTATTTCTTATTAAGTTATCGCATTATTAGCTGTAGCTTGTCCTGTATTTTGGTAGTTTTTCGCCCGCAGTTCCTATGAGTCCTATCGGTATCACAATCAATAGCGATCTATTTAATAGGAATTTAAATTTCGTAAAAAAAAAATCAAATATATAGAAGAAATAACTTTTAAGATATCTTGATCACAGAGATTAATATACATACATATACATATATTTGGGCATACAATGTATAATTTATTTTACGATATACTATTTGTTGTATGGTTAGTACCGACGTGCGAGCTTCATGTTCGAAGGTCCGTGTTCTGTGGATTTCTACTGTTCCCAACAAGGCGAACCCTTAGAAGAGTCCGTAGAATTTCAAGGGAAAGATACTGTGATGGTTTCCTGTTGCCTTCCTCAGAAAATGATATCAGACCGGAAGAGAAAGATGAAGAAGCAGACAAACCCAGGAAAGGAAATTTTTGAAACATCCATGCCGACGCTGGGATTCGAATCCAGGTTCTGACGCATCTGCCTCGTGGGAGGCCATCGCCTAATAAACAAGGTCATCGCCGGAACGGTCACGATATACTATATTTGGTCTTAAATAACGTCTTAAAACTTTCTTGTTCGAATCTTTTTTTCTCCTCAAATGGTTTCTGTTTGTCCATCCATCTTTTCACAACTATTCAGGTAACGAGAAATGATCAACATGGATGAAGATTTAAATGTCATTTATTTATTTTTTTAACTTGAACAGTTAATGTTATGACCAGGCAGCCTTTATTTTTCAGTGGCCGCAATAATGAAAAGTGGTATTTTTTTCTAGACATAAATTTTTAATAACGTGATAAGTGACTAGAAAAAAAAAAAAACGCTAATAGTTCAAGTTTTATTTGTTGAAAGTATGTTTGTTACAAAAATCGTCTAGACCAGTGTTTCTCAATTTTTTTTTGTTTCATGGCACACTTCGGTATTTCGAAAAATCGAGCAACACACTCAAAATTATTCCTAATATCCCATCGCATTCCAAATTTTTTCGTTGCTTTACTACGCATTCGACCCCCATATTAAGCAATTCTGCAAATTAAAAAAAACCCTATTTGGATTATAATTGAATTATAAAAATCATGTAATTCTCGACTTATTAATTTTAACTATTCCAGCTTGTATTACTTACAATTACTTGTTCCTCTTGCGTTAATATACGTTGTTGAAAATATTTAATACCTACTTTACATATTTTCTCTGCCAGTTTTAATGAAAAAAATATAAGTAAAAAATTTTGTAAATTGATGGTTGTTCATTTTTCCTGCAAGACAGCTAATCAATTTTCTTAATACTTGGTGGGATTCTATTTATAAGGCAACTAACAGTAGGATTAGCATTATTTTAGTTTTGACATCCCTGCACCCAATAGGAATAGGAATATCAAAACCAAAATCGGTCAATATATACAGTAGAGCCCTGATTATCCGCGGAATTGGGTGGCAAGGGGTTTCGCGGATAGTAAAAACCGCGGATAACCCGAAAAAAGACTAAAAATGAGGTGTAAACACGAAAAAAAATATTTCAGCATATATTTTGTTTTATTATAAAAAAAAGCATAATATGCAAAACTTTTTAAAATATGTTACAGTACAGCAGAACCCACAAATTCCGAGAAGGTCTATAGGATTATGATGCACAATAATCGACCTTCGCACTGTAGGGCCTATTGTACTTTCCCTGTTGTTGACTTGAATTAAATTGTTTTTTTTTTGAGGTTCGTAATTAAAAAAATTTTCCGCGGCACTCGCGGATAATCGGGGCTCTACTGTATTTATATAATGTTCTGCAAAAGCATCAGGTAAAACCACTAGATCAATTTTCTTAATGTGGCTTCTAACTTAATATAATTCTTATTTATGAGGCCAATTTTTAAACATGATTACGTACGTATTACGTACGCATTCTTAAAAAAAAAAAAAGAAAAAAACATGAGATTTTCAAATAACAGTAACGATGCTAATAGTAACGATGTACAATCTCAGTCACTAAACGATGGATAGTTGAACTCGCACATAATTACAGCTTCGTAAAGATCTTTCTGACTGTACAGAAAGTAAAAACATTTTATAATTACTGCAATTAAATATGTAAATTACGTAAACATTCAAGTTAACGAATCAAAAGTTAGAGACTTCCTTGCTTTAAGAAATTGTGAACCCCTATTTTTTTGTATATTTTTCCTTTAAAAAATAATAAACCTTTTGTAAAGAATTAATGACTTTTCAGTAGCCATACTTTGCTTATGCAGATAGCAAATCCCAATTACTTTCGCTTGTCCGGTTTTCTTCAGACGTTCGGTTACAATCGTTTTTTCTTTAGATATGTAAGGTCGTTGTATGGAATAACAAAAACTAGCTGAGTCTCCTGACGAACCACAAGGGGGTAATAGACTTATGTGAAGCAAATAAAGGTCCCGGAACAAATGCGTTTTTCTTTCTTTTCCCGCCGGAGTCAGATAGGCCCGGGATCTTCACGGCCGTGCGAATGGCTGCCGTGAGTATTCAAGACAGTTTTAAAGGGTTGGCGGGCGGCCAAATACATACGTCCGTAATGGATGAGTGGTGGTGCGGCCAGGGATGGAACCTGGCTTACTCTTTGTCCAAAGAATGATTTAGAAAAGAAAGAAAGAGGTAAACGAAGAACGACAGGCGATTGGAAAGAGATTTGTAGAAAGAAAAGGAGAAAGAATCCACACGGAAATAGGTACAGGAAATTGAAAGCGTTTGTTCAGGAAATGATATTGTCGCGGTTAATTTGAATAAATTTCAATTAGAAGCAGATAGATAGATAGATAGTGAGTACACAAGTATACGGGTAGGGTATAGAAATCTTCTCAAGTAGCATTCACTCCTTAATAATCTTTATTATTATACAAAATGTCATCGTGTTTTGAGAGGGTTTACAAAATAACATCATATATCCTTCCGCTTTCTGCTATCTGTTGGAGTGAAACAAAGTTTAATTCTTTAAAAGAAATATTAAATACTATTATCTATTCGTCTTCTTTTCATCTTCTGACGTAATTTAAATATTTAATTTTTCTTAGCAATGGAAAGACAATGGAATCTCCACAAATCTAAACAAAAAACAATAAAACACATTAAAAATAAAGAAAAAGAAAATTCATGTGCTGGTCTCTGTCAGCCTCAATGAATTTCTAATGCGCATTTAAATGAATAAAAAGCGGCTACATTTTTTTATTACAGTTTAGACTTTTTCCGCAGAGAAAGAAACATTTTTTTGTTTTACTGTTTTTACTAATTTTTGTCGCCACTTTAAATTCAGAAATTACATGAGCTAGAGATATGAAATTTGTTGGAGAAATAGATTTCGTTGAGAGAATCTAGAAACCATAAACTCATAGCTAAAGGAAAGGGGGGGGGGCTTATTATTTGATCACAGTAAAACGTATTCTTAGCAGCATAACTTAGTGGGCAGCAACCCGTTCTGACTTTCGACAACTTTCTGCGACATATATTTTTTGGATGGTTGAACTTCAGTTAGCGGTATATTTATCTGTTTTTGCTTGTAGTAGGGCATAGAGAGCCCGTGACCCTTGGTATTTTGGATTCCATTAAAATTAAAAAAAACAAAAGGTTGCCAGACTCTGACCTAATGGGAAGAAAGCCAACGTGAATATCTCTGTTCAACTGCCTAATAATGATCTGCAAAATGATACTGTTCAGCTACATTTATTACAAACAGAGACAAAGAGGTTGATCGCCATTAGACAAAATCCACTTCTAGCTGCCTTGGAGCCATTCTGGTTATTCGCACCTTGTTTTTAGTGAATTTTTTCGTTTAATCAAGTCAGCAAATGCATCACCTGTTCATTGAATTAGAACAAACAGTTCTAAGATATTAATAATTTGTTTTCTGCAACTTCTAAGTTCGAATCTCGTTGCTTGGAGAAGATAAACACCGCTAAAATTTCCACGGACCTCCTAACTGACGACCGCAAACATAAACAAGTCATTTACACTCCCCGTTCTTCTTAATCTAAGTAATATTGATTCTCCGAGAAATTTGAAGGCCTGGTTTTAGTTTTATAAAAGATCGTGGATAGTAAAGGTGAATTCTTAAAGGAATTAGATAGGATGCATTTAACAAAGCCTGATCTTTTCTTTCCTAAAGCTTTTAGTGGTCATATTAAAGTAAGGATTGATAAAGAAATGTAACGAAATAAAAACAAAACCATAGCAAATAAACTCTAAAATAAGCAAGAATTCCTAAAAAAAGAAGTTCTTAAGGGTCATCTGATTCCTTGTATTTTCATATTTTATTCTCTTTTATTTACATATCTTCTATTTTATTCGTTTTATCACTTTCAGATTGTTAACATGATAATAGATTTCCACAATTCCAAGAAAATTGTAAACTTTATTTAAAAATGGAAACTAAATAACTTTGAAATTAATTACAAATATTAGAAAATGCAAAATTTTGGAAATCATAAAATTTTAGCAAATTTATTGAGTAAATCTTCAAGATTGTTGTTTTTGTCGTTTTTTGCTTATTTTTTAAGTCATCGAACCTCGAAAAATCTGCTAGGTAAAAGAATGTTAGTTCGACTTTGATCAAATTTGGTAGGAACAAAGATAACACTAGATTACTTTATGCAGTGACTAATATTAAAAGGGATAGGATTCAAAGACTTTGTGTAAAGCAAAAATATCCGCAGTCCAATACAAATTAAATGAACAAAAAATGAAAATGTAAATAGAAATGAAGGAAATGAGAATTAAATAAAGAGTCTATAAAATTGGCGAGAGATATAATATTATCTAGTATAAATAAGAAACACAAAATTGTAAAAGTTGAAGAAATGGTTTTTAATGAATGAATAAAATTGTTGTAATTATATTATATTGGAAAATTAAGGTTTATTTATATGAAACAAGGAGTATTATTTTGATTGTTATTTTGTAACTATGTCCGGGATGTGTAACATGGCATGGTAATTAACATATGTTAATTGTTTATATTATTTAAAACTTGACAATGGAAAGCAGTAGAACTTTCCGAAAATTCGTTAATAAATATACATGTTTTTTGATTTGTTTGGTGTTGAAGATGTTTTGGATCTTATAATAAGAAGAAGCGAGATAAGGTAGAGGTATGGACTCAAGTTAAATAACGATTTAATGTTGTAAACTAAGAGAAACGCTTACTGTAGTCGTTGATTAAAAGTACAGTACGGTATTACAATTATGAGATTTGATATTTAAGTAGCATTTATAGAAATTGAAACACTGATCAGACTTTTGTCACTAAATCCACTTTATCAATACTTTTGAGCAGTAATTAGATTATTTCCAGTTACAAACATGGTCTTGAGAATAAAAAGCAATAGTTTGCTTGAAATAAACCTTCACACGTCGATATTCAAGCAAATAAAATTAATTCTGCCACATTCCTCCTGTACATAAATTTAGTATATGAACCTATGGCATTTCCTCTTACCTTTAACCGCCTGCAACTTCCTAACCCTTTTATCGTAGCCATTAAAATTTTGCAAGTAGTTATTGAATATCGTATTCCGTGTTAATGCGAAATTTGGTCAATATCGATGTTCTGGTTCTCGTTCAGAACCCATTTAACATCATTCGAGATCAAAAAAAATTGTGTTGAATTTCAAGATTTGGCTTGTTTACGAAAATCATTTATAAAGTTAGATGTTCCGTATTTTAAGTATTTTAAATTGAAATATAAATTTATAAGTAAAAATATATATATATCTTCCAGAGAGTACTATCACCTTTCTGTAAAACTCTAGATCGAGTTGCTTAAAATATATCTTCGTTTCCCATTGGTTCACTTGAAACCTTCATCAGGATGTATTTACACTTGGGAATCCATCTGCAGTCGAAGGCGTTAAAGTTGGGCCACAGCCAGACTGAAGCTCTAAAGAAAATTGGGGGTCAAAGAATGACCCGTTCACCATTACTGGCAGCGGAAAGACAGCTGCCCTGGCACTCACCTCCTAACTTCCACTCCGAAGTGGGAGGCAGGTATTAACCCATCTCGATCTGCCTCTTGTGGCACCGGCCATTGTGGCTGCCTTTTGCCAACAACGTCTTGATTTGTGGTCGCCTTATGTTTCCTTTTAATCAGGGGAAGAGGCGCTGTTTTGTACAGGTAACTTATGACTTCAATTTTGCTCGCTGCCTTTTTGTTCCACCTCAGTCGGGAACAACCCTTGAAAATGCTAATTTCGCACAATGTAACTTAAAGCACTTAATTCTTGAATTAAAAGTGAGGAAAAAAAAACTGGAACTTCCTGGTTAAAGAACTTAAAGGCAACTTTCCTGGAAATTTCATTTCTTACAATTTCTTCCTATTTTCTTTTTCTTCTGTTTTTTTCTAATGTCGTGAAAACGATAGAATCGAGAACCATCCATTTATATTCCAATAATTACATCTTCTGAAAACAAACAATATAAATTTCCCGTTCTAAAAAAATAATAAATAGTAATAATTTAATTCGCATTCTTTACTTGAATTGTGTTACAGGATTAATTTCTATCATGCCAAACTACGCTGGTAGCTTTTTTTCCACCGACCCCCAAGACCTCACTTAGACCTACAGTGAGATAGTTTAACTTTTAACTTTAATTAACTATGTGAAATGAATTAAGGATTTAATATTCGTTGCTTAAAACAATGATAAAGTAACAGAAATAGGATAAAAAAATCCATTGTTTAGATTCCAATGCAATCATTACTGCCATTACCTTATATGGTAATTTCTAACACCTTCTCTCCCTAATTTCTCAACAAGGACCCATTTGGAAATGCTCCAGTCCTTGAATATGCAGACCAGGTTCCAAGAAGATCCATCCAGAGGTTTAAAAGTTATTGGACTGAGGATACACACCCGACACAGACTGATGATTTCGTAAGCCTCACACTTTTCAATTGGAAATTTAGACAAAACATGCATTAGAGGGAAATTAGAAGTAAACTGAAGCGTACTACTCCTTTTTTGTTGGAGATTTACTCTGTCCAATTCACATATCAGGATATTTATACTTACTATTTAAGTTATTATACATAATGGTTTTCCAATGTATAAATTATGCGGAATAATGTGCAATTTAAAATTTCACTTAAATTGTAACTTTGTTCATTCAGACAGTACACACTTGAGGCAAATAAGAACTTGAGAGGTAAATGATAGATACTACGTTTTTTAGTGAAATAATAAAATAAATGGAAATACAACAGAAATAAAATACATCCTACTACAACACAGATATTCCTTTGTGATAAACATTCATAAATAGTGAATTCCATCAGATGCTTCAAACGTGATGATTTCTTTAATGGTTTGATCTTCAAAGTAAGAGTAAGTAATTCATTAAGGCATGAAGATATGGTTTATCGCCATAAATCGAAAGTATTAGTATATACTTCAGAAGCAGCATATAGTAAAACTTGTAAATGTAGAATAACATCCAATTAAATTCTTAATTATTTTAAGTAGATCTATTATCATTTTAGACCTTAGGTACTCTAAATATATATGCAATAAATATATTCACAGAAAATTACAAAAAATCTTCCATTGAGTTAATATAAAGGTATACCAAATGAAATGAGGACTTCTGTTCTTCTTCTATACCAGCTAAAAGTTCATATATAATTCTTGCCCAGGATAAAAAGAACAAAAGATGACCAAATACTGTAGATTTAAATGTTGACGAAGTCTGGCTAAGGACGTTAGGAAGATGGAATTTGTTGACAACTTGAAGAACAAATACTTGTTTAGTTCGGAGATAAGAGTCAAAACAGTTAATCAAAAAGCAGGAATGTAGATAACTTAAAGATTGCATTAGAATTAGGATAAGGTAAGGAGAATATAATCTAAAGAAGCAGCTCTGATTGACTGACAACGACCAAAGACTTAACGTTCATTATGTGATTCAGATAAACAAAATGGTGAGTCAGATGAGATTTCTGGTTTTATGCTGTTGAACGATGCAATTCGACTGTGCGTTTCGCTCGCATGGTTTGTAGATGATTTCTTGGCAGAAAGATACCTAAAACTGGAAGGGCCGAAGGAATCGGCGCATCTAACTCCTCTACGTTTTTGTTTCAACACCTTCAGAGTAGAAAAAAGGTTTTATACTAGCCAAAATCTTTCACCGTTCGGAGATGAGTTGAAGCCATGCCTTCTCTGCAAAGCAGTACTGAAGCGATGGGAACATTGCCAGATCACTTCGTGTTTTCTGCTGAACCGAAAAGAATAAAAAAAAAGAAAATACTCAGCAATCAGACTTACACGGGTTTTTTTTTTTCTTTTTTGTTTATTTTTCTCTCTCATTTCTTCGATGATAACTCTTTGACGTAATCCTATATAATCCAATCTAAAACAAGCCATGAAATGTTTGCTTTGCATTGGGATCAATCAATCTTAGGTTTTTATTACAGAAAGATAAGTAGCGATAATCCAATACAATGGCTTTAAGTTTATCCGGAGAAAAAAATACTTTAAAATAATCTATAGGGAATTTGTGCTAAATTTAATGCGAAAGCTTTTATTATAGGATATGCATAATAGAAATATTACAAGTACACTCCTGTGCAAAATTAAAGGAACATATGCTTTTTTTTATTTTTTTCAAAAAGTACAATGAATTTAAAAGTGTAACTTGGTGGTGTTAAATTTACATAGGTAATCAAAGAAGAAAGAAAGGAAAAGAAAATCGAATCTGTCGTAGCAAATACGAATGTGGACGTAATGTGGTCAGTTCATTGTGGTGTGTGGATGCAGCACAAGAAACCAGTAACTAGAGACTACATGAACTACGATTAGCTCTAATAAATAACGCTTACTTACAGTATATATCATCTTTGTGAGACCTGTATAACTGAGGCCTACAGAGATAATCATATTCGCATTAATTGTTCCCTCATTTCCTTTTTACGAGTACGTTACCTTGAAACGAACAAACATTTTGTCAAAATTTTTATGTTTATTTAGATGTTGTATTTTAACTTAATCAACTAGAATATAGTTCATTACTACATAAAATTTGATATAATAACTTTATAGTGGTTCTAAAAAAATTCGATTTGATTTGACCTTTTATTTTGCCACGAGTGTACCACCAGATTATTCATACAGTTATCAGAGATTTCAGATGTCGTTAGAAACTTCAAATTAATAAGTCAGTCAGAAAGTAGGAATTAATAGCTTCTGAATAAATTCTATGTCAACTGCAATACTAGAAAGAACTTTGAACATTTTAAACCTATTAAAACCTATTAAAACGAATTCTACAGTAATTATCAAGTATTTTCTGATAGTTAACAACTGAATGATGATTAAGGTCCAGATTTTCATGACCCTACAAACCTTAGATATACACGACGTTGCAGCAAAGGTGGAGCGAGTGATGCCCTCACTAAATGCCGCAGCAATTGAGGTACCGCCGTCATCTTATCTCTGTATGTTTAGCGATTTTTTGTTAGTAAAAAAGCAATTCATGTAAAACAAAATATGAATATTTTGAGACGTATTACATATTCCTAACATCAATAAAAAGGAAAAGAGGCACAGACAAAACTACTTCACACCAGGCGCTAAATAGAGTTGTTTCGGGTCAGGACATTCATATGTCCTGCGCCGAAAAAATTTAAAATATGACATAAAAGATATTCCGTCCAACAACAGCAACAAAAAAAGATCGGTTAACATCTCTGAATCAGAAGAATATAAAGGGTATTGTGTACACTCTCAAATCATTTAACTTGTTATACTTAATAATTTGATGCAGGTAAAGAAACCGATGATAAAACGTAAAATGGTTAAACAAAATTAAAAAGATAAAAATAAGAAATGGAATTTAGGACTCCTCCTACCTATTCGATGCAAGGTCAGAGTAGCAAGTTTTCGTTTTGTATATGCTTAAAAATGGAAATAAGCTCAACAAAAAATATAGCTTACTTCAATCAATAACGAAGTTATCAATATGAAGAATTAGAAAGAGCTTGGATACTGAGACTCATAATAGGCATGTAAATTCTTCTTGAAATTTGATGTGCAGGACGATACAGGCCAAGCAGGCCCTTGAGTGCGCGGGAGTTCTAGGCTCCCAGCGATCCTCGACCAACGGGATTAGCTGAGGTCGGATGATCATTCCGACGTCCGCCCATCTTTAATCCCCGAGTAAGAAACCCGTACCCATTTGACAGAAGGCTGGGTGAATCCTTGAAGGAGTAAGAACAGTGGAAAAAACCCCGACTACCACTGGACTGCTTCTCCAGACGGCGGTCGATCTCCTAAACCACTGGTATGCCGTATTCACCTAACGTCACAATATACCTAATAAACAGCAACTCAGTGTATATAGAGAGTATTTTTCCAGATGATGATGTTGCTCTTCCTTCGGGAGAAGATATTTTTGAAAATTCTATAAACCCTTTAAAACTAAAAAATCTTAATAATTATTTTTTAAAAAGTATTGTTAATTATTTTAATTAAAAAAAAAGATACAAAGCTTTAATAGTTCATTTTTCATTGAATTTGGACGATTTAGTGATAGTTCTGTACAATGTCGAATTGTATACTAACGATTATTTAATGCACTTTAAATGTTTCATCAATAAAACCATCCGTTTTGAAAATAGATATTCCATTTGACATCTACGAATAAAACATTAGCAACAGTACAACTGTTGATAATTCCCTATAGCTCATTATCAACAGTACTGTAGATTTGATTGTAAATTTTTAAATCGCTATTCTAAATTTATTACTATCGTAAATCAATTTAGAATTATTGATTTATCAAGATCAGTAAAGCAATATTAGATAATCTCAAAGTGAAATTAAATTTCATTAGTTAAACTCATAAATTAATTGTAAATTCAAAATTACTTCTCATTCCATGGAATCTTACTTTAGAATTGTTGCATGTTGCAAATAACTGCAACAATAAACTAGTATTGTTACAGTTGATTGTGCATTGCAATAGTCGTTGATTGTTGAACTAATTGTAATTATAGTCTTATTAATCTACAAGAATGGTTCGTTGCAGCCACACTGTTTTTACACTCATTACCAAAAAAAAGACACACCTAGAAGGAGTTGTCCGATTGCAATGAAATTTCGTATGCAAAGACATTGGGACCGCCCATGCAAATGATTAAACTTTGGTGTCCAATGAATGAATATCGAGAGCTACAGCGCATCGGAACTGCGCACTTAGCAGGTGTATATAAGAAGCGATTCTCAATCTGATGGTCAAAATTTCTGTTGCATTGCGAGTTAGGATACCTTTCAACGACTGAAAAAATGCCTCACCGCAGGGTTCGAGCTTATTACGTGCAACTGTCAGAGTTTGAAAGAGGTCGTATCATTGGATTGAAAGAGGCAGGTTGGGCAAATCGGAGAATCGCTCGTCATATGGGTCGAAGTGATGCGGCGATTAGAAGATGCTGGCAGGAATGGGTGGACAATGGCAGATTTCAGCGTCATGAAGATAGCGGTCGACCTAGGGCCACAGCAGAGTGGGAGGAAAGAGTGATTGTTAGATCAGCTGTCCAGCGCCTGAATCATCGTTATCAACCATCAGACGTGCGACCTGCACACGAGTGTCCACCATGACCATTCACAGACGGCTGAGAGAGCGACATCTACGCTCGTACCGACCGCTACGCCTCCTGCCACTCACGTCTGCACACCGTCGGGCCAGATTACAGTGGGGTTTGGCTCGATCCGGTTGGAATGATGCTGACTGTGGACGTATAGTGTTTAGCGACGAATCCCGCTTCCAACTGTGTCCTGACGATCGTCGCAGACGTGTCTGGAGACGCCCAGGGCAGCGTGCCGATCCTGCTTTCACTATTGCACGCCACACAAGCCCTCAACCAGGAGTTATGGTCTGGCTTGCCATTTCCCTTGATAGCCGGACCTTTTTGGTCGTCATTAGCGGCACACTTACAGCACAACGGTACGTCGACGACATTCTGAGACCTGTTTTGCTACCCTTCTTTTTGCAGTATCCTAGCCTTATTTTTCAGCAAGATAATGCCAGACCACATACGGCACGTATTGCTATGACCTGTCTTGCAGCTTGTGAAACACTTCCTTGGCCAGCCAGATCCCTAGATCTCTCTCCTATCCTAGAGCATGTCTGGGATATGATGGGAAGGTGACTGCATCCACCAGGGAATGTGGATGACCTAGCCCGACAATTGGAGCAAATTTGGCACGAAATACCGCAGGAGACCATCAGGGAGCTTTATCACTCTATGCCACGTCGTGTGGCAGCTTGCATTCAGGGTAGAGGTGGGTTAACACCTTATTGAGCTCGTTACTTTGTAACTCTGTAACTCTGAAATAAATCATTCAATTTGTCTGAAAGCTTAATCATTTTCTATTCTGTACATAATCTTCCTCTCCACCAATTTTTGTCTCCATCGGACAACTCCTTCTAGTTGCGTCGTTTTTTTTTGTTAATGAGTGTAATTTGATTCTGTGTCAATAATGTTTAGTTTTTGAAGATACTTCAGTAACTAAACTATGCAACGGCTATTAATTGCTGAAAAAATTATTGGAACAAAGTGTAAAAGCTCCAGTTGCTGAATTGGACTTGTGTTTAATTATAATTTTCTTATACAAGTAAATGTTACTTGTTGAACAATGAACTGATTCCACTTTGGTTGCTATACAGTAGACATTAATTGTTCAAGATATTCCGTACTGCTAGTGATTGAATTGTATTACTGGAGCAATACTGTACTGATTTGTACTTTGGTAGACACCTGTGGTTTCAACAAACAGTTTTGTTCACTAGAGGTCTCTGAGCACAAGAGACACGCTGAAGCTTGAAGAATCGGATCTGCGTGCACATCTGTACGTAGAACAGTGTGACGTCTCTGACTTCATTACCGATGGTCAGTTTTCATTAGAACGCGGACATTGTGCAAATATCCTAATGATAATGCACATGAGGACTTTCAATAAAATGCAATAGCATTAAAGAAAACATACGAATGAGTCGTCTTCCAGACGAATACCATCTTCTTGGCGCACTTTTCGTCCTAACGTGACCTCAGCCAATCTCAATATATTAGCTGTGTTGATCACCAATCTTCGAACGATTTTTCGTTTCATTACATAAAAAACCTTTAAGTATGTCGGCATCTGCATAGTCTCAACTGGAGTAAAGCAGGAAAACGATGAGTTCTAGGTTTGACGAAACAGAGGCCTCTAGTGAACAACTGCGGAGGTTTACGACTACCACCTGTGAATTCAGAGGTCAGAAAATGATCATGTTCTGAACTTTGGTGCTTTTTTTCTCTGTTCGAACCCAAAGGTGTTCTTTTAAGTAAAAGAGAACTTGCTTATCTTTAAGTGTCAAAAAATATAGTTTTATTAAGAGATAACTTTTTTTTTAATTATGAAACGCTTATTTTTAAAATATTGGTCTTGTATTCCAATGCACTGGACTGGAGGAACCCGGTTTCAATTTCCGCCGGTGATCGGAAATTTTTCCACGCTTATTTCTCTTCAAGATAAAATTTTAAAATATCTTTTAAAAAGAATGTTTTAAATATTTTAAAATAAAACATTCTTTTTAACTTTAAAACTACACTAGCAAGTTGAAGTTTTAATATTAGATTAAGCTATTGAATGTTAGTGTTACTGCTTTTGGTGCAGGCGGAGCCATCAAAAAAAATCTTTCACTAGAGTATTTTTAGAATCTTAATTTTGTTTCAGCAAAAGTCCATAGATATTTTTGATTTTTTCCTATTGGTATAGTTATAAGCTGAAAAGCTGCGAAAACTTGCTAACTTTACTCAAACTATCATTTTTCGTTGACTGACAAGTGAGAAATTTGTTAGTATTTTTGAAACGTGTCTCGAACTGAACTCTTTCATCTTTTTAGACGCGGGGAATCTTCTTCATGTCCATTATTGATTGGAAAAAAAAACAAAAAAAAGCACCAAACCAAGAAAAAAGTGGTCTATTCTCCACTGTGTCTCATCACTCTTCATCTGGTGTAAGGAAAAGTGCTGTAGCAAAGTATAAAGGAAACATGGACTCATGTATTATGGAGGCATCTCTTGTAGAAGCCTGTCTCAGATTGTTGGCAACTGAGGCGATCACTCATGATTGGCGTCATTGGATAATTTATAACAACCGCATCTCGCAAGTTTTGTGTTGAATGAGAAAGGGTTTTCTGTTGCTCCTTTAAGATCCATTTTCTGTCGTTTCTAGGCTTGGTTTTGGCTGAAATGTCTGGGGAAAAATCACAAGTGTATTTAAAGAATGGACAGACGGAAGATAAAAATATCACTTATAAAATAGGCCTACAAAAAAATAGCGAATTCTATCTAAAAAACTAAAACAAATGCATGTTCAATTTAACGTAGAGTATTACTGTTTCGCGATAAACATAGTAATTACGGAAAAGATAATAATAATAATAACAATAATAATAATAATGATAAAGCACCATGGATAACAGAGGAACAGCAACTCACTGAACACTTACCCTGCATGTCCTTCCATGAGATAACTCTCGCAGACATACAGACAGCACTAAAACATGCACACAACTGGAAGGCTCCTGGTGCAGACGGAGTCCAGAACTTCTGGATCAAGAGGTTCACGTCCCTGCATGGAAAACTAGCGCTTACACTCACTGACATAATCCAACACCCAGAACATATGCCTCGTTTCCTCACACAGAGTGTCACATACCTACAGAGCAAGAACACTGAAACAGCGCAACCTGCAAACTACCGCCCAATCACTTGCCTCCCCACACTTTACAAACTCCTCACCTCCTGCCTCGCAGACAAGATCTACACACACATCGAGACATATAACATTCTTTCCGAACAGCAGAAGGAATTCCCAGGGTTGTAAGGAGCAACTCCTTATTGACTCTCTAATCCTGCGCCAGGCAGATGCGAAGAATAGGAGCTTACATATCGCATACATCGATTACAAGAAGGCATTTGATTCTGTCCCTCATTCCTGGCTCCTACACACTCTTCATATCTACAAAATACACCCCAAGATCACGGCATTCTTAGCTGCCACGATGAAGAGTTGGAACACAACATTACACCTACGCACCTCCAACACTTCCATCACTACAGATCCCATTCCCTTAAGGAGAGGTATTTTCCAGGGAGACTCCTTGAGTCCTCTTTGGTTCTGCCTCGCCTTGAATCCACTGACTGTGAGCCAAATACTAGATAACACAAAACACGGTTATAGGCTTACCACAGGCACTGTGACACCATATAAAATCACACACTTACTCTAAAATGGATGACATTAAACTCTACGCCACAAACAATGCTCAACTTACTAATTTACTACAAGCCACCATTTGGAATTGACAAATGCCGCAAGTTACACATAATATGTGGGAAGACTTCGAATTTGGAGTGTTTTGAATTGGACCATGGTTTGGCCATCCAATCCATGGAACAGGGAGAGACCTACAAGTACCTGTGCTTCCAGCAAGCGCGCATCATTGACAACGCAAACATCAAAAATGCACTGAAGAACACATACCTTGCTCGAGTTCACAAAATCCTCAAAACACAACTCAACGCCAGAAATAAAATTAAAGCTATCAACACTTTTGCCGTTCCCACACTAACATATTCGTTCGGCATAATTCCATGGACAAACACCGAACTCGAAGCACTACAACGCGCAACACGCACTACATTCACGAAACACAACATGCACCACCCCAAGTCCGCTACGGAAAGGATGACTCTTCCCTGCAAGGAGGGAGGCCGAGGACTCATCAACCTCATCACCCTACACGAAAAACAAGTACATACACTTAGGGAACATTTCCACCAAAGAGCAGAAGACTCCTCACTTCACTCAGCCATTGTCAAGGCTGACACACACCTAACACCCCTGAACCTCGAAAACTCTTCTCCAACACTCACCACCCCTGACATCCACATTCAGCAGCTGCGTGAATCATGGGCTCGTAAGGAACTCCATGGCAGACGAACTCAGCCATCACGAACTCAGCCAGCCTCATGTCGACATGGAAGCGTCGAACAGATGGCTGACGAGTGGTGAGCTGTTTGGGGAGACCGAAGGGTTCATGATCGCAATACAGGACCAAGTCATCTCCACACGCAACTACAAGAAACACATTCTACACGATGCAAACACACATGACGACAAATGCAGGAAATGCCACACTACGCATGAGACGATCGACCACGTAATATCAGGTTGTCCCCTTCTCTCTCAAACAGACTACCTCCATCGACACAATCAGGTAGCATCGATCGTTCATCAACAACTAGCACACAAACATTCACTTATTAAGAGCACGATCCCGTACTACAAGTACATACCACAAAGCGTATTAGAGTCACCCTCATATAAACTATACTGGGACCGCCCCATTCACACAGACAAAACCATACATCACAACAGACCAGACATCACACTTGTTGATAAACAGACCTATCTAATTGATATTGCAGTGCCTATCAGCAAGAACATGCAGAAAACTCACGCAGACAAGATCAGTAAATACACTGATCTAGCACACGAGCTCCAGAAGCAGTGGAGGCAAGATCGAGTACGTGTTGTACCCATCGTTCTGTCTGCCACTGGTCTAGTTCCTCACACATTGCACCACAGTCTCAGCACACTAGGACTTCACAAAATCACTTATGCACAACTGCAGAAGGCTGTGGTACTCAACACTACACGCATAGTTAGGAAATTTATGGACACAAGCACACATCCCTAATCATTCTTGCACACATCTTTACACTTGGCAGTATGTGCTTTGGTCCTTGACCCGCCATATTGTTTTTGCTGGGGAAACCCAAGGTTTGAAACATACAAACATAATAATAATAATAAAGCATGGATAGTTAGGAAATGTATGGGCACAACCAAGCATTTCCCTTACCATTCTTCCACACTTTTTTTTTTACACTTGGCAATATGTGTTTTGGTCCTTGACCCCACCATATTGTCTTTGATGGGGAAACCCATGGTTTGAAACTTTTCCAAAATAATAATAATAAATTTCTGATATGTATATAGGTATGAATAATTAGTAGTAATTTTTTGTGTTTGTGTTTGTATCCTTTAATAACTTTTGAACCTGTGAAATGATATTTATTGAATCTTTGCATTCCATATTTATGCGAATGAGTCGCTCTAATTTTTGTGTTGGTACAATTTCCTGTGTGGGTCCATGAGGGAAAATTTGCGCTGGTAAATACAGAAATCCAGCAGTAAAAGCACTGTAAGTGTAACAATGAGTTCTTATCTGTTTAAAAGTGCACAATTATCCCTTCAACATTGAATTACCACTGTAATCTTCTTTGATTAAGGAATATAAGAAAAGAAAAGGAGAAACAGCACCTGAACAAAGAGGAAATTGCCTTTCTGATTTAAATTTCGGGAAGGAGTTGGGGACGGCCGTTTCGTCCTTCTTCGGACTCATCAGCCCAACCCTCGCCTTCCCTAAACCAAATCAGAAAGGCAAGACCTAGTTAGTGGAAGCCACTCCCAACTCGGAAGTGACCCCAGAAACAACAAAAGACAAGAAAATAAATAGCTGCGTCTCTCGACGCCAGCCAAATCCTTCTCCTACGAACGAGTAGGCAGAAAGGCAATTTCCTCTTTGTTCAGGTGCTGTTTCTCCTTTTCTTTTCTTATATTCCTTAAACAAATTTCACAGCACGTTAAGTTTTTCTTTACTGTTATCTTCTTTGATATCACCAAAAATTGATTGGATTGAAAAACTTAAGTAAATATAGGAGGAATACGATACAGTTGAGCAAATAGGTAATCTTAAAATATTGTTTGTATTTGGCAAAAATAGTAATTCTCACAGATATTTTCCTTTGTATTGTTTTTACGACTTTGCTTTAAAAAAAAAAGAAGCAAATAAAGAGTAATATTTTAAAAATCGCTATCTTCTCGTTCTTATGTTTTTGTATTTCGACACTGCCAGAGACTATAGAGAATATACTATCTGTATCTGGAAAACTTAACAGTTACCGATTCATCATGTTCAGTCACTTGTAAGTCAAAGAGTGTAAGTGGTATAAAAACATTTTTATTTACATTCTATAAAATTTAATGCACCGTTCTCTTAGTATACGGTACTTTTGTTCCACGTCAAATCGATTTAGCTGCTGACGTTTGCGATTCTAGCATAAAAAACAAACCTTTGTTGACATATACTCTTTAATAACCACAAACATTAAACTATAACATACTGGCAATATTTCTTCCTGTATTTCAAGGACTTTGTAAAGCCATGTCTAAAAATTCTTATGGACTAGAGTATGACATCTCTCTTTCCTAAATTCTACATAATATAACGACCCAAGAATAGATTACAATTGTTTGAAAATTATTCTATTAAAATTTTAAAAAGAC
>JAFIDM010006943.1:52255307-52269450 GCA_023159025.1 Thereuonema tuberculata | reverse complement strand
CTATTAAAATTTTAAAAAGACTAGATTACAATTGTTTGAAAATTAATTGAACGTGTTTGAGATCACGTTCCTTTGTTGTATAATTTTTCATGCTTTTAAATTTTTGGGTTCTTATATTATTTAGAATTTAGAAAAGAGAGATGTCATTCTCTATTCCATAAGAACTTTTAGACATGGCTTAACAAAATCCTTGAAATACAGGAAGAAATATTGCCGGTACGTTATAGTTTAATGTTTCTGGTTATTAAAGAGTATATGTAATTTCAATTTTACGGTGTTTCTAAATAGATGTAATAAACCTTTGTTGTATTTACATTCGTATTTGTAACTGCGATTTCGGTAGTAAATATTGTGAGGAGACGAAATCTATGGTTGCGGTGTTTTTACCAATCATGTAATGACTAATGTTTTTGAGGTATCAGAAAATAATAAAAGTTCTGTTAATTGGACCCAGAAAGTTTAAATTTGAAAAATTGTGTGCCTGGATGTTTCTCTTCTAATCCGCCAGATGGTGCTGCAGATGGATTTAGCATGTATTACAGGTATAGAACTGCACTCAACTGTACTTCACATAGTGGGAACCGAAAATACAGAGGATGAGGGAGGAGGGACTCAAAATATCGTGCACAAATTTTAAGTTTCATAGTAAAAAGCATCGTAAAACATTTTAAAGAAATGAGTCCAGCCATATTAGTCCAGACGAAGGATTTTTTTTTTGAGGGGTGGAACGGATAGAGACGGAAAACAAACGGGTCTACCTTTTACGTTGGATCGTAAATAAGATACGCTTCAAATTTGATGTAAATACATCCAACTGTGATGTGCGTACAGGGACGAATGGCCAAATGAACAAACATAGGATAAAAGTGATAAAGGAATGGTAATAAAAATACGCTTTTACGTGTGGATAAATTTACTAAATCACTGAGAAAAGTATACATAACATTAAAAATTATCAAGATATTTAAAGATAAAAATTACACGACCGGTTTCGCCCTCACAAATTTCGGGCGTCATCTGGTCATAAAAACAAAACAAAAAACCAATCCAAATTTATTTCGAAAAGTACAGCAAGTGACCATTGTTGATGTCAAATGCAAAAATCTTCGTTTGACGTTACATCCAATGATAACGTCTTCTTCAAGAAAGGAAATATTTTTATTCATGGAGCAGGTAACGAGCAACAGGAGAAGTGGTTCATTCCTCTCCTTCGTCTTGACTTTGATTAAAAACGGGTTTCATTGGTTTCTGACGGATGTAGGTGATCTGTGTGATGTAAACGAAGATTTTGCGTATAACAATAGTCACATGCTGTACTTTCCGAATTTTTTTTTTTTTTTTTTTTTTTGTATTTGACACCAGATGATGTCCTTCAAATTTTTGAGGGCGAAACCGGTCGTGAAATTTTATTTTTAAATATAATGTCATTTAAAGTTAAAATAATAAAAAAAAAATCATATAATGTCATTTTTTACTATATGTGTTGTTCTCAGGGATTTCCTGAAATAATAATACTTTAAGTGCTCAACAATTATTGTAGTATTACCTTTCAAACTATTAATATTGGGGTGATAGGTTTCATCTCTGGTTCGTAAAAGAAGATAGACTGAGTCTAGCTGGATCTGAACTGGAATCTGTTTATTCAAGTAAAATCAGGGCTTTATGTATATGGGCTCTGATTGGTTGGTGTGCTTTAACAATTCATTGGGGGATTTAAATAACATGTGATCTTTAACTGATTTTAACTGTAGCTCTTAAATTTTAGGGAATTATGGGTAGCACACCAACGGAAAGAATTTAAAAAAAAAAAAACAGAATCGACGGTAAACGATAGAATTTGAAATGTACAATAGATTAAATAATGATTGATCAGAACACTAAAAATATAAACTTATAATAGTAAAGAGAATAAAATAGAATAAATAAAACTATGATACAAATACAACTACAAAAATCATCACAATATTAGAGTTTTCCTTAAAATGTGTTTTATTTTATTTTTTTTTTATTTTATTTAATAATTCATCATTTGTGGACCAAGATTCCTATTTCTCATTAATTTACTTTTTTTAGGAGAGTTATGTTCCTTCTTCATTAGACAAGAAATAACGTCATTTTTTAATTAAGTTAATCCATAGTTTCCATTTTTCTTTTGCTCTTCTTTTAAATAATAAAAAAAGGAAAATTTAACTACTTTTCATTTACATTCAGTTTACTTTGAAACCGAAGCAGAAATTCATTAAATACAATCGATTTTTTTTTTTTTTTTCTACCGTCGTCGTAATGGTTTTCAATAACAATTTATTGCTTGCAGGCTCTGAGATTGTAAGAAAAAAAAATCAAACTTAACGCTGTAACTTGAAAGCTGCTATGAATTTTTCATTCCTGCGATAAACATCGTAAGACAATTAAATTTGGGCTTTAAAAAAATAAAATAATGGTAATTTTGTTGAAATTACTGGTGTTTCAGATTAAGATTCTCATTAAATTGAAGACATAAAATCTCTTCCTCTCATAAAACTCCCCAACGAATTTAAATTTTAATCAATTTCCAAAAAAGAAAAAAAACCTATCTAACCTTGAAACACACTCACTAAAAAAAAGACTGGTAAAGAAAAAAAAATACGAATAAGTTTCTGAATTTAATCTAATCATTAAAAAAAGAAGACGAAAGCTCAAACGTCCGTTTAATTATAAATAATGGAATTTGCAAACAATTGGCGACCATCATTGAACCGGAAGTCAAAATATGCAGGCTTCCGGTGGCCATTATCTTAAAGCTGAATATTGAAATTGTGGAAGTAGTGTTACCTTCCTAAAATCTAAAAGTGATAATTAAGCTGTTTTGTTTGGATTTAATTCATTAGAATACATAAATATAATGATAAGCAATTTCGTTAGCTGGCAAATAATTTAGTTTCAAATTGAAATCATATAAACAATTTGTTCTATGCTGATAATGCAAAGCATGCCATAGCCACTAGCGTTGTGGAATAATTATGCATAAGCATACAAGTATTGAAAAAATATTTAAGTTCCGTAAAAAATTCAAATTAATATGAAAGATGTCGCCACCTATCGGAGGGAAAAAAAGCTTTTCTCACAGTTTCTTAATGTTAAGCAAATGTAAGTTGGTAGACTTTATTTTATCTTAGAATTTAGATTTACTGAATTCTCCTGTCTTTAGAAGAACTACAGGCTTGTTTTCAAGAAATAGTGCCTGAATTTTTTTTGATTTAGATATACGGATGACTTTAAAATTCAATAATTCCACCCAACAATTGAAAATGTGATGAAAACAGCAACTCTTCCAAAATAGCAGCTCACATTTTCCAACCAAAATAAAAAAAACTTCTCTTAATACTTTATTCGAAAATTACTTAAGTATGATCTTGCTCTCAAGTTCAAAACAGTTTTAAAAACATCATATTGTTGGAATAGAAAAACTAGAAAAAAACAAATGCATGGAAATAATGAACAGGAAAAAATATGATATGTTAAGGAAATTTGGGCCCTGTTATTAAAAAACAGTCCTTTTTGATTTTGTCACTTTGAACATTATATAGAAAGATTAGTATTCCTTAGTATTTATGATCTGAAATCACCTACTATATATTTAAAAAAAACGTAGAATGCAGAAATATAGAAAGAAAATGAACTCAAAAATAAATAAGATGTGATATTCACACGAAAATACGAAAATAATTATGAAATTTAAGTCCACAAATGTTGATCAGCATTTGCGATTTAATTCGGATTATTTTATTGTATTTGAGATTCATAGTTGCTTTTAATTGTCTATAGCTTCCCTACATGTCTGAGAGTCACAAAAAGATGTTATTGTGTTTGTTTTGTGTTATTTAAATTGGTGTTTGTTCACCTGAACTAGATCTTCGTTTTTCAAAATAATAAGTAAGTAAAATTTTCGTTAAGTAAAATTTTACTGTAGGTTGCGAGATTGGGATAAGTGCTAAAAGGTAGATAAATATCCCAAATGATAAAAAGTTGGTCAAAATTACTAATGTAATTTATAGTCGTATTTTAAAAAGAGAGGCAGGACGTTTCGACCTTATCTGAGGTTATTAGGGTTGAAACGTCCTGCCTCTCTTTTAGAATACGACGATAAGTTACATTAGTAATTTTGACCAACTTTTTATCATTTGGTATATTTATCTACTTTTTAGCAAGTAACATTAGTGTAAAGGTTGTTTTTGTGAAAATATCTTTAAATATATTAAAACTAAATGCTCAGTTATTAGTGAATCAGATTAATGGCTCTATAATATTAGCGTTTGAAAATCGCCTTCCTTAAGTTGTTCCAAGAAAGTAATCTAAAAGGAATAAAGGAATTTTAAAGACAACATATTAAGAAAAGTAGGCTTTATGTTTTTCTAAGAGCTTCTTGTTTTATTTTCTGCTTTGCTTGAAGGTTCGTTGAGGATTTTTTCTTTCCTTTATTTTCCTTTGAACTTTTTAACTCTGAAATTTATGTATCCTAAGAGAAGATACTTTCTTTTTATTTCTGAATGATGATCTTGACCTTAACCATATTTTTTTCTTTGATGATCCCTCGTAGCCTACTTGAAGGTAGCCAACTGGGACACCCTTCTCTCCTACGCTTTCCTTATGACTTAAGGGAAGGGGATATTTCAGCTCTTCGATCCACTGGCACGAGGCGTTGATGAGGTCATCACGTGGTGTCAAATGAACTAAATGTCCTTTTCCGTCTTGCCACCCCCTCATCTGGGCAGAACGTCTCCAATGCCGCCCTTGAGGTCAACTGCGGAATGGCTCTGAAATGTCCTCGAATTCGGATCCCCAACGATTAAGACGGGAAAAGAGAAAAACACACGAAATGAGTCCAATCCCTTTCACCTTTTGCTCCGCCTGAGGAAACAGCCAAGACGCATCTGCAAATGACCGAACAGAGTCTTAAAGTTAGGCTTAAAACAAGTTTCCATTAACCACCACAAAAAAAAGAAAGAAAAAAAAAAGGAAAGCCCTGATAATTACGGAAAGAACTCACACATCGGAGACAAACTAAAGCAACTACTCTCACTAAGCTTTCTTGGAATTAATGGAAATAATTTGACAATTTCTAAAAGACCTAACTGTTGAAGAACTGATACCAGTTTTATATTTGCCATTGAAGTAAGCAATGTTTACATAGATATTAATTAAAGTTTGCCTTTCAGTTACAGGAGAGCAGTTAGGCACTGGCTTAACTAACTGACACCAGGACTGTCAGTACACGTTTCCTTTGCTGTATTTGTCTGCTTCGTCTTGTCCTTTTCTCTTTCCTGCTGTGTAGGGTCTATGTAAATAGGCCTAACATTGAAGTACTAGTGGAGTATACTCTGAAACTTGTAATTAAACTAGAAACCAAGCTTTAAAACTCTGTATTACGTTTCCACAGCATTTTCCCTTCAGGAAGGAAAAATCTGTCTCTGAGAATTGTCGAAGAAGAATTTATATTGTGTAATGTTATCATAACTATTACTGAATATAAACATTGCTGTATGTAATAGCCATTTATTCAGTGCATCAGGACGGGTCAGAGAGTATTTTAAATTCACTAAAACATGAGATTTTACTTCTTATTTCTTCGTATTCATATTCGACATTTCTCGAAAAATCTCTGTGGCAACGAGAGATTTCGAGAATGAAATCAGTGTGCTGCTTCCCATTTTCCAAGTCGGAATTCTGTTAAGATTTCGATTAATAATGTAGCTTTTTTTTTTTTTTTGGAAATATCCAAAGAAATAAAACATTGGGAAAAGATGAGCCCTATTCATAAATATCATTTTGTCATCGATAATCTATATTACTAAAATCTTTTATTTCTCTGTCTGTCTGTGTGTCTGTCCGGCGCAGTTTTCTGTGAGAATGAAAAATAGAAAGAATTTTTTCAATGAAAGATCCGCGACAGGAATCGAACCTGCAACCTTCTGATCCGAAGTCAGACATCTTACCCATTAGGCCATGGGAACTACAACTCTCTTCATATTGCTTTTTTGACTTATCTGTCAAAACTGAACTGACTTTGACTGAAAAGTAACAATCTATATTACTAAAATCTTTTATTTCTCTGTCTGTCTGTCTGTGTGTCTGTCCGGCGCAGCTTTCTGTGAGAATGAAAAATAAAAAGAATTTTTTCAATGAAACATCCGCGACAGGAATCGAACCTGCAACCTTCTGATCCGAAGTCAGACATCTTACCCATTAGGCCATGGGAACTACAACTCTCTTCATATTGCTTTTTTGACTTATCTGTCAAAACTGAACTGACTTTGACTGAAAAGTAACAATTGTAATTAAAAAGAAAGTCAAAAAAGAAAGACGCAGTCTATCATTAGATAGAATACTGAGAAATCAGTATTTGTAACTTAAAAACCACTGAAAAGTATCAATTGGAATTGGATAAACGAGGTGAACGAGAGTGTCGATAACATCAATCGAATGATAAGTCTAAGAATACAAGGAGAGACTACAGAGCATACAATACAAGTGCGAATAAAATTGACACTTCTGATAATACATCACACGAACATCTCTATATGCCCAAGTGTCTGAACGCATTGAATCTCAGCGGAATTCCTCAACATCGTTTGTCATTGAAGATTGGATCTCCAATAATATTGTTGCGGAACATCAATCCCAAGTTTGGATACTTCAATGGAACTCAACTTAAATGCTGTTCATTCGATAATGATCTCATAGAAACCGAAATTATAACAGAACTCACAAAGGAGATTTTGTTTTCATCCATAGGATGTCTATGGAACCATGCGATAATCTACTTCCATTCACTTTCACAAGAAAACAATTTCCGATCAGACCTTCTTATGCGATATTTATCAATAAAGCTCAAGGACAAACTCTAAATAAAGTTGCCATATAATTGGAAAACGTTGTCTTAACTCACATACAACTTTAGGTCTTTGAGTCACAATTCAACAGAATTTGGTTATCTTCACTCTAAAGAATACTCACAATCAATTTGTTGCGAAGAATTTCGTATACAAGCTATGATCTTCATTTATCATCTATATCAACTAACGTCCATCTGAAATCTCTTCTTCAAATATCTATATCGAACAATCTGATGGCCTAGCTAATAGATATAGATAATTTTTCACTATTTGTAACTCAAAAACCACTGAAAAGTATCAATTGGAATTGGATAAAAAAGAACAGAAAAAAAAAGAATCACTATTTCTATTAGGTAGAATACTGAAAAATCGCTATTCGTTACTCAAAAACAATCACTATTTCTAACTCAAAAACCACTGTAAAGTATCAATGGAAATAAAAAGAAAAGAGACTCAAGAAAGAAAGAAGCACTATTTCTATTAAGTAGAATACTGAAAGCTCACTATTTGTAGCTCAAAAGCGACTGAAAATTGTATCTATATTACGAAAATCTTTTATTTCTCTTTCGGTCTGGTGCAATTATTGTAATTTACAAAAATAGAAATAATTTCTACAAGTTATCTACTGGAATCCAACATGCAACCTTCTGCTCCGAAGTTAGACGTCTTAGGCATTAGACCACAAGGATTACATTCTAATCTCTACAAAAAATAAAAATATATCACAGATATATGATTCACACGCTGATTCTAAAAGCAGTCGTGAATTGAGAGAATATATACATCAAAAATTAAAATAAAAAAAAACTTTAAAAAAATTTTAGTTTTATTTTACTTGATGTAATTTGTGTGTGTGTGTTTATTTAATAAATAACAAATTGTTTTCCGTTACAAACGCGAGGCTTCCGGAGCGAAGCGACGGGTAGCCGACTAGTTACGATTAAAAGATAAAAATGCAACTGGAATGAAAGTTCTGCTTTTCGATACTAGATGCGAAATATTATATTAGAACGAATATCTGTGACGTCTCATCGCAGCACGAGATCCTTTTCTATTTTACAGGAAACACAGCTAACTGGCGTATACTTTCTTTCTATTAAGTCAATACAACTGTGAATGTTCATAATTAAAAATTGATAGTGTTATTGTTAGTCACCTAGCAACCAATAACAGGAATTTAAACGTAGTGTAAATAACATTACTACTTGTTTTACGCTCATCTACCCATCGTCTAAGAAGAGTCTAAGCTGGGATGTCAGTTTTCAGGGGTATTTTAACCTAGGGGTGAAGGTTAAAATAATGATTCTCTGTTGGGCCATGCCTTTTAGTACTCAAGATCTGCCGTGTGACTGACACGTCTGTGACTGACACGGGATGGGGCTTGGA
This sequence comes from Thereuonema tuberculata, assembly GCA_023159025.1. Classification (NCBI taxonomy): domain Eukaryota; kingdom Metazoa; phylum Arthropoda; class Chilopoda; order Scutigeromorpha; family Scutigeridae; genus Thereuonema; species Thereuonema tuberculata. The sequence goes on along the minus strand of JAFIDM010006943.1, from coordinate 52,261,192 downwards.
TGTTTCTTCCTTCTTCAATGGGTGCTTCTCTTTCTTTAAAGGACGACAAAGTCTGACTATTATCGAGCGGTTTCTTCTGGATAATCATCCAACGACATCAACTATTCTTTGTTCATCGTGGAGTGCAATCTCCATGATATCGTATATAAAGTACATTACAGGATAAAAAAAAAAAAGTTGGATCCTAAAAAAGCACTGTGCTAAATTTTACAGAAATCAGGTTAGCCGTTTTAGCGTGGGATTTCGGAGGTAATTTTTGTTCCAGGGTAGGAGAGATTGAGTCCAAAATAAATGTGTGTAAACTTCAATAAATAAATATATAAACCATATAATTATAAAATAGAAAGCACAGGAAACACAAGTTCTTCACTAAACATCGCTGTATTTCGCAGAAAGCTGCTTTTTCTGCTTTTCAGGCTTAATTTCAAAGCAAAATAGAAACAAAGAATAATTTAAACAAACAAAGATAGGCAATGTTTACAATCATTTGAAAAGCTTCACGATTTTTACAAATGTAGAATAATTTAAACAAACAAAGATAGTCCATAAGAAAATTTTACGAGTAATAAAATATCTTGAAATAAGTGAAGCCATACACCTGTTTAAAATTAATGATAATTTAATAACACAATAAAATACAACTAGTTTCACCAACTCCAGAGAGGGCTTTTTCACGTGAAAAAACCCTCTCTCGAGTTGGTGAAACTAGTTGTATTTTATTGTGTTATTAAATTTTCATTAATTTTAAACAGGTGTACGGCTTCACTTATGATTTCAAGATAGGCCCTGTTTATAATGTTTACAATCATTGAAAAATTTCATGGTTTTTACAATGGTTTTTGAGTTTTTGTGATAAAAATGGACTTATTTCCACTTCTTTTTATTTATTGGAACAATGAAAACTATTTATATTACAAGCAAAACATAGCGATGTTTAGTGAAGAATTTGTGTTTCCTATATTTTCTATAAATGTGTGTATGTTTGAAATTGGATTCTATATAAATAAGCATATTTTAAGGAAATTCGTCTAACTGTTTGAGCATGAGTTTACAAAGAAAGAAGATTTCGTCTGTTTTGTATGTTTAGTCAATAAAAATACACAAATTATTTTCCCTAAAAACTGAAAATAATGAGAAGAAAAAACAATCCTCCGTTCTTTGATGTCCCAATATGTCATAGAGAAGATCTCAAATCACTAAGAAAGAGAGTATTTTCAGGGTCTTTATATTGGATGATAATTTTGACTCGTCAAATATGGAGTTATGATCTTTTGCAGAGAGAAGGACGTAAAACAAAGAAAGTTACGTCGTTAGACTTGGCTTGAGTCGTTTCATGAATTCTCGAATGTTATTTGGGATTAGATTTATGAAGACGACAAGACTTTGTGTCACAGCTGCCAGAGTGAACACGGGTTTTATGAAGTGAAACTCACGCATTCACTCTACTTTGAAACTTTGTAATAAATTCAGCGAATAGGCAGTCTAAGTAAAAATTCATTTTTTTATTGAGTAAATGCTTGGTAAAACAGCTTAAAAAGTGCTTCTCTCGATAGCACAGGCATTATTAAACAAAAAACCTCTCATACATTGAAAATTATAAACACTGTTCGTATTGAATTACAATTCTTGGTGAATAAGAAGAAAAAGATACAATTTTTTAAAACAACAAATTGGGAATCTGGAACAGTTGCTTCTTCATTTTTATTTCATATAATCAAATAGATAAATCATTGTCTCTCATTCATTCATTGCAAAATTGATCATTCAGTTTTAACAAATTTTAACTGCATCCTAACTTCAGGTTTGATGTTATCTCTTGACATCAATAGTATCGTGTCAAAATTGTTTTTTAAAAAATTGAACTTACTGGATTTGATAGCAAGTTAATAACTGCAAAACAAACATGGTAGGGATAGCGATTAATAAACCAATCACAACAATCGCAACAATTGCGCCTTTTGCATTCGCAACAATCACATTTATAATAATAAGGAAATTAAAGCAATATCAATTATATTTTCTTAAATGTATCAGAAGACGTTGCGAAGCATTGTGATTGTTGTACTTAATGATAATTTAACGAGATTTTAATGATATTTGTCCACAGACGGACGGACAAACCGGGATTAGAAGTCTTTTTCTCAGAAGACTAAAAAAATGCACATGCGCATTAATTGTGCAGATTATCCTTATCAAAATAATGATCATTTTCTAGTCTTCTCTCCACAAGAATGTAAGTCATAATTGGAGTAAGTATTATGTGGTGTGTGGTCTCTGTGTGTGTGTGTTTTTTTTTTTTTAAGGATGGGGGAAATGCATTTACGCATACCAAGGAATTGGTAATGTGAGACTCAGTCATAAAAGACTACTACTCACTAAAACCCTACGTCCGACTTCCAAAACACCCTACACGGAACCACCGTCAGGTACTACATCGCGTAGGGCAGAATGACTAAAAGTCCGACTCACATATCATTTCGCAACTGATCAAGTCTGATTTTCTCAGCCATACGAAGTTTCCGTATAATAGTGGCAGCATAGTCAGCCACTGCCGTCCAATTAGCCTGGGAGATAGTCATCAAGCCAACGATGTTCTCTGGAGTCTGAAGGAATTTCTTCAGCTGATTTCTATCTTCATGGAAGCGTGGGCAGACAAAGAAGACATGCTCCACATCCTCGTCCAAGAACTGGCAAGTCGGACATGACGCACTGTCGACAATTCCGAAGCGCCTCTGGTACGCTAGAAAACAACCATGGCCACTTAATAGCTGAGTCAGGTAGTGATCCACCTCACCATGCTTTCTTTCCATCCACGTTGCAATATTAGGTATAAGATTATGAGTCCATCTTCCACTGGTCGATGAATCCCATCGTCTCTGCCATCTTTCCGTTGTCTTGCTTTTCACAGCTTTCCTGATCTTGGGTCGGTGAGCGTCACGACGTTCCCGAATACCACTGTATATCGCGCTTCTCTCACTTGCTAAGAGATCGATAGGCGGCATCCCTGCTATGACGCACACTGCATCATATGAAACTGTTCGAAATGCACAAGCGACCCGTAGAGCGCATTTCCGGTGAACCGAAGTCATTTGACATACATATGATTTAGTCTTCGTGGCATGTAACCAGATCGGAGCCGCGTAGAGCATAGTAGAGATAGCCACACTGGACAGGAGTCTTCGTCGGCTCTGCCGAGGTCCCCCGATGTTCGGCATGATCCTAGCCAAGGCGTTGACCACTCGTGCAGACTTTTCACTCACGATTCGAAGATGTTCATCGAACCGAAGCCTTGCATCAATCTGAACACCCAGATACCTGAGAGAAGGCTGCGACAGAATGTCATGATCACCCACAGTGAGGGTAACGATCTCCCTCGCTTTCCTGCTGGTCACAAGAACCGCCTGTCTTGTGATCTGCTAGTTGTAATCCAACCGTTGAGAGCCACTGACGAATCCTGGCAACAGCCACATTCGATGTTAGGGTGACAACTTCCAGGTGTTTCTCGATTACAACCAATGCAACATCGTCAGCGAACCCCACTACAGTCACTCCCTCGGGCATTGGTAGCTTGAGTACTGCATCATACATGATATTCCAAAGCAAAGGACCAAGTACTGATCCCTGTGGAACACCGCCAGTGATGTTGTAGGTCTTCAGTCCGACTTCGGTATTATACATTAGGATACGATCAGTGAAGTAACTCGCAATTATTTTCCTGATGTACGCTGGAGCCTTCATTGAACTCAAAGTGTTCAAGATGCAGTTCCAGTTTGCCGAATTGAACGCATTCTTCACATCCAACGTTATTATGGCACAGTACTGTTTTACTCCTCCCTTCCAGCGTTTGCCCTCAATGGCCTCTCGAGCCAAATCAACAACAACCCTTACAGCGTCTATTGTAGATCTTGATTTCCTGAAACCGTACTGGTTTTCAGAGAGACCATGCGCTTCTTCACTGAATGCCTCCAGTCGATTGTAAATGATTCTCTCCAATACCTTACCTGCCGTATCCAACAGGCAAATTGGCCGATAGGACGATGGATCATTAGGTGGCTTGTTACCTTAGGCAAAAGTACGAGCAACTGCTGCTTCCACAGATTTGGAAACACACCCTCTCGTAAACGAGCATTGTAGACGTCTAGAATGATCTCAGGTCTATACCGGATGGCGGTTTTAAGAGCAATATTTGGAATGCTGTCTGGGCCAGGGGCTTTTGAGTCACCAATCTTTCCGCAGGCCTTTATCAAATCATCTTTTGAGATAGATGACACATCTTCACATTCTTGAGGTGGAATTTCCAAAACTATCCCCGGTTGTTGTGGAAAAAGAGTAGAAACAATCCTGCGCAGCAAATCAGGGCAGGTCGGAGGTGATAAGGAGCTACTTTTTATTTTAGCCATAACCGTCTTATATGGTCTACCCCATGGGTCACTATTAACCTCACTACAAAGTTCCTTCCAAGCACTCTGTTTACTGACTTTAATGGCCTTCTTGAGAGCACGGCCGGTTTCTATGTGCTGTTGTTTCAACTCGTCATAGTTTTCTCGTCCATGGGCTCGTTGTGCTAGTCTTCTTGTGCGGTGACATTTCTTCCGAAGCTCCGCTATTTCAGCATTCCACCAATACACTGGATGGTGACGATTTCCTCTGCCACGTCTTGTCATCGATGCCTCACAAGCATCAGCGACAAGTCGCATAAGCCGTGACGCCTTGCTATCAGCAGATCCCGAAAGCACCAAGTCCTCCTCCATCATTGCAATGAAGGATTCACGATCAAAGGACCTAACGTTCCATCCTCTTGGAAGTGTGGATCCCAACCTTGACACACCAGAAGTGGAGATCTCGAAAATTATGGCTTGATGGTCGCTGTGAGTATAGTGACTACACACTTCCCACGACGTAACACGAGAGGCCAAACAATCACTTGTAAATGTCACGTCGATAATGGAACTATTACCATTTCTAATGAACGTTGGTATTGAGCCGGTATTGAGGAGAACAACATTCAGTGAGGCGAAGACATCCAAAAGTATCTCACCTCTTCTGTTGCTTACTCGACTTCCCCATTCAATAGCCCACGCATTAAAATCACCTCCGATGACCACAGGCCACCGACCTTGGAGCTCTAATATAAGGCGATCAAGCAACAACTCAAATTCTTCTAATGGTGCACTTGGTGGAGCGTAGACACTATAGATGTACATATCTCTCACCTTTGCCCAAGTAAATCCATGCTGTTGTGTCTGTGGAATTTCTTGGATGAAATGATTCCCGCAGATCCAAATTGCTGCCCGTCCACTAGTATCAGAGAGCCATGCGCGTGATCCCTCGATGTTTCTGTATTGCTCACAGAGAATCGCAACATCAACCCTCTCCTCACGTACAGTCTGTTGCAGTATATCTTGGGCAACCGTACAATGATTGAGATTAAGCTGAATAAACTTCATCTCCTCGATTTTTCTACAGCTTGTATGGCCTGTTTGTAAGCCGGACAAACATAGCTGCCAGTACGATGTTTACCCTCACACAAAAGACAGCATAATTCCTCAGAAGGGCATTCCTTGGCATTATGCCCATCTCCTCCACATTTCAGGCAGAATTTGGACCTATCTGCACCATTACAAACTCGAGCAAGATCACCGTAGCCAAAACATTTAAAACAGCGTTGGACCGTAGTCTTCTACCTCACGCGGCTAATCACCCATCCAATCTTCAACCTACCCTTTTCCAGAGCTCGATTCGCCAGTACTGTAGGTAAAACTACCACAGCCGTTTGCGTACCTCCGTAAGCTTTGCGTACAGATTTTACCACTGAGTTATCAATATCTTGTGCTCCATCGATCTGAGTCCGGATAGCCAGGCCAATATCTGCCTCAACTGTTAGT
>JAFIDM010006943.1:52203463-52247738 GCA_023159025.1 Thereuonema tuberculata | reverse complement strand
CCGCGACAGGAATCGAACCTGCAACCTTCTGATCCGAAGTCAGACATCTTACCCATTAGGCCATGGGAACTACAACTCTCTCTATATTGCTTTTCTAACTTATCTGTCAAAACTGAACTGACTTTGACTGAAAAGTAACAATCTATATTACTAAAATCTTTTATTTCTCTGTCTGTCTGTCTGTCTGTGTGTCTGTCCGGCGCAGTTTTCTGTGAGAATGAAAAATAGAAAGAATTTTTTCAATGAAACATCCGCGACAGGAATCGAACCTGCAACCTTCTGATCCGATGTCAGACATCTTACCCATTAGGCCATGGGAACTACAACTCTCTTTATAATGCTTTTTTGACTTATCTGTCAAAACTGAACTGACTTTGACTGAAAAGGAACAATCTACATTACTAAACTAAAATCTTTTATTTCTCTGTCTGTCTGTCTGTCTGTGTGTCTGTCCGGCGCAGTTTTCTGTGAGAATGAATAATAGAAAGAATTTTTTCAATGAAACATCCGCGACAGGAATCGAACCTGCAACCTTCTGATCCGAAGTCAGACATCTTACCCATTAGGCCATGGGAACTACAACTCTCTTCATATTGCTTTTTTGACTTATCTGTCAAAACTGAACTGACTTTGACTGAAAAGTAACAATCTATATTTGTAATTCGAGACTGACAATTAGAACGATAATTGCCGAAACGTTGCAAAATTTTAAATATTCTTACTTAACCAAATCCTATGTGATATTGAAAAATATGTGGGTGCACATGCCAGATGTTGAAGTAAAGAAAACAGAGTCAAGAAAGAGAGAAGCACTCTTTTTTTGAGGTGGAATACCGAAAAAATCACTATTTGCAACTCAAAAACCATCAATAAATGTAACTCAAACGTCACTGAAAAGTGACAATTATAATTAAAATGAGAGTCAAAAAAGAATGAAGCGATACTTCTATTAGATAGAATACTGAAAAATCGCTATCTGTAACTCAGAAACCATCAATATTTGGAACACAAAAGCCACTGAAAAGTGCCACTTAGAATAAAAAAAGAGACTCAAAAAAGAAAGAAGCAGTATTTCTATTAGATAGAATACTGAATATTATTGTAACTCAGAAACCACTGAAAACGGAATAAAAAAAAAAAAGAGTCAAGAAATAAGAAGCAGTATTTCATTATGAAAAATCACTATTTGTAACTCAAAAACCATCACTATTTCTAACTCGAAAACCACTGAAAAGTATCAATAGGAATAAAAAAAAAAGATAGTCAAGAAAGAAAGATGCACTATTTCTATTAGGTAGAATACTGCTCAGAAGTTAGACATCTTAGCCATTAGACCACTAGGCCTACATTCTAATCTCTGTAAAAAATAAAAATATATCATAGATATATGATTTACAAGGTGGTTCTAAAAGCAGTCGTAGATTGAGAGAATATAGACATCAAAAAATAAATTAAAAAAAAAGCTTTTAAAAAATTTTAGTTTTAGTTTCCTTGATGTAATTTGTGTGTGTGTGTGTGTGTGTGTTTTTTTAATAAATAAAAAATTGTTTTCCGTTACATAAGGGAGGCTTTCGGAGCGAAGCGACGTGTAGCCGACTAGTAATCAATGAAAATCATTCGTGCTCTTTCCGTGTGAGTACAATTATTTTCGTCCTCTCTACCTCCGAGTTCTCTAAAATGGATGGATAGCTTCATGCATAGTCCCACTACACGATGGATAACATTTATACATTTACTTTCTTAAATAAAAATTACAACCTTAAATACACTATTATTACAATCATCTTTTCGATTTACAAATTACACAAGATTTTGACAGGTTTTTGCTTAGCAAATATTCTCTTTGTTTTTTTTTTAAGAGAACATTTGCTATAGTAAAGCCTGTATAACTTGTAAAACTAAGTTTTTGTTACTGACCATTTCTAAAATTTATTCATTATTCTTTATGACAATGTTTCTTTGGTCACACTGTCTTCTTCATAATTAAGTGCATCAAGTTACCAGAATATCCACTCTTGAAAATCTACTTTTAAGATTGAGGTGATCACATCTTATAAACTTCCTATCCTCCGGAAAGTAGGCTAAGCTTCTCTTATTTCGTAGAAAAAAATCTGAGGGGATTCTGTTTAGAGAAGGATCTGCTTTAAAAAGCGTTATAAAAATTAGGAAGCAAGACCAAATGAATTCCATATTTTTTCTTCCTTGTGAGCTGCAAGAGCAGATGTTAATACGATCCACTTCCACCCACATAAGACAGAACCGCCTAAGACTTGAAGAAAGAGTTTCTAGGTCTTAACACAAAGCCCCTTTATTTTCCAATTACTACCACGGTTTTGACAACATTTTCTCGGAGCTTTCAGCGTGAAAACAACAGTCGGAAATGTTGGCTTCTTTTCTAGGGCTTTCTGAAACCTCTGTTGTGGCTCAAATATGTTATTCTCCGCTCATTATGAGATCACGTGTCATGTGTTTACAACTTGCAACCACCAAATAGCTGACTCAATTCTTTTTCCGACATTCGCCCCAGAGCTACTAAGCTCAGATTACATAATAATATATTTACGGAAACCTAAATAATAAAAAAGCTGTTATTACAATTCAAAAGTGCTTCAAAAAAGTGCTTCCTGTTATTACAATTTTTAATAGTAAGCATACTATTACATAACCCATTCAATTCGAAATTTCCCTTCTTAAATTCTTGATCGCGACTTACCATTCAACATTCCTTCGTTTGTGTTTTTATATGTGCATTATGCTAAAATGACTGGACGGATTGCTTTAAAATTTGGAATGTTGCTTTACTTATTCTACAACTCAAAATATGAGCTTATTTGTATAATCCTCTTGTGTATTTAATTTATAATCTACTTTACTTACATCATTATATCTGGAAAGGAGAAGATTTACCTCAGAGTTAACAAAAAGTAGTTGTAAAACCCCATTTTCAAAAAAATGTACAGTCGGACCTCTATTTAACGAACCTCTATTTTGCGAATTTCTCTATTTTGCGAACTTTTCTTTGGAACCAAGAACATTTTGCTAATTTCTTCGTAAAAATAACCTCCAAATAGCGAAGTGCATTTTCTATTTAACGAACTTTTTCGTGGTATCTATTTTTTTTTTCTCCTTGAAATGTTTTTATTATCAATATTCCGTTAGAGGAAATGAAAGAAATGTGGATACAGCTGAGGGAAAAAGAAGAAATTAACGATGATGTGCTGATTGATGATTATCTTTCACTTGATTTTGAAGTTGAGACCTCGGAAACACTAACTGAATCGGATATTTTGGACAGTGTGAAAAATAAAAACAATACAGCAATGAATTGCGATGAAGATGATGAAAATGGAAATGATCATGATGCAGAAATAAAAAAAAAAACCTTCGTGTGATGAAATGCTAAAATCATTTGAAACAATCCGACGCGGATTACAATTTGAAGAAAACACTGAAGGGGTTTTTAGTGCATTGCAAAGATGCGAGACGTACTATGAGCGAAACAATTTCTCAAAAAAAAAAAACCTCAGACAAAATTAACAGACTTTATTAGTAAAATTTAAGTACGCATGTGGTAATGTATGCTTCATGTCATTAAAATTATTCCTTTTTTTAATAATATTTATCGTTTATGTATTTTAAATCTGTTTTATGTAGTGTAAAGTAATTTTAAAAGGTGAATCTCTATTTAACGAATTTTCCATATAACGAACTTTTTTTCGGGATTTAGCGACTTCGTTAAATAGAGGTCCGACTGTAATTCAAAACACTACCAGAATTACAGAGGAATATGTTAGCTTATAGATTTTAGCGCGCTTCCGTGACTTTGGCAGGTTGAGCGTCGTTCCTATGGCTCGCACACTGTAGCCACTAATGTGGGTGGCCTATGACTACTCTATGTTGAAAATCGCTCAACTGCTTTGATGGTGGTATTTTACCTCAGCACGTGGTTAGACATCAAATGACTCAACTACACATGATCGCGTTGTCTTATAACGAATATATTCAAATTATTACCCGAATTTGCGTGGGTAGTGAAACAACTGAAAGAGGACACCTGCCACGTAGTGAAACAACATGGCAGGTGTCCACTTTCAATTGAGAAGTCAGTGTATTTTTATTTTGTAAATATATTTATTTTTAACGGCAATGTGTGTTAATTCACTCATACATCTAACTATTTCACTTGAGCATTATTCTTCTGTTCTCTATTTTAATGTGCATCACGCTAAAACGACTGGCCAAATTTCCTTAAAATTTGGTCGTTACTTATTTGTGGGTTTAACTTTGTATACGAGCATAACTAATTCAGTCTCCCGCCGTGACTAAAGAAAATAGGTCCAGTTGTTTAACCGTGAACGCATTTAAATGTGAAAGTATTAAGATTTCGTACGTTCAATCAATGAAAAGTAATAAGACAGAACTTAAAGCCTACTTTCCTTAAAATGTTGTTCCTTAAAAGTTATTTTTTTAAGGTAATAAAATCCAAAAAACGAAAACTCTTCATTTATTTTTAAATTACAACATGTGTACAAAACAATCGAAAATTTCCATTTTCTGATTATATTCGCATTACTTAAGTTTTCGATTAACTTTAATCATAGTGCTCAAATTAATGAATTACTAAAACATTTTAATAATGCTCAATACAAGACATCAATGTTTCGGTTCTAATGCTTTACAATGGCAGTTTTTGTGATCTTTTCGCGCTGATTTCTCGGCCTGGATTAACAAAGAAAAAAATCCCAATATAAAAATTAGAAGATCTTTTGTCTTTAAATATATATGCCACGTTTCAAGAAGATCCATCCAGTGGTTTACAAGTTATTAGGATGGACGGACGCACAGGCCTCCTAAGAAAGCAAGCTAGAAATAATTTGCAACGCCGAAGAAACTATTTAGTGTCTGGTGCGAAGTAGTTTAACTTGGTCTCTTTTCCCTTTTATTGATGTTAGGAACATCTAATATAGAATCAAAATAAATTAATATATTTTTTGTATGAATTGCTTTCTTTACTAAACAGAAAACTGTCCGTCGTTTACGCAGAAAAGGTAGCGAAGGCGCCTCCATTGATACGGCGTCTGGTGCGGGGGCACCATTCACACCATCCTTGCTATGATTTGACTTTGAATATAAAGGCGCAGTCAAATACAAAAGCAGTGCTTGAACTGCGCCATCTATTGGGAGTCATTTAAGGAACAGTTCAGGTTACTCTGTTCCGTTAACAGTTAACTAAAAGTTTATTCTTTAGATGGAAAATGAAGCAGAACTTAATTAATGTCACTGTCTCAGTTTTAATTAATTAAAACTTAAAGACATGTTACAAGCATGAATATTTTATAGAATACGCTTTTAATGCTTCCTTGTTTTTTCACTGTAATTTTGCAAAGAAAACGTTGCTGTCGCCACCGAAGCTGCAAGAGAATTTCATTTCTAGCTAATAATTGTGTTGTCTAATGCATGTATATCAATTTTGAGAAGACATGATGTTTCTTTTATGTTTATGTTGTGAAATTAGCGCGTGAATACGACAAATTTCTCATCGGAAATTACTGGCTCATTGACGGGGAATGAAGTGCTGTTGATTGACACCTGTGGTATCGGCTAGTCCACATCAGAGCAGAAGTGAAAATGACATTTGCAGATTTATCAGTTTTCAGTAAATGGAACAATAGAAGTTAGAATGTTTGTCTTCAAGATTTATGATTGCTTATAAATACTGAGATGAAGCTGTCATTTTGAAAAGTAATTACGCATGCGAAGAGTATCCGGATCTTAATAACCAATCTCAGTTACTTTTAGGATATTATTTTATCAACGGCTCACAGTAAAGCATTACCAAATTATTCTTGTTGCACATCAACTTTTATGTGAAGACAATTAAGAGTTTCGATTATGAATAGCGGTTCATCAATTTCACAACTCCTTTGGTGGAAACTTAGTGCACATTCCCTTATACTACTAAATCAACATTCATAACTGTTATTGTTTGTAGCCAGTGCAAAATCACATTCATGCAAAAATCGTGTTCATGTCTGCATCCGACAGAAATGGCATGATTTAGATTAGTGAAAGATTGCACACTTGAGATTAATAGCATGTCATATGTTTCACTCAATGCCCTACAATTGTTGAGAACTCACTGAGGCACTGAATTCATTCATACTGAGGCTGCAATAACTTGTTGTTTGTTTTTTCTGCCGTAACTTCGTGTTTTTTTTAACGTGAAAGTGACTCCACGTATTTTGTTTTTTGACTTTTTTAAAACTCTAGTTTCCTATTTATTTTGAAAGAAACTGAGCCTGTATCTTCTTACAGCCATCTCCTTAAAAGTAAAAAATAATATTTATCTATAAAAATGAAAACAACTATTTCCATTCCCATAGAGACCATTTGCCGTGCTGGCGTGGTCGAGCGGTCTCGGCGGCGGCCAGCCGTGGCGTCCAATGCGCCAGTTCCTGGGTTCGAATCCCGGCAGGGGCATGGTTGTTTCAATTTCCTTTCCTGTGTTGTCCAGCCTCTTCTTCACTTTCTCTTCGGTCTGACGTCATTCCTTAATTGTAGATTTTTATCTATCTTTGCTATTCTTCAAGTACCCAAATTGCTAAACAAGATGAAAATCTCAAAATTGGTGGAAATAGTTACTCCCCACTAATGAAATTATACAGAAACTCCATCAGTTTCGAGAACATTGTAGTTGCTGCCACCGAAGAACGTTTGCCATACTGGGGGAAGGCAACGGGAAACCACCCCAGTCTCTGTTCCCTAGTCTATCTACGGCTTCTCCTAGGGGTTCGCCCTTCGGGGGTCACTAGGTTCCGTAGACCGCGTAACTTCGTATATACGAAGATCGCACATCATGATGATGATGATGAGAGACCATCTCAGACATGAAATATATAATAATATTGTAAAAGTATTAATGAGATGAATAATGTGACCCCAAAACTCTACAATTTTCTACAAATTTCTACAACGATTCCAATGTACCAGTGGAATCAATAGAAAGATATCCTTATTCGATCCGATTTATTAACTCGGTTTTATTAAATCTAAAACCAAAAAAAAAAAAGCTTTTAATTTTTAATGTTTCATTTTTTGCTTGTCATGTCTGTATTCAGTAATTCTTTTTTCGAAATCCTTCCACATCCGATCGATGATTTCGAATAAAAATTTACTGAATACAGACATAACAAGCGAAAAATGAAACATTAAAAATTAGGAGCCTTTTTGTCCTTGAATTTAAAATTGGTTATCAAACTGTGTGTATTTAAAAAAAAAAAAAACACTATCAAAATTTGAGATTCTGTCATTTCTGCTCCTCAAAAAAAAAATAAGTTCCTGAGCCTAGGTCAATAAAATTTATATCCTTATTCATGGTTTTAATAGACTGTAAATATAGAGAAGACTAAGGTGTTTTATGAAGGAGGAGAAAAGGGATAAAATGGTGGTAGTTCTTTACTTGATATTCTAAGACTAGGTTTTCGAAAAAAAATCTTTTAAATTTTATTTTACAAGCATCAGAAAGTTGTCACGGCAATTATCCCTATTTTTACGTATCTTTTCCAGTCACGTTATATTGATTTGTTCTTGTTGTTATTTAAAAACTTTACATTGTTTTTAGATCGCATTAAAATTTGATACGATATCTTCCGAATTTAATTCCCGATTACTGTAAATTACCAATTATTACTTTCATTTTATTTGATATATTTATTTATTATCGCCGTATATTTGCATGCAATCAATGTTTAGAACATTCTCCGTCCAACTTCTTCAATCTAATCTTTCCTATAACTTTTCCGTCCAATTCGTGTTTTCGGAGTCTCTTAATATCGTCTTTCGTGCGTGAGAAAATAAGCTCTTCACAGCACGAAAGTAATTGAGAGGTTTACAACGTTTTCTTCCTGTTTTTCCCGTTCCTTTTTTTTATTGTATCTCGTAAATCTTGCAACAATCTCAGCTTCTTTTCAGAAAGAAGAAAAAAAAGGACGAAAGAAAAAAAAAAAAAAAATCTTATTTTCATCAAATCATCAAACTAAGATGCTACTGTAAGAAAAACAAAGAAAAAAAAATCTAAATCACCAAAAACAAAAAAATACAGGATAGCAATGATTCTTATTCCTTAGTAATAGCAAGGTTGAAGAGAAAAAATTGGTAAATGGGTCCTTTTTTTTAATTTCTCAAAATGGTTCTTTTGGTTAAAAAAAAAAAAAAAAAAAAAGTACTCCGCATTAAATAATAAGACTGCGGTAATTACATATGAGGATCGTAACTGTTACAGCTTCCATTTTCACTAAGTTATCTCTGTGGACACTGATTATTAACTCGTAAATAATCTAAAACAAACAAAAAAAGCGAAATAGATTTTTAGAAATCTTTACGTGTAATTTCACTGAACTGACAGCTATTCTATTGAAAATGTCTGTTAAGCCCAGCACAGAATAAACAAAACAATTGCCTTTTTCCAATTCATTTTACGGGGTGGATTAGGGAACAGCTGTTTCACTCTTCTACGGGATCATCAGCCCTAACCTGCCACCCTCGATAAGGGTGAAACAGCTGTTCCCTAATCCACCCCGTAAAATGAATCGGAAAAGGCAATTGTTTTGTTTATTCTGTGCTGGGCTTAACAGACATTTTCAGTGAAATTTGTCAGCACGTTAACCCTTTCTTTTGACAGCTATTCTAGTTTTACGATATTCTGTACAAAGGGATTCTTTTTTCTTTGCTTAATAACCCATAGAAAGATAGGTATTTCCTATACGAGCCTTCTTGGCTCAAGGGACGCCTAAGGTATAAGCTCCGACGTTTCAATGATCTTAGAGATAAGTTGAGATTGGGTGGTCAGTCCAACGCTTGTCCATCTTTACCCTCGTCATCATTTACAGAGGGTTGGGTAAATCCTGAAGGCCGTTTGGAGGGGAAATAACGTAGGAAAAAAATCTCCCCACCTCCGCTGGTGAATTGAATCCGGTTCCTTCAGCCAGCAGCCCACTGCTAATACCACTGGCCGTCCCTATACAAATAAAAGGATTTTAAATCAGGTAGATTTGCTTTGAATCCGGATAATTAAAAATAGATTTTTATTGAGCAAGTATTTTTTGAAAAAGTGTCAAAGATGGAGTGAGTGTAAATGGTCTTCAGCAAATCAATAGCTTTCGAGGTACGTTCAAGTAACTGTCTTGCCTTCAGACATCAACTCAATTTATCCTACAGGATTGTACGAACATTAAAGATCTACCCATTGTAAGCATATCCTAACCAATTCTTCATTGTCAAATGGTGTTTTCTGCAAAATAGCTTATACAGTAGTTGTAGTTAAAGTATCCCACTCATTAATAAGAAGAATTAATAAGAAATAATAAAAACTGTTATTGATTGAAGATGTACTATTCCTAAACATTACTTTGAACTAAACATCAAACTTTTCTCTTCAGTTGTCCGCTTGTCTGTTTGTCCCATCTAAAATGACTGGACTGTTTTCCATAAAATTTGGTACATAGCATATTTACGATCAAACTTAAAAACTTACAAGACCCACATGCGCCCACACAGGTCTCAAGCTCTCCCTCTGATTTCCTTCACAAAAATAGATTCCTTTAAAACTTGATACGATGCAAATTAAACTTAAAATAGGAACACTATTATTTTGGTCTCCACTTCTTTCCTGCAGATTTCCATATTTCAGCGCTGCATTTTTACTATGCGATGATAGCTTAGAGAAAACCTAATTTAGCTCAAAAAATTCAAGCATAGTCACAAGGTTACGGCCTCAAGCAATAGAACTTTTGAGAAAGTTCACTCTGTTATTGTTAGACCATTGCACAGCTAATTGTTAGACCAATAAAAAGTGGTAAATGTAAATGCAGACGTTCTTTGAGACCTAATTTGACTTGTTACAGATTCAGTATTTCATCTGAAACATACACAATTGTGAGTAGAATGCACACAGTCTTGCTTCCATACCTGCTCTTTTTCCTCGGCCAGATCATAATCCCATTCGATTTTTCTAACTTCATTTCTGCTAAAAATTGTGAGTATTTTGTAATGACAAAATCTCATCAGAAAAATAGAACTACATTTTTCTTTTGAGCAATATCAGGTCCTTTGTAGATATTATAAGGTCTGTTAAAATTAATTTGTTGTATTCATACAAGTATCAGAAGACTTATATTCCCGTTTTTGAGGACAAGTATCATTAAAATCTCATTAAATTATCATTAAGCACAGCAATAACAACAATTGCAACAATTGCGTCTTTTGCATGCGCAACAATCACATTAATAATGCAGCTCTACAGCAATCACAACAATCACAATAATCGCAACAATTGCGCCTTTTGCATTCGCAACAGGCACATTTATAATAATAAGGAAATTAAAGCAATTATATATTATAAAAGCGTTATTTTGTCTGTCATAAGACTTTACGTTTTTCCAATTTTGTGACCAAACTATAAGAGATAGAGTGGTCATGTAAATGGATAAAATGTAGATCTTTTTAAGACAAACAAAATGCTACAAAAATCTTTCGAAAAAAGTTTTTGGTTTCCAAGATGGCGCCTTTTAAAGGTTCAAATTTTGACTTTTTCTCAATTTAAACGAAAAGTATAAAAGATGGAAGAGAACATTATATTGAGTAAATGTTGGTATTTGAAAGTTCTATCGAACGATATATCACTTATTCACAAACGCTTCAGCGTTTGCAAGATACATGCAAAAATGTGAATTTTCGGTGTGTGACGCCGACCCGCAATACATCCGAGTTATTCGGAGAAGCCACAACGGGCTGGGAAGTTGTATATTCTCCGACGATCGCAACATTAATTTGCTAAATAAATAAAGTTTTTTTTTTTAATGCTATATATGCAAGGGTTCCGGAGCGAAGCGACGGTACCCGGCTATTATTATTATATATTATAAAAACGTATATTATAAAACGTTATTCTGTCTGTCATTCTGTAAGCAAAATGCTAAATTACAAATTACTAAAATGTTACTGAAATAGAGAATGTATTCATAAAAAATGAAAATATATTAAACAACTGTCCAACTATACTGATTGGCGACGTAAATATAGATATTTTCAAAATGAATAAAAACAATGTAGTACAGAAAAAACAACTTATGTGCAGTAATGGTTTCAAAAATCGTCTTTACGGAACAACAAGAAACTGTACAATTCATGGAAATACGAAAACAAATATAGATCATATTTTCATAAATAAACATGATATCAAAACACCAGGAATAATATGTAAAGAACGAATCGGATAACAGTTGAAAATGAGAAAATAACACATCCAAATATAATCTATAAAGAACTAATCAATGATGTTAACAAAACAAAATTCAGGAAAATCTACACATATAAAAAAAAAGTCCTGACTCACTCACTCACTGACTCATCAACGCTCACCCCAAACCCTTGGATCTAGAAAGCTGAAATTTTGCACAGAGGTTTCCTTTATGATGTAGACAAGGAATAAGGCCGGATTTTTCGAAATTCGGGATAGGGAATAATCTGGCAAACTGACGATGAAGTGTATGGCGGCAACCCCAGGTGTGTGGCGCCAACCCGCAATTCACCTGAGTTAAGTGGAGAAGGGCACAACGGGCTGGAAAGTCGTATATTCTCCGATCTCAATATTAATTTGCTAAATAAATAAAGTTGTTTTTTTTTTTTTTAATGCTGTATACGCAAGGGTTCCGGAGCGAAGCGACGGTACCCGGCTAGTATCAATTATATTTTCTTATACGTATCAGAAGACGTTGCGAAGCACTGTGATTGGTTTAATAATCGCTATCCCTACCTTGTTATTATAGCAAATCAAAGAACTCAAAACAGTAAATATAGTATATTTTATTCTTAAACCCTCACTAATTATTTTTATTTTAATATTATTAGAATTCTTTGTAATTTACAAAAATTCGTTGAATTTCTTTAATATTTTTATAATTTATGAATATAATGTGTTTCATATTGTGATTAATTAATTGATTATTGAATATAACTATTTCAATTCTATTAATTCATACTTAAATTATTTATTTATTAATTGTAATTTAATACAAATTTTACAATTTTATATTCTTTATAATAGCAACATTAAACTCTCTTCAGCATATTAACTTTTTCTAAAATTTATAACATTGTAAGTTCTCATAATAATAATAAACAATAATGATGATGAAAATAGCAATTAATTCTAAAACTACTATCTAAAAACGTTCTAGTTTAATAAGATAGAAAACAAAGTTGTTAAAAAATAAAATTTGGAAAATGTAATGCAAGGAACATAGTTTTCCCAAAAAGTATTAAAATCGTTCTTGGCGTTCTCTTTTACAAAACACTGACCTATTGTTCCTTCGATTGGAACTCAAGGTAGTAAACAATCTTGATTGTAAGTAACAAATCCATTTGTGGTTCACTGCGTGATTCTATCGCATTAGGCAACAACACAATTTTCGCGTAAATGGAACTAACGCAGCTGAAGGATTTTGGGTAGGATTTCCAAGGGGATATTTCAATTTCTCATTTTTCTCCACGTTCTAAGTACTTGTTTTGTTTTTTTGCCTAATAAGACGGTAAAAAAAAAAAAAGGCTTAATAGATCACGTGTGAATGTATGCCGCTCTAATAATTTTTGAAATTCTAGAAAATTGAAATACGCATTTATGGACAAGATACTTTTTTTATTCATTTTTTTTAATTCGAGTGCAGCCAATTAAAGTTTCGACGCCATTATATTATGGCGCCCTTTAATCTAACTCTGCAGGCGTTAATAATTAATTGTAGATTTGTGAATCCTCTTTTATGAGATTAGAAAAAAAGATGCTCTTCCCCCCCCCCCCCCCAGCCGTTTTATACAGGTTTCCCAGAATTCCTTCGGTCTTTATCAAAAATTTTGGGATCCCATTTTTCAGGCCTTTTCCGGGTTCTGGAACAATAGGCTCCAACGATCCTCGACCATGCTAGGAAAAAAACACTCATTCCTCATTTTACAGAGGGCAAACTGAACCCCAGGAGAAGAAACACCAAGAGGAAAAATGAATACCCGATTTCCGCCGAGAATTGAACCCAGATCCTCCAGCCCACAGACCAGCGCTGTACTACTGAACTTCCTGTCTTATCATCCAACCAAAAAACAAAAAACCCGAGCGTAAGGCCTACCTAAACGAGCGCTCGACCTGAGCAAAAAAAAAAAAAAAAAAATTATATTTTTGCCACATGTTTTGATGTTTCTAAGAATTCTAAGCAAAAACGAAAGTTACCCAGGCCTGAAATCTCTGGTTCAAATCGCAGAAGGGTATGTGAATTTCAGTAAATTCTTTAATTAACAGGAACTTCCTGAAAGAACTTAGACTGTTTTCCTTGAAATTTTTTTTTTTTTTTTTTTTAAAAAAGATAAAGCCCATCTACATTAACATTTTTAAATTAAATATTTCTCTAATATAAATAAAAAAAATTGCTGCTGTTTGTAGCAAAATTAATTAAGTCCACCTTAGTTAAAATGCTTAAATTCTATTTTAATAAAAACAAAGCGCGCGCAAATTAGTGGATTACTAAACATATTAAAAACCATTTCTAATATTTTTCTATGTAATTCTTGTCATCTTAACACTTTAATTTCTTAAGTATTTTTTCTTAACTATATATTTCATTTTACTAAAATTTTACAGTAGATATTTCAAAGTTGTGTAATAAAATAAGAATAAATTTACTAAAATGCTTTTAATATGTAAAAATTTAATATAATTATAAAAAGGCATAAATTATATTAACTAATATAATAAATTACTGTAATTTATTTTTATATTAACTAGGCCATCTCCCGTGTACAGATTGTTCGTTATAGATATTTGAAGAAGAGATTTATTTAGATGGACGTTGGTTGATATAGATGTTAAATGAAGATCATAGCTTATATACGATACTCCTGGCGACGAATTGATTGTGACTATTCTTTCGAGTGAAGATAACCAAATTCTGATGACTTGTGAATCTAGACAAATTTTCCTCCTTGGCGGAGACTTCAGACAAATTTTACCTGTAGTCAAGAATGGCCGAGATTACGACATTATTAACAGTTCTTTGAAAAGATCTCAGCCTTTCTCTCGTTGTCCATTTCGATACTAATTGATTGTCGATGATAAAACGATGGTTTATATGAGATAATCCAAGAATAATCGATTCCAATGAAAGGGGTTAAAGCAACATTTTGAAGTTTTAAAGACTCTTTTCAAGCCATCTCTTTTTCAAGCATAATAAAATTGGAATAAGTACAACAAAACAAAATAGTTGGAAGCTTAAACAAATTTCAAAAACACGTGAATCAATAACTGTAGTTGTTTTTACAAAAATATTAATAAGGTACAATTCAATTATTAAAAGTAATAAGAAGAAGAAAATAAAATTTAAGATAATCTAACAAAACTCGATTCCAAAGAAAACAGTTAACGCATTATTTTGAAGTTCAATAATGCTCATTTTGAATTTGTCGACTTCCTCGTGACAATAAAAAATGAAAAACCGTTTTCCATTGTTGCACTAACATTGGGGCACAACAACAACACAACAATTGCGGAGATATAAGTCAAAAAACAATATGAAAAGAGTTGTAGTCTCTATGGTCTAATGGATAACACATCCGACTTTGGATAGGAAGGTTGCAGGTTCAATTCCCGTCGCGGAAATTTCATTGTAAAAATTATTTCTATTTTCCATTCGCACAGAAAATTGCGCCGGACAGACAGACACACACAGACAGACAGAGAAATAAAAGATTTTAGTAATATAGATTAACATACACACCTTTTATTGGATGTAATAAAATATATTCTGATATTTTAATGTAATTCATATTTTAAAATTTTTTGCCTGGAGGTTTTTTTTTTTTAATTTTTTTTTTTTATTATCATAAGAAAGACTTATTACAGTTTTAGTTTGTGGATTTCCAGATTACTTTATTGTTACGATTTGACGGGCTTTTGACTTACATTAAGTAGAAATTTGACAAAGAGGTAACTGTAATGAGCCATTTTTCTACGTTTCCTTTTCGGGAACAGTTTTATGAGACAGCTGATGACCTGTTTTGATCACTTATTAATAATCTGTAACTAACTAACAAACAATGGTGTGATTGTTGTCTCTAGGAGAAGGGGGAGAGACCCCCTTTAGTGCCATTTCTCCTGTGAGTGGAACAACGTTAATGACATGATGGGAAGGTGTGGGTGGCAACGAATGCCAACAACTTCAATAAATTTTCGTAGGCGGATGAAGCGTGGGTTCCAATAAAGCAAATAAAGGGGAAAACGGCACAGTTTTGTAATTGTGCGTGGGAGTAATGTTGATTAACTGCTTGGAGACATTCCCTTGAACACAAACAGAATAATCTAGAAAAGATTTACATATTTTATCACAATTTGTATTACTCTAGAGCTTATTCAAACAAGATTCAATCACTCCTACGCCTTAATTTGGAAGTTCCATCTAATAAAGGTGAAGTCTAACTTTATTGTAATGCTTATGTAATAATGCAGTAACTCAAGAAATTCAATAAGCAGATATAAATTCATTAGAAAAGTAATGCAAATAATTAATGTCATTTTATTTAATTCATGTATTTAATAATTTGAAGCAGCCTCATGCAGTTCTAGGTATCTCCCATAGCAATGGCTTCAAACTCGGGGCCATCGAAACCGCTACGTTTGGCCAATCGTGTAGTTCGCAAATGTTTTTGTCGTTTATCATTTTAGTTCATTTCTCAAGTGTTTTCCAACAGAAATACTTTGAAATTCAAAAAAATAAGAAAGGTTCTCATGATAAAAGGAAAGTCCAATATTGAATGTAACATTATTGTACGTAACATCGTAGAACATCGAGTATCCGACCCATCGTTCCCTCTTCCATTGCCTGAAATACGCTGTTTTTTATGTATGTTTAGTGCATTGGTTTTGATACTGAAATATTCTCTTCCCTTTTAATATATTCGTTTCTAATTATTAATTCGAAGATATATAGTTCAGAAATAATCTTAATTTACAAGAATTAAAAATCATTTCCTAAACTCTAATAATATATTACTTAATACTTTTTATAATACTTAATATTTCAAAATACAATGGTAATAACTTTTTATAAATTTTTTAATTACAGGACTAGTTAATGTTTCGAATAAATTACATATTTATTCTCATATATATTTCATTATCCGAACCAGCCGTATCCCAATTACCTTCGATAATAATCAATATTATTAATAATCGATATATTATTACATACAAATTATTGATGATTTTTTTAAAAACTTTTGAGATTTTTTTTTTTAGAAAAGATAAAGTATTTTACACCAGACCTACACAGGGTCGTCCGTTTGAGTCAACTTAAATAGATAATGAGTTTTTTTTTCTTCTGTTTGTTTTTTTTTTCTTCCCAGAAATGGAAAACTTTCAACTTGTTTGTATGCAGTGTATATTAATAATTCGGAAGTAAACACAGACTTTGTCCTTCGTTTTTTCCGTTTTCTCGACTAAAAAAAAAAAAAAATAGGAAGAAAAAATGAAGAAATATAAAGGAATAAGATTTTTATGAAAGTAGGCTTTATGTTCATAAATTTCTTGATTCTTATTATTACAGTTAAAATAAAGTAGTTTTTTTTTTGTTTTGTTTTTTTGGAAACTTAAAGTTAAACTAAAGTTTTAATGAATACATTTTAAATTTTGTTTTTTGCCTTTGAACTTATTTCTAGAATATTCCTGAACAATACCGTTAATTAAAATTACAAAAATGTATTTTCTTGAATTCTTTTCGTCTGAACAATGCAAACACTTGTTTGTTCGTTGCGTGTGTCTTCGAAATTCCAGAGGCAACGTCACAGTCTCAAGATTTACAGGGAAAAAAAAATTGGTGCCGTGATATTTGAATGAAAGGTGTAGGCGTAGTTGTGACATTAACTCCCTCTTTGATGGAGAACTGGTTGTAAGACACCTACACCAGCACAGGCTGCGCCGAAAATACCGTCGAAAGCGTTCTTTGAAGGGGTTAAGGGTTTATGAAATTTCATCCATAAAATATTTTTTTTTTTTTTTTTGTAGTTCTCGGCTTTTTATTTCTACATTTTGAATAATGATCATTAGTTGCTATATTTGTTGTCAATGGAGTGTATTTCCGTTAACGTGACCGTGAACTTTACATCACGATTCTAGAGAAAATTCTTCTTCTTTATTTTTTTTCGTTTCCTAGACGAAGGGATTCCAGACGGCAAAACTGACTGATAAAAAAGAAAGCTCTTAGGATAGGCTTGTACAAAGTGGCTAACTTTAGCTTGTAAAACATTCTTGATTTTAGAAGATTATCCTATTCCAAAAGAAGCCTAATACCAAAGATAAAGGCTCAGATTGTACGTCAAAGAATCGTAAATATTTCCTTATCCTTGAGACTTCAAAAAATTAAAAATATTTAGCTACATAAAAAACTAAATAATATCCCACTACAGGCCTTTCTGCCCTTGGAGTCGCGGGAGATAAGGTCCTGGCATTAGCTCCTGACCAATGAGACTTAAGCTGCGGTCATGTATTAGACCAACACCCACTCACCTTTAACCCCAAGGAAATAACTTGGTATCAATTCTGTAGAGGGCTGGGTTGACCCTAGGAACTGTCTAGAGGAGAATTCAGCGTGGAAAAAAATCCCCGATCTCTGCAAGGGATCGAACCCGGTTACTTCAGCCCGCAGTCCGCTGCACTACGGCTAGCCCACATTTAACCTGCATATAGTGACCTAAAAACTTTAAATTTAATCAAAATATGAAACTGGCCTATCCAATTAAAAAAAAACAACAACAAGAAGTTCTTGAAAGAATTCAAAGCATACTTTCTTTATGATATTATTCTTCTCAATTTCTTTTATTACTATCATATTTTTTTAAAAAACATAAATTCGACTAGAGCTTAGTCTTCGAATTACAATAAAAAAACATTTTGATTGAGAATAAAACTTAGGGAAGAAAAATGTGATTAGTCATGATCTAATGACGACAGTCCAATAAGTCGAAAGATCTGGGAATAAATGTATCTCTCTGCAATTCAAACCATAGTATTAACAAATAAAAAGCCACTTAAAAAACTGTAACAATGAAAACGATATGTTTCCTTACAAGAATTCACTACATCAACTTTGCACTTTTTCTCTGTAAATTTCCATACATAAAATATCACAATTATCAATACGTTAGTTTCTTTACTTATTAAATAACTTTATAACATAATAACTTAATAATTGTAACTTACACGAATTTTTCATTGAATTCATAAGAATTCATTTTTTGATATTATTTCTGAAATAATTATTCGACAACCTATGGAGAACTTCATGAGGTTTCATGAGATATGTTAACCGATGCAATCAAAATGGTGGTTTTTCATTTATCTATTAACTTATTTTTACTGTGAAAGATGAAGTTGATAAATCTGTAAGTCTGTACGCGTCCCTCAATAACTTTTGAACAAGTAAATGGATCTTTTTGAAAATTGCCAATTGTTTTTTATGGGAGAAATTTACATATGAAAATTTTTCCGTATGGGGTTCTATGGAGAAATCTACACATGAACGTTGACAAAAATTCCCGTAGAAACTCATTAGATATGAAATATCGATATCCAACAAAGAAAAATTAACCATTACGATTAATCTCTGCAAATTAAGATTAATTAGATTTAGACAACTTAAATTTTAATTAATTTTATTAAATTAAAAATGGAAAATTCGAAGATGCTGTTTGCATTTGGCAGGTTTTGTAATATAATACTTTTCATTGAAGGATTTTCACGTCTTTAAAAAAACAAAAACAAAAAAAATAAAAAGCAGCATTTGAAGGGAGATGGGCTTCAAATTCTTTTAACAACTTATCAAATAAATGAAAACCATTTAGATTTTAAGAAGTATCTGACCCATCTTCCATGACCCTAAAACTTAAGAATCACTGTTTTAATATTGAGTTTTTTTCTTATTTATTTAAGCTTATTACTTTTTTTTAGCATTCCTTAATTTTTCTATTTTTAAACTTTTAAAGTTAAAAACGAGTTCTGCTGTAAAATTAATTGAGCGACAAGTATTAAGTAGGAACACAAATATACCGTATTTCACGTCGTGTAAGATGCACTTGTTTTCCTAAAAAATTGTCTCAAATTGGGTGCGTCTTCTAAGCCGAACCTATAATTGTTTTCTATTATACGCCGGCCAATGCGAGTAATTATTTCATTAATTTTTTGTATTGGTTGGACAATTGATTTATCTTTATTAACGGAAAGCAATTGGTTGTCAGCAAAATTGTTTTCTAACCAAATTTAGCTCAGATTATCCAAACTGCCAGGGAAAGAAGATTTATTTGTTTCATTAGCGCAAGATAACGCTCTCATTAAAGGCAAAGACCCCAGGTGGCAACGAAAGACTCTTAGCCATTTTGTTATGAACTCCGATCGTAAAAACCTCGAATTCCGTCTCCAATTGAGTTGATGCTTAATCAAGGTTAGTGAAACAAAGCCATTTCATTACAGCTTTGTAATTAAAGTTCCCGTTCGGCTTTTGGTTTTTGTTGTTGACTGTTTACGGATAATCTTTGTTATGAAATGCAATTTCTATTTCATCATTGTAAGGACTAATTACAAAACTTTGTTTCGTGTCGAAGGCAGGTTTTTCTCTCAAGCCCATTACACATGGATCCGAAAATCGGTCTGTCGGATTCATGTGCAATGGGCTTCAGGGTAGCGCGTGAGACCAAAATTATCATATTGAAATGGTAAGGTGAATGAAGGTGTTTTGGAACACAATTTAAAAATAGGGTGATTCAGTCGAAAATTTACATATTCAAAACGCCCTCATTCACCTTACCTTTTTTCATTTCAATATGATAATTTTGGTCTTAAAAGGCTCCCCTTAAGCCCATTGCACACGGATCCGACCGACCGATTTTCCGATCCATGTTCAATGGGCTTCACACTTATTCGCTTGTGAGGGGACCGCAAAATTGTTGAATAGTGTTTTCAATCTGTCAGAGTCACCGGGAAGATTGGATATATTCGATTGAATATGCGAAACATGCACTCTCACAGCTAAGAGAGTGCATTTTTTTTTTCATTTGTTTATCAATTTGTTCTGTTTGTACACGCTAAAATGGCAGAGCAGATTTTCATAAAATTTTGTGATCCAACTTAAATCACAGGCCTCATTTATTTTTGTCTCCAATCCTCCCAATTCTCGAAAATGATCCCCAAATCCCACACTAAAACGGTTGGACTGATTTCCTTCAATTTTGATACTTTTTTTTTTTTTTTTTTTTTGGTCGTCGATACGCTTATTTTTGTTCCCATCCAAAGTCCTGCAATTTACCACTAGCGCTGCAGACTCAATCCTCACAGTAGATGTAGAGCTTCTACATAGATTTAAGTACAAAAGCTGAGCGAATAACAAATACAGACAATTACATACAACTTACATTAGCTGTTTTTCAACAAGTCAAACAGTTCCTTTAATGGCGACCCACAACTCCGAATACGAATTTAAAACTTTTGTATCAAGTCAATAATTCCAGTTAGCAAAGAGTGTGAAGTTACTCAGAATAAAATCTTTTCTCTATTCCCTTTAATGAAAATGTAAATTCATGTCAAATCAATATTTACAGATATTGGAGAGGGCGAAACTCAAATTGCAAACATCCAACATCGTTCATTTACAGTAAATCCTGGTAACTTATTTTGACGCGATGCTGAGAAATGAGAGAGTTCATAGTAGGCGGTTAATTCACTAATAATTATTTCAAATGTGTTAATGGATTTGTTTAATGGATAATAAATATGTGATTCATAATGAAATGGAAATGAAAATCCCACAATATATTAATATTAAAGTTTAAATCTATCAATGTATTCTATTCGGAATAATACTAATAAATAATGTTTAAGAAAATATTAAAACAATAAAAAGCCAATTAACACATATTTACAAATGCATATAGTTTTCAAAGTATGTAGTTACATTCAATATTATCAACGACTGACGGTTTATCTTAAAACCTTTTTTTGACTTGTAAACATACATCAAGCTTTTGGCGTTAGAACAAGAAAACGGTCATGCCCACTTTCGGAATAAAGATAGTGACTTATGAATTAAGAGATTTACTTTAAAAAACTATGATAGTTGCTTATTTGAAGTTTTATATACTAGGTTAATATTTATTAGCTTCTCTTTTAGAGACTGTAATCTAAAAGGCGTAATTAAGTGAAAAAATATGTACTACGCAGACTTTCTTCAATATTTCTACCTTTTAATCAAAGGTTTTCATCAGGAATACATTACATAAATGAGAAAAGAATAAAAGGCGTAAATGTCTGCGATATAGTCAGTGGTGTCCTGTGGGATTCTGTCTCATTCATCCACAACCATTAACATCAACTCCTTTTCTGTTGGCTGGTTTTTCGATTCCTTCTAGCAAACGAGATTGCAGGAGATTCTATATGTATACTTTTTTGATTCTGGTATTTTTGGACCAGATAAAATATTCAGCCTTTGTGATTGATTCCAGTGATGTTTTCCAGATTTATGGCATAATGTCCATCTTCGTTGACGAGGACTTGGATCAGCACTAACATTAAGGCAGGAATTCATTCTTTAAAACGAAGATGTAATTATTAGCGTTTGTGATATCTATCACACAAATTACAGAATCTTCATCTATGTCAAATATTTCACACAATCACAGAAATTCCATCATTTCTTACTTTTTCATTTTAAAAACTAGTCTGATTGACTGGTGGTAAGTCTCTGTACTTCTGGAAATTCATTTACACAAAAGGTCAATTAATGTTGATGACATATTTGATGGATGAGTGGAATAAAATCCCACAGTACACTTTAGACCATACAAATACATTATACCTCCTACACTATAATTTCTAATTGAAAACAAATATTAAATGAAGATCAAAAAATTAATTAAAAGATACGAAACTCCAAAGAATTACAGTAACTTTCATTATAAACTTCTTGCCACAAAAACTCGTCTGACTAATTCATTCTGTCGCCTTCTGTATCTTAACGAACTTTTTTAAGTTAAAGTAGGAAAATTGATTCAGTTTTCACGATAAAATAACTGATTTGATCCTCATATCAGAAAGCAACTCGTCCAGTCCAATAGTTCTCCATTTTCACCTTGAAACTGTTCCAAACGATGCACGGCTGCAACAACACCTGATTGTTCCCGGTGTAATGTTGATCCAATCCCTACCACTGTAGATGTCTATCGCAGTCAAAGACCGTTCCGATAGATTCACTGCCCCGTGCAACCATTTGACGACCCATAATCACCGTCGATCAAACAGCCAAAGCAGACAGCCACAATGCGGGGCTTTAGTTCGTTCCAGTAGCAATAATGTATCTCTTTTTAAATCTCCCGCCTTCAACTATCATCAATACGAGCTTGAACAATACAAAAAAAAATTGAATTAAGGTTTGTGATCGAAGTTCCGGGGAATCTAGCAAATAATAATAAAAAGAAGAAGAAGATGAAGAAGAAGAGTTATTGATTCTAATAGCGATGTTTATTTTCAGTACATCGAGTTTTTAACATTTTTGTAAATAAAATTGCAATGAAAAGTAGCCATCCTCCTCCCCCCACCAAAAAAAAAAAATTGCAGGAACATCGCATTCTTTGAGTGAAGTTACAGGATACTCAGGCAATTTTATTTTTAAGTTACAAATTCACTGTATTAACAATTTAAGAAAATTAATAAAATTTTCCAGAAACAAATTAAGCGGTTTTTTAGTTGGGAGAAGAGCGTCTCTTTTAATAAGTTCATGAAAGAATTTGAAACCTAATTAAAAGATCCCATGAATAGGTCATTCAGGTCTAAGAGAGAGTGAAAGGTTTAGGCTCTAATGATTCTCAATCGAACGGGACTGAGTTGAGGACAGTCAGACGCTCGCTCGCTCAGCGTCCTAAAGAAAGAAATTAACAGGGAATTGGATGAAAACCTGAGAATTGGATGAACAAGAATGAACCTGGAAAAGCAAACCACTTGCGGGAATTAAACTTGGATCCTCTGGTTAGCAGTCAATTGCCTAAACAATTCCACCCGAACCAATCAATTTAAAGTTCTCTTTCTTAATAATTAGCTTTCTTTTTGGTTTATTAAAGCCAACAAACAATCCAACGTCTCCTCCTTACTTACCACTTGCTAAATTTTAACCAAATTATCTTCAGATTGTCCATTTGCTGAAGAACTTAATAGGGACTTAAGTAAAGCACTTGCAAGTTTAAAATGGATTATAAAGTTGATTAGAACAAAATAGATAATCGTGAAAGAAATTCATTTTTATTTCCGATTTTATGCCGCTACTTTCTGTAAATTTTATACAAATTTCTCCAAAGAAGATTTTGTTTTTAAACACAGAAGTGAATAGATTTGCCAGCCAAAATTCAAAAAGCCCCGTTGAATTACTAAAACTTATCCGTTGGAAACACAGTAATTTTTAAGCTATTTCTTGGTTATTTACTATATAGTGTAAATATTAATTAGTAAAAGCTTGAAGGATAAAGTCTAGTTAAAAACTTCTTTGACTTAACGTTACGTGGTTTTTTTTTTCGTTTTTGGTTTTAGTGAATGCCTTGAAAACACTAAAGTGAGAACTTGTTTTCGATTTCCTGTTGAGTTGAATAATATATGACAAGGCATAAAACTTGAATGTTGTGATTTTAATGTGTTCTAGCTCAGAGAATCAGAGCAACAATTAAATTACGATTGAAGAGACGCGAAGCATTTATGAATTCAGGACACTGTAAATTCGCAAGCCATGACTTCCAAACAAAACTTTCGCCAGAGGGATTTGAAGCAGCATAATCGATCATTTTGTGAGATGCAACAGCAAAAATCTCATACGCATCAGACTGCTTTAATATCATGGAGAAGGGAATACACGTAATGGAAAACATTTCACATTGTGGAAAATAGGGTGATAATTTCAGAGCTAAATAAATAATAAAAAAATCACTGTAAAGGCGGTAGAAATAATTGATTGCAAATTTTGTGCTCGGTTTCAAATTAAAATAGCGTTAAAGTAAGATGTAGTTGACGTGCCAACGTTAATACTACACCACAAAATTTGTCTACCACAAAAAAAAAAAAAAAAAATCAGTTGTTTAAAAAATAAAGTGAGAACGTAGGCAATGAAAAGCCGTTTACCAGCAAAGGAAAATTGAAAAGAAATTGGATCTAAGATCAACTGAAAAAGGGGAAGAGAAAACTGCATTATAGAGAAACGAACTATTATTTATTTAGCCTACTTTTCAATGTGAAAAAAAAAGAGCTTATAAAATTGTTAGTATGTGCGTGTTTATGTTTCTTCTAATAACTTCTGAACGGCTGAATGAATCCTCTTGAAACTTGGTATGCATATTCGAAGACTATATTTAAAATCTTTTCCAAAGGAGGTCTTTATAGGTCCAGAAAGAGACAAAGATTCCCAAAGAAAAGCATTGGAATCTAAACATTGAGTTTCTCTCCGATATCCTGTTAGTATATCTATAACTTAAACAATGCATATTAAATCCTCAATCCATTGCGCTTGATTTGTTACGATGAAAATCACCTCCTTTATAAAAGTTAAGTAAATAATAGGATTTAATTCATTTTTTTTTCTAGTTTTATTACTAGAATTTCTAGTTTTAGCTTCGTAGGATATATAGTTTTTGACAGATCAAAGGTCCTTCATAGCTTCTTACTTAATAGTGAAAAATGTACCAAATCAATAAGGATCTGCCTTTTTAGAGCCGTAACTTTCTACTGAGGTTTGACAGTTCATGGATAAATGGTTTTTTGACTATCATTAACATATAAGTACTAGATCACACCTATATTTCACTGTAATGCAGCAACAATCCTGTAATAAAAAATACAAATTTGTTTGTAATGTCAGTTAGAGGCGACCTTGTAATCATTTAATAAGATCATAATATCTATATTCCATTAATAGAACATCGATGACGCTGTATCTGATGACTGCAAGGCGCTTGAAGTAAAGGTCAATTGTGTTTGATAGTGTTTTGGCACAAGACCAACATTCGTTTACAGATTTTAATTAATAAAATTAGACTATAGTTCGTTTTAAGAAATTTAGTAGTAAATTACCTTTTTTGTTAACAACTCATATTTAAAAATAAAATAATAACCTATAAGTTTCTTTTTTATTTAATTTTCATAAATATTAAATACAAATATTCTAAAAACTAACTAACAGTCCAGATTTAACTTTTCTTTATAGTAGTTAAAATTATTTAACGTATGGCAATAATTGCATAATAAGTAAGTAATAAAATAATAGATAATAATAATGACGACACCAACAATTACGATTGGTCGAATCCTTTGATTGGATATCAACGAGCTGCAGTGTATCGATTTATTTATTTATTTATTTTTCATATTTGGATGTAGTTCTTGTTATATTTTGTGTATAAATTGGACAGATTACTATGTTTTATCACTTGACGAAGAGAGACTGTATACTGTCGAAATTAATAGTGTAAGTTGTCTTTTATTAAATTTTATTAACTGTAATTTTAACATACATTATTTTTATTTTTTATTTATTAGTTAATTGGAGGAAACGAAGAAAGAGTGAGAATGGAAAAGAGTAAATGTAAAAACAGATAGATAAAGGTTAACTGTAGGAGGAAAGATGTTTCACATTCACGTTTATTCCTGAGAAATAGCGGGAAAATAGAAGCCTTCATTTTTATCCAATGTGCAACAGTTCAAAAATTATTAGAAGGGTGGGGGAGGCCAAGCATATTGACCGATTGGAAAGTAGCTAAAACAAAAAGGCTTAAACCATATTACACAATGTAGCTTCTCGTCACAGTAGTATTTTAATCTAATATTTCTTTAATTTATTATTTCTAATATTTCACAGTAGTATTTCTTTAAAATGATTTGGTATTTAGGCCTACTTAGGGTTACAGATTAAATCCTCATTGTTTCATTTCAAATCAGGCCATTGCCAAATGAATCTTCCCAATTTCCATATTTTTCGAATAACCTTCACAACCCCTGTTACCCTTCCAATGTGGGAATAAGAGGGTCAAGGAGCCGACGATGTCCTAATATCTCGTGGGGAGAGAATTACAAAGGTGGGTGTGTTAAGGAACAGATCTATCTTTAAACGCGGTCATTGGAACAGAGATCAACATCAGCCACAGGTGGGGAAATGGTGTCTGCGAAAGCAAAATCATTCAACTCTCACTGATAAACACCTGTAGTTTTACGAAGACAGACACATAAACTTTTTATCAATGAAGAAAAATGTAATCGTAAGCAAATCATAAATCAAAATTCGCTCTAAAATTACAATTTGACTGATCACAGAATGTAAATGGATTTTTTTTCTTTTTTTAGACAGAAACTATAATTCTATCTTAAAGGGAGCTCTGTAAGTTACTTAAACATTCTAAATACAGCATTGATCCACTTATAAGATACACGTAAAAACAAATCGATAAGTATTTTTTTTTCTGAGAAAAAAATTAGTACCGAATTCGATTTTGTTTTTACATATGTTTTTCATATATTTTTAAATTACGTATCACTAATTCAATAAGCCTATTTTCTATAAATTTTTAAATTAAACCTTTTTTTTTATAAATATTGTTATTAGAATGCCAGAACAGATTCTGTTTATTTCAATAGTGAATTGTTAAGATTGATTTTTAATACCTGAACATTTGTTTAATTTAATTTTATTTTAAGAAATCAACGACAAAATCATTGGAAGTTATATAAAAAGAAAGTCTGCAATTTTAAGGGAGACTTTTATATCAAATTCAATCGAAACCAATAACAAATTCCTTTTTTCTTTCGTCTTTTTATTTGTTTCGTTTATATTCAATGTAAACTTTTATAACTCATTCGAAACATCTGTTTTAATAAGCAAAATTATAATAAATACAATAGACTGAACTTTGACGACTACTTTCTGTAGATTTTTTATGTAGCAAAGAAGATATGTTAGCTCAAAGGTCTACCAATTTGTTGGTTTAAAAATAAAAGATTTGAGAAATGTGTAAAGTACTTACACGCAAAGAGAGCAATTGTGAAAGTAAGTAGGAAAATATACAGTCACAAATTCTTAAAAAGAACTAGAAGACTACTTTTCTTGTAATGAGAGGCTGAGAAGTTTTTTACCGAAAAATCAATCAACTATTCTGTAAATCAGCCAATCACTGTTTATTGTCGGAATCTTGTTATTGAGAGAAGGAATGTAAACAACTGCTATAAGTCATCCAAATTTCACGTTGATATCACAGTAAATGTAACAAATGATAAAATCTTTTAAATACGAACTGAAAGATAACTTCTTGTTCCTAAATAGCTTATCAAATTTCAAGAAGATCTGGTCAAAAGATTCAAAAGTTATTGAAGGAAAGGCGTATTCATGGAAATGCTCTTAAAAATTCAAATTTTTTAATTTTTTTCAAAAGACAAGAGTAAAGATCAATTTTACTTAAAACCGTTTCTCAGAGCAGAAACACTCTGAGACAGCACAGAGTGTCTGGTATTATTATCATTACAAAAATGTTAAAGTGTAATTGGTTTGAAAGCGTAATGATAGTACACGATCAACAGAAATGCTACATTGGATTATGAGGAATGAAAGGAAAATCCACAAATAAAGTCTAACAGATGGATGTTGACGTTCTCGTGAATTACGGAAAACACGAGATCTGTCCATTAGCCTCTTCAGCAGGTCTCAAGGAATTTAGTATTTTGAATGTCTTGTCACTAGGAAAATGCTACCTAATGAATTTATTGTTTGTTTATTGACTGTTTTCAATTTATGAAAACTATATTAAAATGTAGTAAAAGTCTCATGCATTTCCCCGTATTATAATTAATTTAAATATTTCAATTTACTTCGCCATTTTGTGAGAAGACATGGATAGAGGCTATTCTCGCGTAAATTACGTGAAATCACGAAAATACGAGATCGTCAAGATCCGTCTGTTGGACTTTAGATGGATGGATGAAATTAAAAGTTTTGTTGGACTCGATTGGAAGAAGAAAGCTTTAGATCGAAAGAACTGGAAAAAAACTTGGGGACCTTCATCCTGCAGTGGATTGAAAACGGTTGAAAATGATGATGACGTAAATATTCCAATTTTAAAGGAGTCCATTTATAAGTTCAAGGATATTAAGGAAGTCTCCCAAATTACAGGGCCTTGTTTTATGAGCTTTATTTTTATTTAGGAATAGAGACTAACTATCCAAAAATTATTTAACCAATTTTAAAATGATTCTAGTTGACTGATCGTTATAATCTCAGAAATTATCATAACCTTTCTGTGAGTACGAGGTCGATGTAAATTACTTTTCCAATCATTAAAGACCCAGATTAATTTTTTTTTAAAAATGGCAGCTAAAGGAACAGAATTTCAGGTTTTATATTTGAAGCAGATGAATAGACCTAAATGTAAACATCGAAATTTCGAAGAAATAAGAACCACGTTCTTAACGATTCCTGGAAATCAAAATAGAAGAAAATAAATGAAGTAGGAACAATACCTCTAATTAATTGCTATTTAGAATTCTTGGAATCATTAAATATAAAACACGTGGCTTCTTCGAATTTTCCTTAATAAATAATGAATTCAATTAATTCTTTCATTTGGGATTCAGCAATTAAAGAGAAATTTATCTCAGAACACAAAATTAATCGATGGAATACAAACTTTTATAATTGGTTTTGTTATACTCATCAATAATAAGAAAACATGCAAATGATATAAAATTCACTACATGATAATGCTTATCTGAGAATTTTTAACTTATTACTGAGTATACAAAGCATTCGAAGTCTCAATATTCGATAGGAACCTTTTTTTCTTCTCTAGTTGTATACACGTCACACTAAAATGACTTGACATATTTTCTTAATATGTGCTGGATTGCTTGTTTTATGGTCCACTTAAAATAGGCAAGAATGTTTGGTCTCTACCTTCTTTTATCCCCCAAAATTGACCCACCTATTGCTACAGGCTCAGCCCCAACAATGCGATGGTCAGATAAGTTATAATGGCTCATAATAGAGGTCTTTGAATTATAAAGGGTAAGTACGTACTTGGAACCTTACTTCTGGAGTTCAAGACCTTCTTTCATCTGAAAAAATGATGAAGATTGATCTAGAACAATCTGATATTTTTTTTTGGAAATTTGCAAAGTTTACATTTAGAGTTTGGAATCTTCCAAATTTCAGTTGGAAGGAAACTCAGACACAAGCTGAAAAGAGAATTTTAATCTAAGATAGTGATAGGAATGTGAAAGAGATACTGTCCATTTCACTACTGAGAATGAAGTCTTTGCTGTATTCCACTTGAGTAATTTTGTCTTCCCTTTATCTATTTATTTGCGAATAACGTTAAACCCTTTGGACAGATTTCCGTCAAATTTGGCATGTAATTTATTAAGGTCCAACTTTAAAATATGATCACGATTGTGTGGATCTTCCCTTCACCTCCAGTCTTCGAAATGAGCCCTTCCACAAACTGAAGTAACGATAGCACTTATCCCTCCCTTTCAAATTGTTTATTTTTAATTCAGAACTCGTCATCTGCTGTTATTTCTTTTTTGGAAGTCCTCAATACAGTACAGTAAGGCTCGAATCCTGAAGACGACTGCGACGTCCCACTGAGGTGCCTTTTCCGGTTTGTGTCTGCATCCAAACAAAGGACGAAGACTTCTGTCAGTGTCCGCAGACGAAGAGGAAATGGATTCTCTCTCAGAATCGTAAAACATTATTTTAGAAATTTTGTCTTTCTTGAAGTGCAGATAGGATCGATTAACCATAAATGGAAGAAATCGAGTGTTTGACTTTATATTAATCTCGAGACGAATCTGTAACTGATTTAACGACTCCTTAACTCATTTATAATAATATTGTAAAGATTAATAAACGTGGACTATTTTTTTCAACTACGTTCATAATTTCTCTTTCTAAATATGTCGCAATGTTAAGAATATAGTGATTAATTTGAAGCTCATGCATCTGTTTAAATTAAAACATTTTTAACTAAAAACAAACTATTTTACACTATAAAATCATGCATTGTACCGGTTTCTGCTCCGAGGAGCCTTCTTCTGCAATGTAGAATTTCATTGCAGAAGAAGACTCCTCTCGGAGCAGAAACCGGTACAATGTAGGATTTTTTAATGTAAAATAGTTTGTTTTTAGTAAAAAATATTTTAATTTGAACAGATGCATGATTATTGAATTAATCACTACAAATATGAACAGTGCATGTAAAAAGAACAGCTTGGGTTAAGAATATGTTTGTAAAAAGTAGAGAATATAAAGAATTGAAGGACGATGAAGAAGAGTTCTGGATAACCATTCATTCAGCTGAATCATTCGAATATAAATTATACCGATTTCGATGGGAGAAAGGATGAATGCAAGCAAATTGTATGCAAACAAGAAACAGCAAAGATTACGGCACAAAATTTCAATGGAATACCAATAGAGTTTGATATACATAGTCCGATCTTCCATACAATATTGGTAATAGTCCTCCAGTGCTGCACTCGTACAGTTTCTGCGGACGTAATGTTGTCTTTCGCAAAGAACAACGTGTTCTCCATGTACAGGATTTAAATAGTAGTTCAGATACATTAGTAGTAAAAACTGAATTAACTTAATAAAATTAAATAAATAAAGTAAAAATTCAAATACTTAAGATGAGATTTCAATTATAGTAACATCGCCACTGATTCTAAAAAAATAAATAAAGAATCATTTACATTTGACAATATGCGCTTTGTTCCTTGAAGAAAGCCATGTTATCTTTGCTGGGGAAAGCCAAGATTTGAAACATTTACATAAAAATAAAAAAAGAATTGCCGTGATTAGGATTCGAACCTGGATTATTATGGCAAGGCAATGAACTAACGGCTTGACAAATTTTATTGAAATTTTATACCTTGCTTATTTATGGTCCAACTTAAAACACACACTTTTTATTTTGGTCTAAACCACTCCTACTCTTCAAAATCCTTCTTAAAATGAGGGGACTGATTTCTGTAGCAGATTTTTCCCAATTTTCGCCAAACAAACTGCAAGGACT
The DNA here is from genome assembly GCA_023159025.1 of Thereuonema tuberculata. Taxonomy (NCBI): domain Eukaryota; kingdom Metazoa; phylum Arthropoda; class Chilopoda; order Scutigeromorpha; family Scutigeridae; genus Thereuonema; species Thereuonema tuberculata. The sequence goes on along the minus strand of JAFIDM010006943.1, from coordinate 52,216,574 downwards.
TTACTATTTTTCAGAGTTACATGCTATAAATTTATCCTTACAAATAGAACAACAACGAAGCTATTCGGTTTACATTAGTTATCATTTCCTAAATGTTACTGTCTTTATAATTTATTTCAAAATTTCTCTCTTTTTCATTCACGTGTTTCGTAGCCTGTTGCTCTTTTGTTTGTTCCAAATGCAGCACCAGTGGCGCTGCTGTTCGTTCAGTAAAGATCTCAAAAAAAAAAGAGCTTTAACGGTGCGGAAAAAATAACGAAAGTGAAAAAAAAAAAAAAATCACATTTTCATGGGCAGAGGGGATTCAAGAACCTTAGGGAAATTGGCAGAAGGATGCTTTCTATTGCGCTTAGTTTTCAAGTTGAAATTTTGGCAAATCGCAGTAGGAAGTCTACAAAAGAAAAAAACAGGTATTCAAGACGCTTGGGCAAAAGAAGTTTTAATATTTTTGAAAAAAAAAAATGATTTTGAATACGTTTTCTGTGCCTAAATTAAAAAAAAATATATATAAATATTTTTGTCTTGTATATTTTAATACTTGATATACAGGGTGTCTCAAAATAATGTACTAACACTTCGATAGTTGGTACATCAAAGTGTTAGTACACTTTTTTGAAACACCCTATACATTTAGTTATCCACAGCGTAGTGAGGACTATGCAAGGTATCAATGTTACGGACTGGAGGGCGACGTGAAGACCAAAATATTTTAAATTGAAACATGAATAGCATCATATTACATTTTGAAGAAATTGATGCAGTCATTTTTAACATGAGATTCTGGGTGTCCTGAGGGATAATAGGAGTTGAGGACAACATAAATGTATCTATTCTTTAAGTTGTATCTACGCAACTAAAACTACCAAATTTTCAATAAAATCCCTCTAGCCTTTTTAAAGTGATACAAATTCAAACAGAAAAGAAAATGATCAAATGGAATTTCGCTTGCTCAGTCAATTAATAAGTATTTTATTTAACAACTTATGAAAATTATTAACAAAGTCAAAGAGGAAATATAATAGGCTGCTAATATAAAATTTCCTTCTAAAATCGGAAAACTGCAAAGAATTGATTAGAAGTATTTAAGACGCCAAATGTAAGTCGGCAAAACAACTTTTGTTGAATGAAGATTAAAATCAGAAAAATGTAAATATATAATCGTGATACTGATTATAAGACAACAACTATACGAAAATTAAAACTATACGGAAATGGACCGTGCCGGCATGGTCTACTGGTCACTTGGATGTTTACTTTCTGTCTATGTTTGTCTGCTCTTTCTCTTCCGCTGTCAATGGCATTGAAAAGTGTAAAAACTTGTCAAAATTGAGAACGGCAAAAAATTACCTTCACAATTCTGGTTAAGTGCGGTAGATCTGCAAGGATGAAAGCACACGTGGGGGTATGACCACGGCTCTATGCCGAATAAAAAAAAAAACAATATATGGAAATGTATTAATTACCTAAAAATTATAATTCCTATTTTACCACGCTTTTTATTAACTCATACTGTCTGGTTTCCAGGTCAAATCTTATAACTTAATCAATTTCTAAGTCACTTCCAATGGAAAGTCAATCATCTAGAAATTTTGCACATTTACTTATGTCTGATGACAATACAATAATATACTGTTGTTTTAATATATTTAGGCAAGGCAACAAGTCCTCCATTGCGCCGTTACTACTGAGACCAGGCACTAGACGGCGGCATACACAACTACTTCTGAATTATATACATATAACATTACAGAATACAGACAGCGTGGCTTTTATTTTACTTAAGTTTTTTATTTACTTTTTGGTTTTGTTGTGAGTTCGCATAAATTGAGCTGAACATAAGAACCATTCAATAGAACTTTGCGTGCAAATATACTGAAAAGAAACGATCCACTTTTTATACCTACATCCGTTTGCAAATGCACCCATGAAAATCCCAGAGGAGAAATTTGCGCGCGAAATAGACTAAAAAAAAAAAACTTCTTCTAAGCATCAGAGGTCAAACAATGAAATTACGGCAATCCATTTGTAAAAAGTCTATTACAACAATCCTTTGTAATTTAATTTAAATTTGCGCGTGCTCTGATTCGATTCAAATGGAATAGGGGGAGGATAATTTAAAATAAATCGACCTCAGCAAATAAATTCTGAAACTTCCATGTAAAATGTATTAAGCAGATATTGTGCTTTACAAACATGAGAGTTTTATCTTTTGTATATTTTTACGACTTAACAAAAATCAAGAATTTGATGAAAGTATTCTTTAAGTTCTTCAGAAACTTCTTGTTATTTCTGGGAATTACTGTCTCAAAGAAACTTTTTTTTTTTACCTACTTAGACGATGTATATTATTCATATATTAAGAAATTAAAGAATAAATAAATAATAAAAACAAACATAGCATACGATTAAAATAAAAATTACTGAACACCTGTGATTCGTTATCTTTTTTTTTTTTTTGTAAAAAATGGTGTCAATGCAAAAAAAGGTGTTTCTTGTTTTGTAAGATATCGAATAAGTGTTTTATTTAAATCCTTAATAAATTATAAAAGGTAAAATCTATAAGTTTATTTGTTTGCCATTTAATCATGCCTAAACGGCACAACGGATCTGAATAAAGTTTAGACAGGTAGTCTATGATCCGGGGAAGGATATAGGCTTTTCATCCCGTTCGATCAAGTACTTCCCGTGGGATAGCCCTCTCCCAAATCTGAATGAAACAATTCCCAAACCTGTCGATACATGTCGCTAGCGCAGTTTCAAATCGCGCCACAGATCTCAATGAAAAACTTCCCAAACCTCTCGATGAGCGCAGTTTTTAATCGCGCTAAATTTGGTTGACAATGAGTTCATTTAAGGAGATTGTTTGCAGGCGCGGACCACCATCAACTCAGGAGTTACCTGATACTTCTTAAGTCGATGTATACGGTGATTCATATGAAAGGCTTCCGAAGCGGAGCAACGGTAGAAGGCTAGCTACTTATAAGTAGGAATATCTTAAGTCAGGATGACAATTTTTTTTTTAATATGCGAAGCGATGCGGATGACAGAACCATAAGGGAAATTTCAGGATTTTGATTGGAGGGGGGGGGGGAAAAAATCTAATCACTCGCAAACTTTAAAGTATTTTAAATTACCACTTGTAGATAATTTATTTCATGAGAAATTTGTTAGATAAAAGTTAAGAATATCGACATATATTTATTTTTCCCCTCAAATTAATGTGTAAAGCACTAGGGCCTAGGGTGTAAAGCACCGTTCTACTGATGTTCCCTGTGGTCGAGAAGAAAACTAATACTAGATAATAGTTATCGTTTGGCGAGTACCGCAGTAGATATTTATACAATATACTTTTATTCAATCCGGAATAAAAGGCACTTGGTTCGATAGGGAACAAGATCCGTCCACCAGAGAGAGACTGAAACATCACCGCGACCAGATCGATATCTGAGAAAATTGTTGACTAATTTGTGCCTTCATAGACGATTTACAAAACGGTTGTTTTGAGAGGAAAAATCAATATTTGTACAATTTAACTGTATAATTGATTCATGTAATCAATTCCTCGTCTGTTATTTGTACGTTCTCAAAATAGCACGGAATGGACTGCAGACCTTTCGACCAATGTAGCGGAAATAAAGATTGTATTCCTGATTTAGCGTTGCGATAAATTAGGTTGGATTCTGTGGTTAAACCGGGACAATAAAGCAATGTCTAGACTGTGGACGGTGCCACGGCCTCGGTTTTCAAAAATCTCATACCATTCATACATATTTATAAGAGCATAACGATGAAACTTCGCTCCTGACTCTGTAATAGTTCCTGCGACAGAATAAAATGACACTTTCCCCCCTTTCCGTGTCACTTTAAAGATAATAATGAATGGATGCGCGAATGAAATCAACTTGGAAACATTTTTAGCAGCTGTGGCGCTGTACGATACCTCAATTATTAACGTATGTTCTTCTATGTGCAATATTCGTACTATTCCTTCAACTGACTGTTAATGGTAAAAGATGCAATCCTATAAGTCGAACTTTCCAGGAACTTCTGGATGAATCTTCTTGAAACTTGACGTATATATTTAAGAACAAGAAATGATCAAACTTTAATATAATCCTTTCCAAGTGGGTTCTATGTCTCGAGAAAGTAGCAAGTGAAGTGAGAGCTTTACAACCGTACAATAGATTTCTACCCACGTCTTAAACAAATGACATTAATGTCTCCGAGAGCTTAAATATCATTAAGATTAATTGGATTCATAGAATTTAAGTAACTATTTGGAATTTCATTTCAGAAAATAAAGAAAATCTCTGCAATTGCCATAGATAACAGTTAAAAAAAGAGGATTTTCGTTACATTGTTCTTATGACATCACAAAAAATTAAAGCAACCATGATTTTAATGAAATAGTTTTGAAATTCTTTAGGGCTTTTTTTGTATTTTGGATTATCCACGAGAAAGGAAGAGATTATGCATGGATAATTAAAAAAAAGAAGTTCCTTTTTGATTTCCTTTCATAATTATCTATGTATGTAAAATGATCAAATTGTACAGTAGCCTACATAAATGGTATAAATAACGATGTTGAACCTGAGGTGGCGAGACTTGATATAATCTAAATAATAAGAATGTACATTTTTGAACCATGCCTTCTCATCAATAGAAATCTGGGACAGCTGTTTCATCCTTCGTAGGACTTATCGGTCAGATTTACTCACTTGACAGGATATTCTGTTTTGACACTTATTTCGTATAGCCTAATACTCTTATGTGCTTATTTAAGTATTTATTAATTAAATAATCTGCAATTATTGTTTGTTTTCCAAGAGATCTTCTTCAATGAACCTGAGCGAATGGGGATGTTTAAGGTCGAGGCTGGAAAAGTCACGTGATGTAGGTGTGCCACTTCTGAAAACATGCTAAAATTACCAAAGCACCTCTGTATATAAAAGATTTCTCAACTTTAAATATATTGAATTATCGGCATACAATTAAGGAGGCGTATGGAAATAATGTAGATACGTTATTTCTAGATGAAAGGAATAGAACAAATTTCTCTTTAAATATATTTATTCCTTTCATCTAGAAATGACGTATCTACATTATTTCCATACGCCTCCTTAATTGTATGCCGATAATTCAATATATTTAAAGTTGAGAAATCTTTTATATACAAAGGTGCTTTGGTAATCTTAGCATGTTTTTAGAAGTGATACACCTACATCACGTGACTTTTCCAGCCTCGACCCAGAGACCTTAAACATCCCCATTGAAGCTGAGCTGTGATGTTTAAGAGCCCTATTTCCAACGAACTTTTAAATCAATTGAAACTGACTTCAATACAAGCTGTACAAAATTCATAAACCAAGCAAATTAATAAAAAAAAAAGCAAAGCACTTAAAATAAACAGATAATCCTTACAACCGGATAATCAGCACTAAGAGTAATCGAGATTATACGGTATGAAACTTACAATACAAAATCAACATAGTTCATTATCATTTTTTACGACCCAAGTTACTATTGAGACTTTAAAATAACATTGAATGTCGTCATAGATATAAATTAGGAAATACGAAAAGGGAACATTTTTGTCAAATTAAATAAAAATTTCTTAGCTCGTATTTAAGAATGTAGAATAAAGAAAGGAAATATGAATAATAAATAGTAAACCAATTACAGGTAGGAGATGATTTTTTTAATTTTTTTTACATAGGTTACTATTATGTAAAGATTGTATATTTATAGCTGTCATCTGCAAAGAATTAGCTTCAAGAAGAGAAACAGAATTTTTCTATCAGAAACTCAATGCTAATTTCTGATGTAAGGTTTTTTTGTTTTTTAAAAAAAGTTTTAAAAAACAAAAACCTTCCATCAGAAATTAACTTCATCTTTTAACATTTCTTGTCACAGCAGCTTTCACAATATAATTGTTCATAAGTTACTAGAATTTCCTTATTGATCTTCGTTTTCACTCACAACTTGACGTGACTTTGTCATATTTAGGTCACTTTCTTATCTTAATGAATAATTTCTTTCTACTTTGCTTAAAATCTCCATGTAGAAGTTCTATTATTCGTTATTATAGATTCAATCTGCTGTGGATGGAACTATTCTTTATTTTCCGTTCTATTTCTATTTAATAAATCTTCGAGTTATTATAAGTGTACTTCTACAAAACACACACTTTTTCCTTTTGAAAATCTCACATCCACCGATTTTTGATCCTTTTTATTTTTTGTATCACAATGGAAATAAACTGTGGAAGCACTTCCCCACATGCTTTCAATGGTTCACATCACTGCTGTGGGACATTACATTGCTATATCTTCAGAAATCTTTGATTTTAACACTAACAAATTTTGTAATCTTATATTATAAAAATGGCATTCTGTCTGTCATTCTGTCATAAGACTAAGTTTTTCCAATTTTGTGACCAAACTTTAAGAGATAGATTGATCATGCAAATAGATAAAATGTAGATCTTTTTAAGATAAACAAAATGCTATAAAAATCTTTCGAAAAAAAGTTTTTGGTTTTCAAGATGGCGCCTTTTAAAGGGTCAAATTTTGGCTTTTTCTCAATTTAAACGAAAAGTATAAAAGTTAGAAGAGAACAATATATTGAGAAAAATGTTGGTATTTGACAGTTCTATCGAACGAACAAAAATTTAAAATAGACACATCGAATTAAGCAAGACTACAAAAGAATTTCCTAATGTGCAGGCCTCAAAAAGGACATTAGTATCTGTTCACCTGGTCTCTGTTAGTAAAATGAACAGCAGCACTTTGCATACCTGCAGAATATGATTTACGATAAGCAGACACAACTTTTGCAGTGCAGTCTGTGATCTCAGTTCGTATTGAAGCTCTAAAGACAAATGGTACCGTATACGAAGCTTTTATATGAATACGTCTCATGGGTACTGCACTGTTGAAAAACCATTTTGGAACCCCTAAACCTTGGAAGATTAATCCAATTTTTATAAGTAGTGAAGACGTTCATTTCAAGAGTCCTAAATGCTGGAAACTTCCATCCATTTAACTGTTGCTCTATACTTTTGCTATCACTAGGAAGGAAATACCTTTATGGTACTTATTCAATTTGGCAATTCAATTTGGTGGTAAGATTTGCAGAATAAAAATACTTAAAAATACTTAAATATCTCCTATACTTATCAAATAGAATAGCTAAACAGGTAGTACAGGGTTTTGGTAATGAAAGAATTAATTCATTATTACAATAAAGAGGCTGTATATCCAACTTGGAAAGACAGTTTTTTTATTTTATTTTATTTACTTTTTTTTATTTTAGCAAGCTGTCGTAAATGAATTTCTTTATCAATATTAGTATTAAATTATTATTTTCAGCATTCTGTGAAATTCCAATTGCACGAGCATAACGCTGAAATGGCTCGACGTATTTTTATTACATTTCTTATGTTGCTTATTCTTGGTACAACTTAAAAAGCTAAACACATTTATTTTAGTCTTCCCACACTCAAAAATGACCCTCGAAATCCCTCGTTAAAAACGGCTACACTGAAAACTTTAAAATTTGGTACTAGGCTCATTTATGGTTCATCTTCTATTAAAAACAGCACGGCTATTTGAGGTCTCCGTGGTTCAAAGCTCTGTACAAGATGGACAGTTCACCTTTCACCTAAAATACGAAATCCCATTTGAAGGCCATGAAAGGCTCGTCGGGCCGTTAGATGTGAAGAGTCCAACGATTCACCACTTTAGAGATGAACACCTTACTCGCTTTACAGAGAACTAGTGAACTTTAGGGAAAGGGGGGATGTTTCTCTGGGAGAGAAATACCCACAGAAAAATTCACGATCTCACAGGGACCAGCATATTCCTAAAGAGCTGTGCCCCGCGGTGTTACCCGCGTTAAATTCGGATTTTCTAGGTAATGTTGGGTTCTCGTCGTGCGGCCAAGCCGCCCCGTCGCCGCACCCGTTGGTTGACGTTTATGTTTACTGCTCCGCTCCTATTGGTCGTAGCGTGATGTTATATAGCCTATAACCTTCCTCAATAAACGGGCTATCTAACGCAAAAAGAATTTTTCAAATCGGACTAGTAGTTCCTGAGATTAGCGCGTTCAAACACACAAACTCCTCAGCTTTATATATTAGTATAAGATAATAATAACATCAATGAAAAGGGCCCAGTAGCCGAGTGGTAAGGTTCGATCCTCGGCCTAGGAGGAGGCAGGGATTTTTCTACTTACCCTTCTCCTTCAAATGGGTCGTAAGGTCTACCCAGCCCTATTTAGAATGGATATCGGGTTTCTTTTCCTGGGTACAGGCGGGTGAGCGGCGGACTGACCACCCGTACTCATCTCAGTCCATTGCTCAAAGAAACGTTGGAGCCTTACCTTCAGCGCTCTGGGGGCTGTGAGCCTTGGAACAAACCTAACCCAATCTAATAACAATGAAAACAAGCGGCTCTTGCATTTAAACGTTTTATAATTTTTTGGGGCTAAAAAACTTAAACTAATTCATAATTCATAAAATAATACTATACAGTATTAACACAGCATTATAATTTTATTTAGAATAAATAGAAATTAGAGTAATACTCGTGACTTGATGTCTTTAGGTAATATCTACTGATACATGATACTCATGACTCTATGGTTATTTTCTATGCAACTCAATTATTAATAATTAATGATTAAATCCAGTTTTAAGCTTTCAAGAATTAAAATCAGGATTTAATAATTAATTAATTATCGATTATTAAAAGTAGATTGTAAATATTTAGAAGTCAGCTGTAAAGCAAGTTATAAATCAGCAAAAAAAATCACGTGATTTAATAAATCAATATATTACGCGGAGTTGCTTGCTCAACTCTTGCAAGCAGCTTATTGCAGATCCTCGTGGGGGCGACCGGAAGACAAGGAACGAAAATCCAGAGCTACACAAAATGCTAGAATAATTCAGCTAATACGAATCACGTGACTGAATAATAATAATCCCACGTTAAAATGTTATAGGTTACACAATCAAAATATTTATTATTATTAAATAAAACGCAGTACCTCCTCATCACGGTAAGGATTTCATTATCAATTCATTGAAAATCAACTTATATGTATTGAATATTCGATTTAAAAAAGTTTTTTTTTTTTTTAAGTAAAAATGAATAAACTCTTCTAGAATTATTTAAATAAGAAAAATAAATAAAGAAATTCCTGAAAGAATTAGAAGCCTACTTTATTTATAACACTAATATTTTTTCTTTTTCTTTTTTTGTTTTGTTTTAAATCTTGAAAAACCACAAAAAACATTACCGTTTATTTTTTAAATTGAAAAATCCATTGAATATAAATGTATAAAATTCTCCATTTTTTTTAAAAAAAATAATTAAATCCTGAAAATACTTATTCAATTGTAATCACGTGGTAAACACTTAATAGAGGTTTAATAAGCAGATAAATGTATTAGAGGAGTCGTACTTATGCATTTTAGTTTATTTACTATATAATTTATTTAGATAAATAAAATAAAATTCGTAATTACTTCTGTCCCTAAATGTTCATCTAATTTTCGAGAACATTCATTCAACTCGTTCATGAAATAACTTCTGTTTTTGTGCCCTACCTTTTTCTTAAAAAGTAAGCTAAAACCAAAGTATTTGAATTTATTTATTTGTTTATTTTATTAACTTATTTTTTCCTCAAATTTTGCTGTTTTTAAAATTTTGCCTCCCTTTTAATCTTTATTGAAACACGTGCTTCTTGAATTTATAAAATTGATTATTTTTCTCAATTTTCCATTATTGTCATTATTGAAACAATGTTTACAAATCATTCGATTAAAATTGTGCCCAGCGTAAAATATATCTTTAATCCTGAACTTTCGAGAACTTATCGACACGTGTCTTCTAAGCCTTCAGCTCTTACCTACCGATGTTCGAATTACCCGAATGGACGGGTAACAGTTTTGACGGTGGATCGTTTGAATATTAATTGAGACAAATAGACACCTACGATCCAATTCGATGCCAAAATAAATTGCATTTGCATGATAATGTCGCACTGTGATGGTGAGCTGCAAACGGCGAACTGAAAATGTCAAGGAGTTTTGATTGTTTGCTGCCGATCTGCAGCGTCGCTTGTGCCGGCAAAGTCGTGATCGATATACCGCAGTCGGAGTTTTCACGGTCGCCTAGGTTTAAGCCTAGAACTAATATTAATAACCCGAGACCACGCTTTCGGACAACGAACGCCAACTTCATTTAGAATCCTTAGCAATAAAGAGATCGACACAAAGGCAGTAAATAATATGTTACAGAACAAAACAAAACAAAAGGGGTGATATATTCTCTAAAAATTAATGAAGGAATTTTATATAATAAATAATATACAAAACTGACCCGATAAATATATACATATAAGCATGTATGAATATGTTAGGTATATATTAGTTAAAATGTATATATCTAGTTATTATTTTACTCACAATTCTAACATATAATTATTTGCATTAATATAATAACGTTAATAGAGTATTATTCTAGTTCTTTCTTTTGTATTACGTTTCTATGAATTTAAAATTGATTCTTAAAGGATTTGAACTATTTGTTAGGCTACTTTATTTATTTATACAAATACGTTTAATTGTTGTTGTTGTTTTTTTTATATCCACCAATTACTATATCGTTTTTTAAGCTTTTAGGTCCGTTTCGTTATGCATAATGCTACATTGAATTATTTTTTGCTGCAAAGGTAACAATGATCCAAACAATTTATAATTTACGACACTAAGTCAGGTGAATAGGATGGATGTGTTCGGAGTTTGTGTTGTAATATCTGCCGAACACAAACGCTATCTTGAAGTTTTTCTACAAGTTAAGTAAGTCCGCATTATTAATTTCAGTTGTTTTATCTAATTAATTTCAATCACATTAACGTAAGAACTAGGCTAATTACTGGATTACTAAAAAGAAATTGCTAAACATTAATAAAAATTTATTATTTCACTTGTAAAGTTTTTTAGAGGAAATTTTTGTCCCTTTCATAAGCAAATTTCTTGATGGTATCTACATGGAAAAAGTTTCCTATATTAAATTTACAAAATTTCTAAATACGCATGCTAAGAATCAAGGATAGGATATATTTTCTTTCTCCATAGTAGCTATATCATCTGCATATCTCATATTGTATTAAAGCTTTGTTCCACTTATTATATGAGATATGAGGATGCTAGGGAGAAAGAAAATGATAATGATTGAATAATGCATAATAAATTGCTATCCATGTATCAATAAAGGTAAATTTTTGAAAATTAGTAATATAGCATTTGGTTATATAAAAAAATTTATGAAAAATAAAAAAAAAAGTTTATAATAATAAGAATTAGGCACGAAGATGATTCAAATTATTAAGACAAATATTTGAAAAGAATTAAGCATGAAGATTTTTGTAATGTTTGATTATTAGAACCTGAACATTAAGCACCTGAACATTAGTTATATCTGAGATATTGTAGAGATTTTAACTTTTTATATCATAACGAATTCAGTAGATTAGGGGAAGAAGAAAGAAATTTCTTATCCTCGTTTTAAAACCTGATGAAGTTTTCTGTTGAAGGAAACAAAATATTGTTGGAAATAAAAGATTTTTTGCAAGGAAATAAGAAGTTACGTATTTTTTATGCATTTTAAAGAATGTCTAAAATAGGATTTAGGAAATCAAGGATATGGTTGCATACTATACGGGATGTCCCAAATTTAGCATCAAAATTGTAAGTCTTGTTTCATGTGTCGATTGTCCATATAATCATAAAATTCAATAAAGAGGGAAAAAAAAGGTAAAAAAAAAAAAAATAACAATTAAGAAATTTTTAAAAATTTCAAATTTTATTTAATAATTTAAATCTATCAAACTAATTCAGCTAATTTCATTTTTATTCTCAGCACAAATCATATTCTCTTAGTTTAAAAAACAAAATAAAATTATCTAAACGTAAATAATTACGTTTAATTATTAAAAAAAAATAAAAGTAATAGGATTGGGTTTTTCTGTATATATTTATATTTCTAAAACAATATTTTTTAAAAAAGTGAAAGAAAATCGAATCTAATAGAAAGCAAGTTTAACGTCCGTAATCATTCATAAATCGCCAACCGGACTACGATCCCAAATTTCATAGATAGCTCTAAAATGTCCTTTACTTCTTTTAATGATTAAATCAAGAAGATTTAATCATTAGTTCAAAAGCTAGAGAAACATGCAAAAGTAATATATTATGAAGCTCACTTTTATACGAAAACGGGGTTAAAAAAAAGCAAAAACAATTAATTTAAAATTAATATCTAAGCTAAAATGAATGTTTTTACAATTTACAAATAAAAAAAAAACCAAAGCTAACGTCGTAATCGTATTTTTCCAAATAAGACTTCAAAAATACAAAAATAGCCGAATTGAATTAGTAAATTGGTATTTACTTCGTAGGAGACTTAGCTGGGTTGTCACCAGAGGGTGCTCTCAACACTTATGGTTTTCTCTTATGTAATGGCTTTCCGTTAGTTTAGCTTCTAAGTTTCATATTTTTCTTGATTACGCAACCCAAACTCTAACAACTTTAATAATATAGCAAATAGACTGATATTATACTAGACGTATAATCTGAGCGAGAATCTTATGAAAATAATTGAAGAGAAGCCTCTTATACATCCAATGGAGACTTGAGTTAATAATGAATAACACCTTCAAAGGAAGAGAAAGGTATTATTTTTTCCTGATTATTTACAATGACCTTGAATTACATAAAATTAATAATAACACGAGTACTTGAATTTACTATAAAATACCTAAATGAAAATAAATAAATAAAATAAATGTAACTTTCAGCTTCTGTGATTCTATGGGGATTAGTAACAATAAAAAAATATTAATTTAAATTTCAGGAAATGATTATAATTTAACAGTTCATTCTTTTCACTTTTTTTTTTTTTTAGCTATTAATAAAATTTATCTGCAAAATATTAGAAAAATATTATTTCACGATATAACCTGTTAATTATTTATTTCGTAAATCATGAAAAAGCTAAATTCTAAAAGATTAAACACTATGTATTAGTTGCTTTGGTACCTGTAA
>JAFIDM010006943.1:52173121-52203363 GCA_023159025.1 Thereuonema tuberculata | reverse complement strand
TAAAAAAAAATATTAATATTAATTTAAATTTTCAGGAAATGATTTTAATTTAACAGTTTTTTCTTTTCACTTATTTTTTTTTTAGCTATTAACCAAATTTATCTGCAAATTATTAGAAAAATATTATTTCACGATATAACCTTTTAATTATTTATTTCGTAAATCATGAAAAAGCTAAATTCCAAAAGATTAAACACTATGTATTAGTTGCTTTGTTACCTGTAAATTTAATTATTAAAAGTTTATATTATTAAAGTTAACTATCATTTGTAATTTACTTGTAATAATAAACTGAAATATATTTGTAATAATAATAAAGCGTAAAATTTCACCTGCTTTATTAGGTACTTACAAAGGCTGTTCCAATTTTAAATAACAATTTTTCTCTTTGTGTGTGTTTGTTATACTGTGAGGAATGTACCGTATATGCTCCAATAGAGGCCCCCGGCGTTTATTTGCAAAACTAGCCTCGGCTCCCGGCGCTTAATAGAGACCGGCTGCTATTGGAGGCCGGCCATTATTAACAAACACCTTCACAACGCAATATTTTTCATATAAATACCGGCTAATATTACAAACAGCTACTATTATTTAAATTTCACAATCTAAATAAGACTGTTAAAGATAAATAGCAATGTCTCTGTACCTTTCGTGTATTCCACCGCGCGAATCTTAAAGGCAATGTCAAATGACCGTTTCGGCGGCGTTTTGTATGGCAATGTACAGTAAGGTATTACGCACGACTATAAAGATACGGACGCTTACACTAGTACCGGTAGGCAAATATCAAAGACCCGGCTACCATTAGAGAACGGCTACTATTTGGCCGTATCCCCTCTGCAGCCCGGCGCTTATTAGAGACCGGCGACAATAACAGACTCGGCGTTTATTGGAGCATATACGGTACTTATGTTGTTGCGTAGTTACCAATTAATTTAAAACTCTAACAAATACAAAAAGTCAAGAATAAAAAACCTAAAAATGCAAATAGGCTACTTTATGGCAAAAAAGTCGGCATGATCCCGTCATATATTTAAGAGTATTTTAGTTGTTTTCATAACTACATTATTGACTATTCAAATCGAGGTTTAGCTTCAAAAGCAATTTTTTTCCCTCTCTATGGTTAATTTGATTATTATCTATGATTCGCCAAAGCTAAACGATTCACCAAAGTAATTCTAAATCCCATTCAAAGTTAATAAAACGAAAAGCATCTCGGGCAAAAATCCAACTCCAGTTCCATTGGCTCATAAATTCTTCAACTAATTCGTATTTTTGCCATAATTTGACTATCAATAAAAATTCAAAGCCAGCACTAGTTATAATAACTTAAGGGTGATAGAACAGTAATCAATAATGATAATAAAATCTTATTTTGCTGATAATTACTATTAGGAAATTAATTAATATTCCGTAAACAGTTAAGTTACTTATAATTTGCGTCTACTTAATTTGAAAGAGTGATAGAATTACAGCGAGTATTACAATTGGCAGCTGCACATCAGAACATAGTCCTCAGTAAACAGTTAGAAGAATAATTGATTATTATTATATTAATAATAGGTTTACATTGTGAATTACATTAGAATTTACCATAAACACTATTTATTAGTATTTATAACTTAATTGTAGAAGATGTCGATCTTATAATTTATTTTACATAATAGGCCTACTAGGACTCTGAGATGATTTTCCTCACAACCCGTAATCGCGATCGGGTCTCGTAGACCTCATATTTGATCGTAAGTCATGTGACTGCCGGTTGACCCACGTAGATAACAATGAAAAATGTGAGCATCTCGGAGATCAGGGATGTCAAGAGACGTCCGATTGATCCACGTAGTTAACAATGAAAATGTGAGCATCCTCAATACTATATCTAACTATATCGCACATGAAGATAACAAAAATTTATAGTACTGAATCAATTGATTTCTATGATGTCTGAAACAACGGGGTTTAATACTTTTAATAATCCACTAATTTGCACCTGCTTTTCTGTGATTGAAATTGATGACATTTACAGTTCAATTCATGAAAGAAGAGCTTTTGATGACGTAATTTCCTTATAGATTGATGTTTCCAGGATGTAACAGCGCCATCTATTGCTCAAATCCGTAACTGAATCTTATAAACATTACGAAAACATTCTGGTTTTTGTGTTTTTAATAATAATTAAAAGTGAAAGAATTACATACGTTCCACACTATGTTCTTTCTTGGTCCTTTCTTGTTTGTCCTTTCTTGGTCACGCTTATACGATCACAAAACGACGCCATCTTGGACTGACTGCTCGGAGGTCAAGTTGATGACGTCATGACTGGTGACGTTTGTTCGAGACAAAATCGATCGGTAAGTAATGACCATATATAGGAAACCCTTCTTTTTTGAAAACTACTACAAGCAATTTAAATAAGTAATGTGGAGTTAATTAATTTTTTTCAGAAGATGAAACATTGTTACCGTTTACAACAGATCTAATTTTTATTATAAACTAAACAGACGTTTCTGTATTATTTCCATGATTTTTAAAATAGATAAAATAAAAAAAATAATAAAATGCAGTTAACATTTAAGTGGGTTTCAAATTATTTCAAGAACTTTTTTTTTTTTTTTTATTTACGAAATTTCTACTGGAAAATACCCGAATCGTCTTTTCTGTAAATGTATAAAAGCAAGTTTTAAAATTGGATGAAAAGAAATCAAAAATAATGATAGCTTATTTGTATTTTTCTGAATTTCTCACAGTGTAAACGTGAATTTTTCCACGTAAATTAAAAACAATGGCCACGGATAAAAAAGTAATTGTTTTATCAAATCGGGTTCAGCCTCCAGCAAAAGGGACAATGGTGGCTCTTTAAGTTACACCATCAAAGAGGATTCAGTCCAGTGATCTCTTAAAGACGATCGATATATTGCCAATACTACGATTATTAAACAGCTTGAAAAATATAGAAAAAAATTAAAATAAAACTAATAATACACTTAGTGATAAATAAGTATAAAAAGTAACATATTTATGATTACGAGAAATAATTCACACAATATACCAGGGGTGGCCAAACTGCGGCTCTTTGACATATAATGTGTGGCTCTCGGAAATAAGTTGGCTGAGCTTCTTTCTGGGTTCGACTATTCATAAAAGGTAAATAATTTTTTTTTAAGCTTTATAATTATTTATCGGGTATAAATTGAGAGTCCACTGGACTAAAACGTAACTTTAATGTTCAAATATATTTAAGAATTTAAATCTTAATTTTAATCCTAGATTTGAGTCAAGGATTAAAGAAATTGTGGATCAGAAATTTTTCTTATATCAATACCGTAGTTGATAATACCGTAGTTTTAATTCAATACGGTAGTTCAATACCGTATTAAATAGAGTCAATATAGTTCAAACGATGATCAGTCGGGATTTCCAAACCAATTGCTGTACAGGGTGTCTGAGAGCATCCTTCCATCTCGAGTAAGAGGAGCAGAAATGGCCTTTATAGGAAATAATGATAATATTGATAATTAATGGAAGTATGCTCTAATTACTGATGATATTGTAATCTTCGGTAATGACCGGAAATGGACGAACCACACCTACATTGTAAATGGAAGCGACTTAGATGTAATACAAGACACCTTTGTTGCAAACGTTTTGTCTAGCAATGCCTCCATTGACCATGAAGTGATTTTGAAAATATGGAAAAAGAAAATAGTAATTTGCTAGGTTCCTGGGAACTTGAGTTGTGTTCATTGCTGTTTCAGTGGCCAGCATATTTTTCGTCTCCGATTTTACGATCTCTTTCATCATTTTATAAACACCTTCGGAATTTTTAATTTTGTTTGTATTTATATTAAGACGATGTGTATTTCAATGGAGGCAATTTTAAATGAAATATCAAATAACATTTTTATTCATCCCCTCCCCCAGCAATCCACATAATAAACAAATCACTCTTTCCAATAATTATATCAAACATGACCATATCATTACACAATCAACAATTGGCACACACTTAAACACTACTGCAATTTATTTATGTATACAATTACAGGTTAACCACAATTAACGAGTCTTCATTGTCGGTGTCCCCGCAGTTACGTAGTGAAATAATTGTGGAACGCCACTTAAAAATCCCCTGGATTACGCGGTTCCCTTGTACATTTTAAACTTTTTCACCCAGCACGTGACCTAAACCATCGATGCGACAAGTCAATGCGCATGCGTCTGTCATTATTACCGTCACAGATACGTTAGCAGAACAAGATAAACTTACAATTGAAGAAGCCAAATGAAGATATGGATGAAATTCCCAAGAAAAAAGGGTTGTTAGTTGATGGCTTACGTGAGGAGTAATCAAGAGTAACCAATAACGATCCAATCTATAAACTTGCCTAAAAATTTCAGAATGTATTACAAGGCTTGAGATCTTGTTAATTTTATATGAAAAAATAAATTCCAAGCAACAATCTACTCTGGATGACCATTTGAGAAACGCTGGTTATAATTCCAGTAACTTCCGGTTTTTCTTTAGTATCTGTATTTACTTTTCGCTGTAACAGGATTAATAGAAAGTCATATTTCTTGCTAAAAAATCATCCCCAGTGTTTATTCTAAGTTGTTTATACCAAATCATTTCCTAAGTTTTTCTGTAACACTCATCCACTATCTAAATAATCTTCAGATTATCGTATTTACCGCCTAAAAAGGGCGCCATCTTTCATTGTTATGTTTTTTGTTTCTTTTTGCCCTTTACTGTAATTACAGTAGCTAATTGAATTAATATGATCTTTCTTTAGTCAACTAAACCCACAAAAGTTTCAACTACGTAGCATAGTTTTTTTTTTTTTTTTAACTTTATTTTAAATGGATGTTCGCATTTTTCTGGGATATATTTTCAGATTAATTATAATTTGTTTTTTTGTTTTTTTGCGATGCTAACAAGATAGATGCAATATGAAATCTGAGAAAGTCCAAGGTGAGGAATCAGCTTATAGAAATATCTACTTTAGAAAATATATTGTATTAAATAGTGGACCAGATGCATATTTATATATAACATATTTATACATATTCATATATAAACATTTCTGTAAAGTATTTCTATTTCTACAAAATAAACAGATTGATGTTGTAGTTCTTAATATATGCAATTAATCTATAAGTAGAAAAGTATCGATACTGTAGCAAACCTATAGAAAACAATGAACCTATACAGAAGTTATAATTTGCAAAACTTCAACCACTGTATATTTTGTTACATATCCTTGTACTTGATCATTGAGTTGTAGTTTTGCAACGTAAAACACACAGCAGGCTTTTTAATTATCGTACCTTAGACAAAATATACAAAGCACTTGCTTACCTGATTCGCTAAGACGCACATGCAGCTGGAAGGGCAGTCCGCTGTGACGGTGGGACTTAGCACAGCTATAGCCAGCAAACTTCCAACACAGGCGAACAACATCATATTGCAAGAACCTGTAGAGAAATTAATACAGAATTACCACAAAAGAGAAGACAACAAATATATAAACAGAGAAATACAACGAATAAAGTAGCAAAATTGTCAAAACAAAATCCTACAATTATGAAGTTAATTATTTTTTTTTATTCCAATTATAAAAACATGAGATCAATAGATTTTATTTTGCTTTTCGAGTGCAAGAAGTCCTGTGGCGTCGTAGATGGATAGTGGCATGTTATGAATTATGATGTTGGCAAATTTTCCAAACCGAGGATTAGCGGTACTTAACTATTCAAAAAAAATTAAATTTAAACTCCTACTGTTAATATAAGCTCAGTTATCTAAGTTTATTACAATAACAACAGATAATATTGCTTTTAGTACATTTACAATGACATAATAAGGTTGCCCTGTACATGTCAGTACTGTCATTTGACCCATGGTAGTCTACAAATGGTGGGCCTAGTAACCAAAACAATGACCAACAATTTGTTCATGCTCCTAACCGCCATCAGATGGCAGCAGTCTCTTCAAGTATAATTTATGAAAAGGCTCTAAATGCTTATGCAAAGTCAAACACATTAAATTTTTTTTTTTTTATCGTTTTGTGAATTAAGCATGATTTGACTATCGGGAGAAATTCCTTTTTTTTTTTTTTTTGCCAGATAAATCACAAATCCAATATATTGGGAAGTTCGATTCCGAAAGGATATAATTAAAGGCTAATAAAATAGCGTTGCCAAACTTAACACAAAAAGAGAACTTTTTCAAGAACAAATCTTATAAAAAGAGGACAAACATAAATTTAGACGTAATTGTCTAAAAGAATGTTTGTAAGAATGATTTTATAGACTTATTATCTCCTACAGAAATAATTACACAGCAATCTGAATAAGAAGTAAAGTTTATTTCTATAATTATTAACATTCTGAAAAATTATTAACATTCAAATGAGATGGAAGAGTAACATTAAAAGTAAACATAAAAAAATCACATTACATGAGTTTTTAATCACGAGTTCATCCTTTTTTTGAATCATAACATCTGACAGCAATTTGGTGTCATTCTTAATTTTACCACAAAATTGTTTGCATGATATATTTTTATAATTATATGTTAATATTGGCTTAATAGTTAGACTGTTGATGTGATTCCTTTCTTTAATTCAGAAATGATTTAATTGAAAAAAAAAAAAAGGCAAAAAAGTGATACCAAAACAAAGAAAAAAAGAAAGATCTCAACAAAAAAGAGAATATGTTAAAAGAGATCTGCTGGTAACCCTATCTATTAAGAATATTTCACATGAAGGAAAAACACATTCATTCGCAGTTATTCGATGAAAAAAATCAAATCAGCAAAAATGTTTTCCATAAGATTTCTAATTTTCATTCGTTTAATTCCATTGCTGTCTTCGATTGATCGCTGTTGCTATTCGAAGAAGTTCAAAGCTTCTCCACAAGAAATAGCTGCTTCATGCTTTGATGAATAATTTAATAGAAAAAAATGCAATTTTCAGGACCACGCCATCAGTAGAATCTGGAACATTTGTATTGTTCTTTTCAGGACTCATCAGTCAGATGAACACTGATGATCAGTTTAGAAGATGGGACATATTGAAGATCTCTCTCGTGTTCCCGCCAGTAGGACTCCAAGAAAATTCATTGCAACAGACATTGCGGATCTAAAAAAATGAACTCCCTGTTAAATTTATGTACATAATTGCCACAAATCTTTGATGCTTTATTTAATACTTTTTTGTATCTAGAGGACAGCTGACCGAATCTAAGCTTATTACAGTAGCTTTTCTTAATGTTGTTTGGTTCTTGAGGTCATTTAAGATTCAGATTTCTCAGTTTCTGAGGTGATCATCAACTGCGAAAATTCTGTCCTTATTGTTATTGAACTAGACAAATGATAAATATGAGATTTAATCTAATTATGAAATGTATTTTCTAATATTTATAGAGTATCTCATAAATTTATATTTAGCCATCTGTTTATTATATAATAATAGAAGTAAAAGTCATTACTGAAATATTATTATAACATCGATATTCGGTTATATAATCTCTGCAACATCATATATAAAGTAATTTACGACGCATTAAATTAAGTTTTAATTTATGAGCGACATGAATTGTGACGTTAAACAGATTAGATGAATTTAGGGCGTTAAAATGAAATTTTGTAGTGTAATTCTATCATTTTGATAGTTATTGAAATTTAAAACTAGTTATTTATTATTTTTATTAAAAAATATTTATAAAAAGGTCATTATAAAAGGTTACTATTTATAATGATAAAGGTTGATATAGTAGAGAATTTGCGTCTAATCGTTTCCTGTAGGGATTCTATTATCGGATGTACAGTGCTACAGACAAACAGGCGAACAGACAGGCGCCTCAAAATTGTATGCAGGAAGATATATAACATACGGCAAATAGATGATTGGTCCATTTCATTATAGTAAATCTTGGAATATATCATTAGGCCACCATATGGATAGCGAATAGAACGGAAGGAGGAGAATTTGCTGATCTATCTCCTGGAAATCTAATCAAAATTCACTCGTGGAGGATATAATCAGTTGTGACTTAATATTCTAATAGGAAGGGATTTGAAATTAAGGATATGGCGTTTCAATTATCCCAACAGCTGATGAAAATTAGCTGTAATTTAATACCATATTTTTTTTATAATAAAAAGCGGAGTAATAACAGATAAGATGAAAGGAAATTGGAAATAATAAAATGAGAGCAGGTGAGGATAAAAAAAAATATTTATTTATAGCTTCAGTTTAATCCTACTTTTGTTATTATATTTAAAATAATTCATAATTTTTATTTAGCATTATCTGCGTATTCAAAAAGTTTTTATGCAAAATAAGTCAAGAAGAAAATTTCATTTTATGTTTTAAATAAATGAAAAACCAAACATTGTTTCTCTGCTTAACATTAAATCATTGTTATTTTTTTTTATTTGTGTGTTTAACTTTTATCCGATCCATCGATGTAGCGATGTTTAAAATGCAAATGGAATGTTGATGCACTAAGTGGCATCTCTGCAAATAAACAACTCCATAGAAAAATCCCTATCAATTATTATTCATGAAAAACTTTACCAACTTTATATTTTGCATTAAAAGAATTTAATAGATGCATTAAAACAGTTTCTATCTACTAATCATTACCGCAGTGCAAGGAGGAGTACATATAATTCAGCCTTAGATGTTTTAACTCTTTCTCTTTAAGAACGAAGGCATATAACCTGTGAGAAGCACGTTTGCCGATGAGTCCTTCAGCTTCAAGTGGAGAAGAGTGCATTAAGTTCTTTTTTTGTGTGCATTGGTCGCAGGGTTTTAGGCTTAAAAAGAAAACAGCCTTTCTTTTACTGTTTAAAACCTTAACGACCTGAAGATGCGAAGAGATCGAAGACGAGGAGTGGGCGAGACCATTAATTATTGTTGTCCCTCACACACACAGAGGAAGTTATTAATGAACACTGGGAATTAGAATAGACCCACTCACAATTAAACTACGGCTAATCAGAGGTTTCTTCGCTCAAGAAATAAGGAAGATACAGATAGCATACGGAAACAATGCTGGGTCTTACGGGAAGTATATGTTTAAAAAAAAAAGTTAACATCCTGTATATCTTGCCTAATAAATTGGTAGGATAAATAGGAATTATAATCTTAAATTGGTTGATGCTTAATAAGCAAATTACTGCATTAATTAGACTTAATAAGGTCCACTGAATTTGCTTTGCAACTAATGTATTTCTTAGAGAGAGGCTGTATAATTAGGAATGATTTGCATTACAACGTCTTTGCCGTTAATTTTAAGATCTTCAGAAAACTAAGACACATCCGAACTACAGTCAATTACTTTACTAATAACCAAATGGCGCATTCTAAAACCGAAACCTTTGCACTAATATTACAAAACTTTATTTTGGTTTGCTTTTTTTACTTGTTTTTAAATGCGAAAATGTGGAATTTCTATGTGGCAAGAGAATATCATAGGTACGACTGGTAGCTTTCAGAAATATACAATAAAATGTCAATTGACCGTTAAGACCCTGTAAACATCACATGGCCTTAGTGGAACTCATTTACATATTTAACATTCTTAAACCACAACAGAGAGAAACTCAAAATTGTATATTAACTTTCCACTGCACATTTGCATTTTACAATTTATTTCCAGAACATTCATAGACTGCAATCCATAGGGACTGTGATTAAGCACGGTTTTATATGAGGGAACTTTAAAAATTAAAAATCAACTAAGTGTTACAGTTATTCGAATTCAAAATTCCAGCGAAACACTGGCTTCAAAAAAGAAATCTAAGATAAAGAGACTACTTTTTTTTTCCTCTCTCTCTCTCCCTGTCTAAATTTGGATGGAAGCTCTAGTTCTTCGAGCTATTGCAAAGAGGTTCCAGATGACTTGCCGTATAAGTAATTTTTTTTTTGACTCACTTAACTTAGTTTCATAAGATCCATTCGCAATTTTAGTAAAGCTACTGGTAATGGGACAATGTTTACACGATACAAAGGTATCGGAATGTTTTCAAGAGTAAGAAGACGAACAATTAAACAATAAAGAAAAAAATATTGGTAAATGGATCTTATGTGGAGACGAAGAGGAAGGCAGAAAATAGGAAAGATTGGAGAATGCTGGGTTTGCAGTGAAGGACCTGCCCTTGGCAGAGAACTATGTATGTATGTAACCAATTAATTACTAATTCTTCAGAAATCCGTATCAGTTAAAATGGAAATTAATGTTAACTTACTAATTTTATTAGTAAATTATTACTAAATAAAACTATTAATAATTAATGATATATCAATTCTATTATATATTAGAGCCGTTGTAAATCCCACTTGTACAGCGGCTAGGGCTTTTTGTATCGACGACCAGAGAATTAACAAATGGCCACAGAGACCCGAAAGTACAGAAAGACACACAAAGTGAAACACAAAAATAAAAGGAAACAATCATGCCAGCTCCGGGATTCGAACCGAGATTCAGACACATTACTCCAATCGATAGACAACCGCAATGAGCGCTTGGCTACGCTGAACGGCTGTAATCCCATTAGTCCTGAATATTAACAATTGAATTCAAATAGCCGATTCATAAATATTTTAGAGGATAAGGTCTTTTGAAAATCTCCATACTCCCTTCATGTTTATATATTTTTTATTAGCGAATTTTCGGATGCCTTTCCGATCTTCCTTTCTCAAGCTATTTCAATAAATGGAAATTACATGAATAAATCTCTTGCTCATGACGTCAGCGTCATTATTACAACAATAAATTTCCAATATTAATACACCAATTCATTAATTTTAGTGCTACTAATGTCTTTCAGATGTCGTAATATTAATTTGCTGCGATACTTAGTAACTTTTGTACATTTTTTTTAACATTATATCCATTATATCCATTATATTGCCTCCAACTCCATGTAAAATTGTATAGGGGCCATTCAACTTCCTCACCCCCGCAATTCTGAATAGACTTTGTCATTTTCCTTCAACAGCGACACTCGCGGCAGTTTTGTTAATTACATGGTTTATGAATAATCGAGAACGAACTTACTGAGTTCTTTGTCTAGCGATAAAAAATAAATAAATAATAATAAATATAAAAAAATAAAGAAATAAATTAGGTAACAGTGAGTAAAAGCTCAGTTATTCATCTCTTAGTGGAGACTGAGCAGACAGAGCTCAGTTTTGAAGACTGAAGGAATCTTTAATTCTCCACGATAACCACAAAAATTACAAAATTCACTTTATTTTCTTTACTACTCCATAACTTCATACAGGCAATATTTCGAACTCTTTACCGGACGTTCTTCCTCAAGCCTTTTAATGGGAAAAGAAAACTTTCTCCTTCTCAAACATAAAATAAAATAAAATAAATTAACATTCAAGAATTCTAACACAACAATAAAAAACGTGCAATGCTCCATGATGCATCCAAATTGATCAAATTGTTCAATAATAAAAAACAATAAAAAATAAATAACAATAAATTTGGATGAACAATTTATTGAAATTAGAACAATTTGGATGCATCATGGATCATTGCACGTTTTTTATTGTTGTGTTAGAATTCTTGAATGTTATTTTACTTTTATTTTATATTTGAATTGAGAAAGAGAAAGTTTTCTTTTCTCATTAAAAGGCTTGAGAAAGAATGTCCGAAATATTGCCTGTATGAAGTTATGGAGTAGTTAAGAAATAAAGTGAATTTTGTAACTGAAGGAATCTAAATAAATGTCTATTTTTATATTGTTTGGACCGTAAATAAGCAGCTTTCAAATTGTCCGGAAATCCATTCATACAGTTGTATTAACGCGTACAAACAAACAGTAGCTGTTTCAATAGAAAAGAAAAGTGTTCAGAATTCACTTGTTCAGACAATTTATTACAGTTTTTTTCAATACATTTTCCAACTCTCTTATTTCAAGTTCGTAATAAGCTTACAAAAAAGACCCTGGTGGATTTCAATTACAACTAATTAATTTGCATAAAAAGTAATATTTTTTATTAATTAAATAACCAGAACTATTGTGAAATTATTTATAAAATTTCTTCACGGTTTTGATAAGAATAAATGAGAAAACAATAGAATAAATGGAATGTTCCAGTGACTGTCAAAAAAACAAATGCTTCTGATGGTCCATCAAAACATGAGTCACTAAAAGGGAGTGGCTTTTTTAATAAATATTTCATTCAAATCTAAAACCCACATCACAACAAATAGTTCTGCTGACACAGAAACCCTAAACTACGTAATAAAAGCTTTTTAAGAGATTGTCATAATGTCAAAGCAAAATTTGGTTAATTAAAACATGTCTCAGGATATAGACATAAAAAGAAATAACAAAGAAATAAGTATCTTATCCATTCTTTTATGGATTTTTATTTTGCAAGGGTTTTAAAATATACCACAGAATAATTAGGTATGGTATCACTGAAGTAAAATCAGACGTAGGTTCAAGAAAAATGAGTTAATAAAAATGAGTTATACATCAATTCGACGAAAGCTGTATAAAGTGACAGATAGGGAATCCTTAATTCGATGTTCATCACTTTGTAAATAAATATTTCCACCAGGAGCGCTGTAAACAGCAATGGATGCTTTTACAGCACTTATAATTGATACGAAATACAGTGTATGGAAGATCTATAAATTTGACTTATTTCAGTGTTATTATTTTTTTTGAAACGGAGTCATGTGTCTTAAGTATGCTTTATAATAATTTTGAATAAAAATTACATTAACAAAATAAAGAATAATCCAACAATGGCTCATTAGTAAATCATGTTTTTAAACTTTCAGTTTAACATAAAAATGAAAATTATAAAAATATTGTAATTACGGAGTAATCCAGGCAAGTCGCATTCGTGCAGTATTATATTATATAACAGCGTTATTCTGTCTGTCATTGTGATAAGACTTTACGTTTTTCCAATTTTGTGACCAAACTATAAGAGATAGATTGGTCATGTAAATGGATAAAATGTAGAGCTTTTTAAGACAAACAAAATGCTGCAAAAATCTTTCGAAAAAAAATTTTGGTTTCCAAGATGGCGCCTTTTAAAGGGTCAAATTTTGACTTTTTCTCAATTAAAACGAAAGTATAAAAGTTGGAAGAGAACATTATATTGAGAAAATATTGGTATTTAAAAGTTCTATCGAACGGTATATCAGTCATTAACAAACGTTTCTGCGTTTGGAAGATTCAAGCAAAAATGAAGTGTTTTTGCGGCAACCCCCCGTGTGAGTGCCAACGCACAATACACCTGAGTTAAGCGCAGAAGCCCATAATGAGCTGCTGGGAAGTCGTGTATTCTCCGATCTCCATATTATTTTCTAAGGTTTGTTTCAAGCGAATATAAAAGTTTCAAACTACTGCAAATTCTTGCAAATGGTAGGGTTTTTGGGATAGAGTATTACAAACATATCACATTCGGGATTTACAGTTAGGTCCCAGTTTACGACCATTCGAACTTACCACATTCAGCTTTCACAAGCACTTTGAGTTGCATCAGAGCGCATAAACCAGGAAGAAGTCACAAGGTTCGCTCACCAGTACAACAAACTGACTTCGCGCAAGCGGTTTGAATAATCATATAAATATCAAACAGTTAATGCTCTTCAGCTGCAACTAACTTTAAAAATATCTGGATTTAATATCTGGATAAATATCTAGATTTATATGTGACTTAGTAATGTGTACTACATAAATGATTCTGAAACTCGTCGTAAGTCAAGGCCTATGTGTAATTAATCTGTAAGGGGATCCGTGAAGATGATAGGGTTTAGCACTCAGCAAATCGGACAAGCAATATTTATCCTGCTAAATATTTTAATAAATATAATAAAACAAGCATATATTTAATATTTTACAATATTTGTAAAATAAGCGTGTACTGTCTTATTATATTTACTCATCACATATTAAATAATGATCGTATATCTATTTCAAGATCCAGACTTTGCTCGCAAGTAAAAAGTTGTCTTTCGGACAGCAAGTACTTTCAAAAATTTCAATAAACAATCTCACACATTGCGAAATCATTGCTCCTTATTTTCTACTTCAACTTTCTTCATTATCTAATCCTATAAACATTCCTATGTTCGTTATTATTTCGAGAATTATTTGGATTTATTTAAGATTTCGGTCTCAAACCATCGTTCCATTTTTTCTTTTTTCCAAATCGAAATGTTTCTTTCTGGCGTTGTGACGTCATGGGAAGTGACGTCAGTTTCCCGCCAATTGCACCCTTGGACTGAATCGTCCTTTGATAGCAAGTAGTGAACTTGACCGTCTCTAATCTGGCATATCACCAAACAGCACAAATCAACGAAGGAGGTGCAGTTTTTATATGTTTCTTTATTTTTTTTTTATCCTTTAAAGAAAAAACAAGGAATGCATTGTATTCATAAAGAATGAAAGAAGGGTCGAAGTTTTTTCCCTTTCTTTCTTTCGTTTTTCATTTGAGTTTTTTTGTTTAATTTATTATCTCCCGTTAAACGAAGAAACCTCAATTGGTTAAAGCTGGTATTGCGTAATAAAGAACAACTCTGGTTTAAGAGAACAGTTTGTTCTTGTTACCAAAGAAAGCTGGAGTCAAAACACCAGACCCTATACATGTATGAGTGTCTTCCATAATAAGTTTTAAACCTTTGAATGAATTCTTCTTGAAACTTTCCATGCCTATTTATGAGCAGAGGCGATTTACTTTTTACATTTGAAAATTTCGCCTTGGAGGTGCCTGTGGTTTATATTTTTGTAACGAAAAACCATTAGAAATTCCCGTACAAAAATATTAGCAACACCTTACTTTAAACATCTAGCAATGCAGAGTAATGGTTTTAAAACTGCGCGAGCTGCGTGATGTGATTAATTAGATTCAAGATTTGCATATTTAAGTAGTGAAAAATATAGAATGTCTAATATTTGTCTGGTGTGATTCTTTGCAAACATGATTTTTTTTCATAACATAAAACAAAAAAATAAGTAATATTTATTAAGAAATGAAAGTAGGCTGCAAATTCTTTTGTGAAATTCTTTCTGTTACTACTTTTAGATTAAACCAATCATTTAAAGATTACTTTGTTTTCTATTATTCCAGTTTTTTTCATTCTTTTTCATTGACTTAATCGTGATTTACCACAATATTATAAAAGTATCGGTATACAATAATCACTTCCTTCAAATTTTAAAGAATTTAAAATTTTTCTTTTAACAACCAATATTTAATCCATTATTACATTTAATATATTTTTTGAAACTTATATTTAATTTTACAGTTTTAATGTTGTTTAAATATTACAATTCTGTAATTAATCCCAAAATTAATTATAAAATTTGATATTATTTCTTTTTACATAAATTCAGTTTAATTTAATAAAAATTTCAATTAATTAATGGGTTTTATTAATTTTTGTAAAAGTGACGTCCAGTACACGACACTATTATCGAATCACTTTGTTAAGTTTATCTACGATCTAATTGGTTTACTCATTTTATCTAATTACACGAAAAGCTATTAACTAATGATTGTACTAATTTTATTACAAAATTTCTTTTTATTTAGTGACTAAATGTATTTTATTTATTTGAAAATTGATTGAACCTGATATCAGGTGTTGAGTGGTCATTACTTACAAGTTCATTCTTTATGACCTTATTCTTTCTTCTTTTTTAGTCTTTACTCTCTTTCCTGATCGAATACAAGTGGTTGTGAGGGGGTCAGGAGAAGAAGAGAATTATAATGATTCTCGCTAGTCAGCCAAAAAAAATAAAAAAAATATTTTTGGGCAGGGGGGCCAGAATATTTGAATTCTTTGCTTTTCTTTTGTAATCTTCCGGCACCCGAGTGAGTGGGGGATAAATTTGTTCAATCAACCGGCCTGGGTTTGAGGTAGTTTTCGATACAGTACAATACTACTTTATTTAGACAATGTAGATACCATTTCTTTAAATACACCTACAGGTATTTTTTTTATTTTAAAATGCTTTAATAACATTCAAAATTAATCCTTAAATTATAAACTTTAAAATAATGACAAGAACGAAATTGTCACAAATCTACTTAAAAGTCAGAATAAATCTACGTTCAGTTAACCTTCATTTTTGTTCTTCTTTTTCCGCGGAAAAACAAGAGAACCTCGACGAAATCATTCAATGGCAAAAGTAACTGAAAATTTTGAATTTATGCTTTCAAGTCGAATAAAGAGGATTTCTTTCTTAGAATAAAGAAGGGCGAGCATCGAACTGGCCATTCGACCTTCATTTCGTTAGGCAGCTGATCCAAGAACCTCTACCTTCTATAGATGCTTCTCTTGAGGACACAATGCCGTTTGCTCTTTGACCGTTACTAAAATTAAAGATTTCAATTAATCTTTATTCACTCAAGACTATAAAAAAAATTCCAAAATCAACGACAGCCAAAACAACTTTCCGAACATTTTATTTATTCATTATTTTCTTTTTTAATATTTACTATTAATTTCTAGAATACATTTTTCCTTAAGGATTTTTTCTTCATTCTAAAAATAAATCATTTAATTTCATTTACGAAAATTGCTTTATCTTAATTGTATTAAAAAATGTAGTTTTCTGTGCCCCCCCCCCCCCCCAAAAAAAATTAGGCCTACATAATATACCTTCATTATTTGAAAGTGAAACAGTGAAATCAGTTTCCTTTCGTCTAACATAAGTGTCTTTGTAGACGTATGTGTTTACCATCAGCTGTGTTTTCATTTAATTTGTCTTGGTCCGACCTCCCTCTGGGCGTCTATCTGATCAGAGAGTTCATCTCTACACCGACCGACCCTAGCTCCTGCTGCTTCCATTACATGTTTATTGGCTTCCGTTATAAATTATAGTTTAAAACACACAAATACTGTTTTTATAGGGATTATTAAACTTTTCTCTTCCAGTTTTTATCGTTATCAAACATTTTTTAATAGCTTAATTATCTTTACAACGGATTCGCTAAAGACAAAAATCGACCTCATTAATTCTAACGAAATCGGTTACGTATTATTAGGTCAAAAAAATGAGACGTAATAAATTGTAAAAGAAAAAAATAAATGACTTGAAATGAATAACCATGCATTTGTTTCTATTAATCTAAAAATACTATATTGATATATAATTATCTGTATTAAGTTTTAATGTATTTTAATTAATAATAATGAAAGTAAAAAAAAACTAATTAAATTAATATTTAACGTGCGTAAAAAGATCATCGTAATAAGTCATTTAGGCCAACACACAAATATAATTAAAAACATTTATATATATTAAAAATTACAAACGTTTTCGAAACGTCCTGCGCTTCGTTGTCGAGTAAAAATAAACTAACAATATAGAAGTCACAAAAGATTATAGCATGTTTTTAATATTAGAGCAGTAGGGCTAAAGTTGATTTAGGTTATAAACTTTGAGCAACTGAATTTTAAAATCAATGAATTTTTGTGCTGAAAATATATATTGCCACAATATTAGGTACAATTATAGTAAATTAAAATGTTATGTTGTAACTTAAAACTAAAAACATAAAAATAACTTCAGTTCTTCATCAATACTGACAGGGTCACTAAATATTTGCAAAATTTGTAAGTATGACATGTATTATCGGAATCGCAGTGGCGCCTCTGCACCGAGACCTAGCTGCTTACTGGTGACTGCTCCTAGCTGATGATCGCCAAAGAGCGCGAAACACCTGTTCTAGGATGTCACTTAGTAAACACTTAGTCTCACCCATTGTTGTTTATGACATGTATTACTTTAATATTAGTCTTTATAGATAAACATTAAAAATATCTCAATTACAATTTTTTTCTTAATTTTTGAATTTCAATATTAAACTTATAATTAATGAAAAATATCAAAATAAAAAATTGTTACATTTTTTTAATACTAAAGTTAATGTATTTTAAGAAATGTTTAATGTATGTTTAGTTTAAACAAATTAAACAAATATCTAAAAAAAATTAATATGTAATTAATTATCAGAAACTTTACTAATTAGATTTTCATAATGCATTTAATTGCTAACAATTAATTTATTCTTAGAAATATGAATAACGATGATAATTAATAATAATTAATCTTAACAGCCGAATAATAATCGATAATTAAAAATGACTGAAAAAAATCGATAATAATCAATAATTAAAAATGATTGAAGTTTATTTTTTTTTACATAAATAAATTGTCCATTAACAAATGAATCAAAAATTAAGAATTATTTTAGGATTTTTATTTTTAAATAAATAAAGTTATTAAGAAAGATGTCGAAAGCAAAATTATTAAAAATACAATTTGTTTGATATTGAAAAGAAGAATTCACAATTTAAACTATGGTCTAAGAAATACTTGGATTTTATAATTAATATTTCTCAAAAGTTTTAATACAAACAAATAATAATAGTGATTAAAATTAAACTTCTGAGAAAAGATTTAGAAGTTTTATCATGCCATTAAAATTTAGTGGTTCTTTTTTTTTTTTTTTCTTTTATAATTTGTAAATTTAGATTAACGGTTTGGTGAGGGATTTTTTTTTTTCCTTTTAAATCGAGCGTTAAATACTAGAATCTTCATGTAAGAACAGACTAAGCTTGGTTACCTTCTGTGGGCTGCTTCTTGAGTTGACACGGAGGTAATAATCCACGTGCTTATCCTTCAGCGATCCAGAGCAAACTGAGCGCCGTTCACTGTCAGATGGGGGCAGCGCGGCCGTGACTCACCCGCAATGGGATAAGCACCGAACGGCCGACCTTTCCGAGGCCGACCGGTCCCACGGAGAGCGAATCAGCTGGTCCGTGGGTTGCGACGAACGCAGGAGGGTGAGGCCATGACTTTCGCGCGTGTGCCTTTAGTCACACCGGGGGCAGAGCCGGTCGAGGCGGATTCATCAACACTGTGGCTTTCTTCCGAAGGGACGCTACAGGTTAAACGGTTGTGGTGATTGCTGGGGCATCGTATTCAAAGGTCTTTCAGATATTAAAATGCCGTAAGTTACGATGTTTGCACCAGAAACGAAAATTTGTTGCAAAGTTCCACCAGAATGAAAACTACCATAAACCCAAAGCGAGTCAATCAAATATTGAAAAATACTTTAAATCTACTGTAGCAGTACTTTGTTCTTATTACACTGTTAAAATAACTTTTTTTTAGTTTACTTTTCATTCAATCTGTATGTGTTTTCCCCCACCTCTAATAACTTTGAACTGCTGTATGACTTTTCTTGAAACTTGGTAGATATATTTAAGAACAAGATCCGCTGTAACGTTTATATTTTAATTTTTTTTTTTTTCCTGTGATCGAGAAATCAGTCCGAGAAGGTGACAGAAATACCCACATAGAAGCATTAGGACATAAATAATAGATTTCTATCGCTATCTTAAACAAAGATTATTAATCCGTTTGATAATCCTATTAATAATTGCGCGAGCAAATTAAAATGAATTAGATTCAAGCAACTTTAAGTATTAGGGAATTTATTTTTTTCTTTTCAGAAAATAAAAAAATATATATATTTACTATTTTGTATTCAGTAGATATTCTAATAAAAAAAGAAAGATATTTCGGTTTTAACGAGAAAATAAATAAGAAAGAAAGAAACAAACAAACAAACAAATTAATGGAATATTTGAAAGAAACTAGGTTTCAATTTCTTTCAGGAACTTCTCGTTAAAATTAATAATTTATTCCGAAACGGAATACAAAGAAAAAAAAAAATCAAAATCTTCTGAAAAATTTTGGAATCCTGAATGTAGAAGTACTAAATTTACTGATATTTCTATATTAGTTAGTTAAAGTTGCGATCAGGCCCAGAGGATCGCGCAATGCAGCTGTAGTGTTCAGAACCTACGGGACAAAGTTGAGGACGGGGGGTCGGCCCGTCGCTCGCCCGCCTTTAACTCCCGGGAAAGAAACCCGGTACCCATTCTATAGAGGGCTGGGTAGACCCCAGGGCCCGTTTGGAGGAGAAAGAAGCGTGGAAAAATTCCGTCCTCCGCCGAGGCCGGGAATCGAACCCGTTACCTCCAACCCGCAGCCAAGCGCCCTTACCCACTCGGCTACCGGGCCCACATTTCTATATTAGCAAATGTTTCAACAACATTTGAATAACAATGCAACAGTTTTATTTCCACTGTCGAATTGTGGGAATGAATATAGATAAGGTTTTCAACAATCAAACAATGATTGTAATAGATATCAACAAAACTCTATTTGACTGAAATTAATTATTTAATGTTTACTTTCCTTACCTATTTTAGAATTTTAAAAATGTTTCAACAAAGAAAAAAAAAAGCATAGCAGAAATATTTCTCGCTTCTCCCGTTAGAGAGGCGCCACCGTCGAATGTTCTGAACTGACATTACTATGGTCCCATCATTATTTCTGTGAAGACACGTGATCACAGTAAACCAATCATTGTCATTTCCTTTCTTCAATAGAGTTATTGCTTGGTCGCGTCTGGAATCTCATTATAAGTTATTTCCGGTGTTTACATGTACATTCGTACTCGCGCTACAACGTTTTATTTTTAAAATTTTTGTTAGTTTTTCAATATTAAAAATAATATTTATTGATTTATTTTCGATTTCATAAAAAGCTTGTTTTTAGGCTTGTGCAATTGTATTTTTGATTAATGTGTTCAGAACCATGTTCAAAACGGAAGTTCGCGGAGTAACTAATGCTCAATCGTTCACCCTATATGGAGTTGTCACGTGTCTTCACAGATATTATAAACGGGATATAGGAACAAAAGGATATAAACTAAAAATGCAGCCTCAGATTGTTTCAAAAATTAAGTAATGAAAAATTATTAATTACCGAATAATAAAACAGCGCCAGCTTATTTTTCTTATTTAAACTTGATCTGCCACAGCATTGAAGAAATACATTACAACAATATTTTAAGAAATAACAGCAATAAAGGTTTTGTCTGTAAATACAGTAAAAAACAACGCATAAGTGACAAATGAGGGAAAAAATAGAAAGACACTGTTAATTACTATATTTTGCTAAATTGAGGCTTTTAATTAAATAACAGAATAATTAATAGCTGTCAGTCAAAGCTACCGCACGCGAACTCATTCAAAGAGCTTCAACTTCAGAGCTATTCAAGTAATAGCAATAATCAGCCTCTGGGAATACAGGCCTTGGCGCAGTCAACTAATATATAAAGTAAATATACATATACATAGAAAACTATGTAATTAAATTTAACGATAAATGACCTATGTAATTTAATTTAAGCTTATTTTTTAGATTATTAGTGTTATTATTAAAATTATTAGATATTCAATAATAGTAAGATGTGAAAAATAAAGCAAATATTTAAACATTAGGAACCAACAGCTGGGGACTCATAATTGATTCAACTTATTAGATTAATTAAATAGTATTATTATTATTTGGATCGTTTACACGGCTCACTAGGTGTTTGGAGCCGGAATTTTGAACCCCCATCGGGGGAATCCTAGCCCAGGACCTAAAGAGTCAGTGAGGTATAAAAGTGAGCTAAATAAAGAGTGAATAAGGTATCAACTAATTATATGATTAATATTTAATAATGATATTCGTTGCAACTGTTGCATCGTGATCTTATCAATATCAATCTCACTCAGGTATATATATTTAATTTATTTAATAATAATATATATATATATATATATGTATTAAATATTTAATTAATAATATTTAATTTTTTTTATTATTTAGCATTTACTTATTTTTACTAACCTATTGGTTTTATTAGACTCATCAAATCAGTCAAACTGTCAGTTGGTTTGCGTGGGTGTAGGTGTTTCCATATAACTTTTACTAAATGGATCTTCCTGAAACTTACATGCATATTCGTGATCTAATCTATTTTTTTAAATCTTTCCTAAATAATTTTCTGTAAAGAAATTACCACGAAAAGGCAATAGAAATTCCCATAGAAAAGCAATGGAATCTAACCAATGGATTTCTATTCTATTTCTGTTAATATCGCATTGTTTTAAACAATGAATATTAACTGCCTCGATAAATCCAATTAAAAGTAATCTTAATTAATTTTATTTAATTCAATCAAATGCTTCCGATTTATTTATTTATTTATTTATTTATTTATTTATATTCAGAGGATTAGAATTTGAATATAAACTAAGATTTCTCATTTTTGCGTTTTCACTATTAATAAAGAAAAAAAGAAGAAAATTTTAAGAAATAAAACTTACAGGAAAGTAGGCCTTAAGTTCTTTTCTTGTTGTTTTTTTCTCATTATTGGAGAAGAGCGTTCGCTGAGCTGCTATTATTCCTGATGTTTATAAAATATGGATGCAACTTTTTTCGCGCTGGTGTGGTCGAGCGGTCTCAGGCGTCGGTCTGTTGTGAGATCAATGTGCCAGCGCCCGGGTTCAAATCCCGGTAGCGAGCATGGATGTTTCAAAAATTTCCTTTCCTGTGTTGTAGCCTCTTCTTCACTTTCTCTTCGGTCTGACGTCATTCCTTAATGGCGTCCTGGGGAAGGCCACGGGAAACCACCCCAGTATCTTTCCCTTGTAATTCTAGGGAGTCTGCTAGGGGTTCGCCGTCTTGGGAACACTAGCGCTCCCTGGAGCACGGATGCTTCGGCAACGAAGCTCGCACTTCGGTGCGAACCGACCACACACACAACTTCTAGACCAATCACCATGATTTCTTGCACTTTAAGAAGCAGCAATCGGAAGATTATTTTAAGATAACACAATAAAAAATGAACATGTCCTTGAGTCGTCATCACAAAAACCTCTCCCTTTTGTAATAAACAATGCATAAGTGCGCGAAAATAATTAACGAACAACGGCTTTATTATGAATTATAGCGCCATTGAGCTTCAATTTAATTCCAATTTTGATTTCGTGAAAGGTTTCCGAATTCGTTATCCATAAGAGTTTCATAAAATATATATTTCGCTGATTAGAAAAACAGAAAATGTTTATTTTGTTTCATCCGAAAAGCTTAAAAGGATAAGAAACATTTGCAAGAAATCGAAATACGACGACGAAATCTTTGTCAGAATTTTACCGATAACAATAGTTTTAAATCCATTTGAAAAGAAAAATAACATGAAGTCAACTGAAATGGAATTGAGTTGCTATCCGTACACGATAGTGCATCAGCTTGTTTACAACTCTATTTTTTTCAAGTACCGTATATGCTCCAATAGAGGCCTCCGGCGTTTATTTGCAAAACTAGCCTCGGCTCCCGGCGCTTAATAAAGACCGGCTGCTATTAGAGGCCGGCCATTATTAACAAAACCTTCACAACGCAATATTTTTACACATAAATACCGGCTAATATTACAAACACCTACTTTATTTGAATTTCACATGCTACATAAGACTGTTAAAGGATAAATGGCAATGTCTTTCTGTACCTTTCGCTGCTATTCCTCGTCCGAATCCGCAATGACGGGCGGACACCTCACCGGAAGTTTCTTTCGTATATTCCACCGCGCGAATCTTAAAGGCAATGCCAAATGACCGTTTCGGCGGCATTTTGTAAGGCAATATACCGTAAGATATTACGCACGACTATAAAGATACGGACGCTTAATCTAGTACCGGTAGGCAAATATCAAAGACCCGGCTACTATTTGGCCGTGTCCCTTCTGCAGCCCTGCGCTTATTAGAGACCGGACACAATAAGAGACTCGGCGTTTATTGGAGCATATACGGTACTTATTTAGCTTGATTATCATTGCAAAGTAGCTTCGCTTCAATTCGTCATTAGTTCTATTAAATATTATTATTATTATAATGATATAAATGTTTCTATTCTTGGGTTTCCCAAGCAAAGACAACATGGCTGGTCAAGGACCAAAGCACATATTGCCAAGTTTAAAAAAAATGTCCAATGGGGGTTAGGGATGTTAGGGATGTGTGGTTGTGTGCATATTATTATTATTATTATTATAGATTGTAAAATTTAGCACAGCGATCTATTTGATAAAATCACTTGAAAACTATATATTGGCGTAAGTCTTTTATCGTTATATTATTTGTATTCAGAATTACATAATTATAGTATATCTATATTCAGAACTGTAGATAGGTATTTGTCATTCCTAACGGGACTGTAACTTTTGTATTTAGAAATAATAATTTAATAATAAAAAAATATTATTAAACTTTCATACGTTTATAAAAAAAAATCAAAACAACTATAATAGCAGCTATATTACTACTGTATTGTAAAGAGAAATAAATTATTAAATGAAAAAAAAAAGTGTTTCGAAATGTATAAATATGCATTACATAAAAATATGCAATGTATGTATTTAATCAGGTTAATTAATTTTATTACATTACTTTTTACATGAATAGCATCTTCGTAAGTGACATCTTAACATGTGCTGGCCTCTGCCAACCTCAATTGAATTTCCTTAAGCATTTAAAAACGTAATTAAGGCCAAAAACTGTAATAATGTTAATTACAAATATATTTAAATATGTTATTTATTTATTGTCCATAGAATAACCATACTTCCACATTTGCAAATTGTGTGTTTTTACTGAATGTAGATGATCTTAAATTTAATTTTCAGAACCCATTGATAGGGCACATTTGCATTTTGATAGGGCCTGTGTAATAAGTTAATAAAAAATATTATTTTTAATTATTATTATTCTATACTGTATCGTAAATTTAATATATCACATATTTATTATAAAAAAATCAACATTGTTATTCCTGCTACTTTTAGTACAGATCGCATTTCAAATGTATATAATTTTTAATTAATTAAACCTATAAAAATAAGTTAATAATATAATAACTATTTATAGTTTAAAATTTAATTCTACAATCTTAATTCTCTTATAATCCCTGAACTTTTTGATTGGGATAATCCAAGCGGAACTGAACCTTCATGTTTATTAATTAAATATCAAAAAACAAACAAACCAGAAACTATTACAAACTATTATTTCTTAGAAAAAAAACCTTATTTTTTGATTATCCCTATTATACATATGAATTTATTTTCTTCTTTTAAATTCTTTGTAGACTGTATTATATGAATAAAATTTAAATTACTTAATTATTTCTTTAAATATAATAAAAGCAAAGATCTTTTCTTCGAAGGTCAGATAAGTATTTTTATTGCTTTAGTATTAGGGCAAGGTTTTCACGCAATAAAACTAACAAAGCCTGAAGGACTACATCAAATACATATAAATTATTGAGAAGCTGCTTTAATATTAACTACCGTTCATTTTAAACTTCCATCATTCATGTTACTCCGCCTTCAACAACAAATAAATCAAGAATAAATTTTGCCATAATCAAGATGGCCGCTTTTCTCCAAGAAGAACATAACATGTGATGTCTAGTAATATGAACTAGAGGCACGCGCCTCTAATTAAACATGATACATTACAGCCTTAGGAACTCTAGATTAATAATTAATCATAATGATGACTGTATCAATAAATTTATTGGAAACATCATTAATTCTGAGTGAGGATGGGCTAAGAAGGAAGTGAACGAACAGTAAGTAAATTAGTTTTGTAGTTGAATATAAATTACCAACAGGCAAGTAATGGCTCATCGGCAGACGTCCACGAGGATGACTTATTTTAAGTTTGAAGAGTTCTTAATGTTAATTACAACAGTCTGGGGTACTTAATTGTTTCTCCGTTAAATAAAGAGCAAATTAGTAATAATTCTTGTAGTCTCTCTCTTCCAATTTCATGAAGACATGAATGATGTTGTTACAAGAGATTAATGATGATAATGTTAGCGGTTGCAGGGGTTACAGATGAAAAATAATTTCATCTATATTTTTTTTCCTTTTATTTATTTTTGTTTTGTTATGAAGCTCTGTTCAACGTGTGCGGGTTGAAATCCTTAAAGACAATGACATTTTGTTTAAAAATAGTGAGCACACATATTAAAAAATGATTGATACAATGTTAAAATTCAAAAACAATAAAATACTTATCAAGGACAGTTTCCACCCGCTAACTGTCGGGTCATCATCAGCTTAAGAGAGGGAGGAGAGGGAACATGTATTTACATTTCCCAGGATTGGACATATGATAAAATAAGCCAATGACGAAAAAGAATATGAGGATTGGTCAAAAAATAAAAGGTAAGACCATGTACAGGAAGGGGGGGGGGGGAAACACCATCTGTAATAAAATCAAAATTCGATCATAATTCTAAAATAGTCTTTGTTATTCTTTGAAATAGTATTATTTCAACTTTCTTAAGGATCCGTATATAAAAGGAAAAAAGAATAACAAGACTATTTTAAAATTATGATCAAATTTTGATTTTATTATTTTCTGTTATTTTTTTACTCCCTGTTTTTAACACCAGAGAGTGTTCCCCCCCCCCCCCTCCTGTACATGGTCTTACCTTATATTTTTTTGACCAATCCTCATATCATTTTCCTCATTGGCTTATTTTATCATATGTCCAATCCTAGGAAATATAAATACGTGTTCCCTCGCCTCTCTCTCTTAAGCTGCTGATGATCCGACAGTTAGCGGGTGGAAACTGTCCTTGATAAGTATTTTATTGTTTTTGAATTTTAACACTGTATCAACATTTTTTGATATATATGTTCACTACTTTTAAACAACTTTTATCTTTTTATGAATTAATTTTTGTTGTCTCTTTTTCATACAAGCAACAGATTACTACTAAGAACCTAGAATAATAAATAACTGAGGACACGAAATCTTGCTATTGCACTGGAAAGGTTTTTCATCTCGTGTGTCTGTTTATAAGCATTTCACGTTAAAACAGCTGGACGTTAAAATTTGATATGTAGCTTATCTATTACCCAAATTCAAACTTAGGCATATTTATTTTGGTCTCCACCTTCCCTAAAAAATAATCCCAGAAATCTCTCGCAAACTTGGCTGGCTGATTTCGCCCCCCCCCCCTTCTTTTCAAAATGGTCTTCCAGCGCTCATGTTCAGTCCTTACTGTGCTATTTACTAACTTGACTGCAAATCAAGTTGGTCAATGTTTCTTAGCAAGCGACATCTTACTATACGTAATACCTCATCTTACGACAGGTTACGTTCCGACCACTAGGTCAGACTATATCTGGATTCCACTTAACAGTTTTTATTTTTATTTTCTGTTTGTTTGTTTGTATTTACTTGCAGAATCGTAAAAGGACTGATCTGATTTCCTTTGGTACGTACTTATTTAGGTCCAACTCAAGTCGTGAGCATGAATGTTTTGATCTCCAACTTCTCCTTCTTCAAAATCCCCCCCCCCTCCTCATCGCTGCGGTGGAGTTTATTCCTATTATTACAGTAATTACATCCAATATCGAAATTGTTCTGAAGAACATATTGCCCAAAATTGTAAGAGTTACATTTTACATGTCCAAGAAAAGTATGTTTTAAATACTTTTGTGTATCATAATGCAAATATTAAACAGTAATTGGCTCTATAACGTTTTAAGTAATAATGGTTATGTACTTTGTGGTACTATAGTCTATTGTCTTACCAAATGATACAATTGCAAACGTCGATATGCTTTTTTTTTTTGTGTGTATGTGTGTTTTGATGACAAATAACAAGTTATTTATTAGGATAATGTTATGCGAGTCTGATAGCCCAGTGGTTAGGCGGACTGAGCAGTCGCTTTCAATTTCTGGCGGGATGTTCAGTCAACGCTTGTTCCTCCGCCAGGCGTAAGGTTTCTCTATCAGGTTTCTTACCCGGAGATTAAAGGCGGGCCGATGTCGGAATCATCATCTGATCTCAACTAGTTCCGTAGGACTAGTGTCGTTGGAACCTAAACCTCCCCCGCACCTAAGGATCACCAGAGCCTGTATTGGAACACAGTTACCTTTTTTTTTTTTTTTACATTGTTATAGTAATACCAATTCAAGAGTATATTCCATATTGTCTCATCAATTTATTACTGTCATTCAAATAACTTTCATCAGGATTTTTTTTTTAATTTTTTCCATTTTTTTTTTCCGGTTTGTTATTATACACATATCTATATCGTCAATGTTAATCTTATAGATCAATAAAAAAAACCAAAAACAAATATATATATATATATAGGAAAACGATATTTCAGTCTAACCTATATATCGTATTTTACGGACTATAAGACGCACTTTTTCTTCGAAAAATTGTCTCCAAAATTCAGGTGCATCTTATACTCGAAATTAGTATACAAATGTTCAGTGTTTGATTTAAAATTCCCACCAGTCTTAAATTTTGTTTTTTGTCTGGCTTTGCAATCTAATGATAAAAATGATAAAAATATTATTTTTTTAAAAAATTGCTCAAAAATTAAGGTGCGTCTTATAGTCCGTAAAATACGATAGATCAAATTGTATATAAAACAAAACAATTATTACTTTTTGTCCGAGACCACCATATAGAATACTTTCTGTGAGTCACTTCATCTTTAAAAGATGTTGTAAAGCTTTGCCAAATGTAGACCAAGTCGCCATTACGTTACAATAGGTCGACTGTTATGCGGAGAAATCACCGAACATCAAGAATAGATGAACGCCCACGAATCTTATGAAGAAATGGGCTTTATCCAATATGTTTACAGTTACAAAGATATCTCTGTTCAGATACCAGAAAACACGAAACCGCCTTCTGTCCTATTCAAATGAATTCGATTGTCCATATCACGTAAGAAATAAGCAGCAATAAACATAAGCAACAGTCACCCAGAAATAGAATAACCCAAATAGCGCTTTAATTATATGACAACAGTAGACAAGGGAAGGAGGATTTGAACCTAATACAGCAGTGGTATTCAATCTTTTTTGTTCACGTACCTTTAGATATAAATTATACATACTACATAGTAACTGTGTGCTCCTAAGGTTATTGGTGGGTAATTCAAAGTACTCGATTTGCCTGTACAGAAGTAGAATTCTCCAGGGCATAGAGCAAATATCACAAAATAAATTACATAATTTACATCTAATACAATATTTTAAAGTTTAATATACTTAAAAAAAGTTTAAATTTTTTTAGTAATATAATGTTATATAATTACATTGCAGTAGACTCTTGCTAATCCAGCTCCTGATACGGCCTCTAAATTATCCGGCCTCCGACTCCGCCAGTGACATAAAAGAGGCGGGGTCATTTTTAGACCATTTGTTGCTACCCAGGCGGCGCCGGACACATAGACCAGGTTTTAACAGATGAAGAAATCATCAAATGTGTGCAAGAAGAAACAGATGAAAGTGATGAGGAAGAA
The DNA here is from genome assembly GCA_023159025.1 of Thereuonema tuberculata. Lineage (NCBI taxonomy): Eukaryota > Metazoa > Arthropoda > Chilopoda > Scutigeromorpha > Scutigeridae > Thereuonema > Thereuonema tuberculata. The sequence goes on along the minus strand of JAFIDM010006943.1, from coordinate 52,174,117 downwards.
GACACCGCACAAGCAAAGAGCACAAAGATTTCTCAAACTACTGTCGCCGAAGCTGCCGACATCTTCGTGCAGTACATAATGCAATAACTACACACATGCAGTTCCGACGTCATGTTAGTAAAGAGATTCGTAAAAATGCGAGCATCTTTGTACGAGCATCTTCATTAAAACAGACAAAAATCACTGACCGAAATATGTCGAAGTCACAGCACTTAATAGAAAATGGAAGATTTCATCTGTGCTATGTTGAAATTGTAGTTCCTTTTAGTGTATCCTGTGCATATATTGAACTTCACTTTTTCATTGTTGTAAATTAGACAGTGTAGTACATATTGATAGTGATTTTTTTTTAACATTATCATATTCTTGTTTCTTATTGATGTTTTGTTATCTTTTAAATATGTACTACACACTTGTAACTTTAAATTTAATGAAGAATTAAGCTAAATTTTTATGTATTCTCAGTAACCCGGCACTTTCGGTAATCTGGCACCCCTCTGTGCAACGAATGACCGGATTAGCAAGAGTCTACTGTATATTGCTTTTATAGTAAGCACTATAACAAAGTTACAGTAAAGGCGCGCATTTCCTTGCCTTATATTCTTTGTCATTTGTCCCAAACAGGTCCCATATCGTAATACTTTCGATGAACAAACGGCTCATTTGCTTATCTTCCTCTTAAAACAATTAAGATAGGAATCTTCATATGCGAGGGCGCCCACACATACGGGCAATGAGAAGATGAAATACCTGGAATTTTTCATTTAATTTCATTCTTACAGCTGGACAAGTGTGGTAAATATGATTAAACTATTATTTAGTTTCCTTTGATTATTTTATATGATTTTTACATGTTTTAATTTAAATTGAGAATTGTTTTACTCTCACTCCTCAAGAAAAATTCACCAAAGTTCATAAACTAACATATTAATGAATTATATTAAATTTTTTCTAACACCCCTCCCCCCCCAAAAAAAAAAAAAAAAAAAAAAAAAA
>JAFIDM010006943.1:52100655-52172721 GCA_023159025.1 Thereuonema tuberculata | reverse complement strand
GACAGTTAGCGGGTTGAAACTGTCCTTGATAAGTATTTTATTGTTTTTGAATTTTAACACTGTATCAACATTTTTTGATATATGTGCTCACTACTTTTAAACAAAATGTCATTTTCTTTTATTTTTTTATGAATTAATTTTTGTTGTCTCTTTTTCATACAAGCAACAGATTACTACTAAGAACCTAAAATAATAAATAACTGAGCACACGAAATCTTGCTATTGCAGTGGAACGCTTTTCATCTCGTGTGTCTGTTTATATGCATATCACGTTAAAACAGCTGGACGTTAAAATTTGATAGGTAGCTTATCTATTACCCAAACCAAGGCATATTTATTTTGGTCTCCATCTTCCTTCAAAAATAATCCCAGAAATCCCTCGCAAACATGGCTTGCGGATTTCGTCCCCCTTCTTTTCAAAATGGTCTTCCAGCGCCCATGTTCGTCCTTACTACGCTATTACCTAACTTGACTGTAACTCAAGTTACTCAATGTTTCTTCGCAAGCGATATCTTACTTCAGGTATACCTCACCTTACGACAGGTTACGTTCCGACCACTAGGTCACAAGTCGAAAATTGTAAATGAGAAGTCAGACAGTACACAGAACAATACAAAGTCGTAATTAACCTTTGTAGGTAATAGGAAACATGGAAATATATTACAAATACGTTATGGTTATTGAAAATACTGTATTGTATAGTACATGTATACTATTTAAATAATCGTAGTACAGCAATAATGACATTTACAAAAATAGCGCACAATAACATAAATTTTTGCAGTAAAGAGAAACTGTTACAATAACATAACTATAAAGAGTACATACAAGATCTGTTTATTACAGCTGTAAATTAATGTTCTGCGCAGTATTATACAGAAGTTTAATGTGTACCATTACTTCTTGAGATTCACGGGAAGTCCCAGATTTTGACTTGAGCCTCTTTCCGAGGTTTCAAGAAATGTAGTACTGTAACTGTCTGTAAGTAGCAAAAGACTACACGATTAATTTATTTTCAAACAATATGAAAAGTAGACTAAAATAAAACAAAAGCCTCGTGATTTTTCTGAAAAAAACTCTTCTACTTGCAATATAATTTTGCATGCGCTGCTTTGAGAAGTAGTGTGTGTCGACATTTTTGCGAGAAGCCTCGGAAAGAGGCTATTGTCTCGGACTTCAAGCGAATCTCGAGAAATCTCGTTCGTCACGACTGATCTGTCAGACTATATTCCACTTAACAGTTTTTCTTTTTATTTTCCGTTTGTTTGTTTGTTTGTTTGTTTTTACTTGTAGAATCGTAAAATGGCTGATCTGATTTCCTTTGATACGTACTTATTTAGGGTCCAACTCAAGTCGTGAGCGTGAATGTCTTGATTTCCATCTTCTTCTTCTTCAAAATCCGTCCCCCCCCCCCTTTCCACTTCCTCCTCATCGCCGCGGTGGATACCAGAGTTTATTCCAATAATTATACATAATATCGAAAATGTTCTGAAGAACATGTAGCCCAAAATTGTAAGTGTTTCCTTTTACACGTCCAAGAAAAATACATTAAATACTTTTGTGTATCATAATGTAAATATTAAACAGTACAATGGCTCTACAATATTTTTAGTAATAATTGTTATGTACTTTGTGGTAACATATTGTCTTACCAAATTATACAATTGCAAACGTCAATGTGCTTTGTTTTGATGTCCTGATGACAAATAACTTGTTGTTTATTAGGATAATGTTATGCAAGTCTGATAGTCCAGTGGTTTAGGCACTGGACTGCGGTCTGAAGCAGTCGGTTTCAATTTCTGGCGGGATGTTGTCGACAGTTGTTACTCCGCCAGGCGAAGCCTAAGGTTCACCCAGCCCTCTATCAGGTTTCTCACTCGGAGATTAAAGGCAGCGGATGTCGGAATCTTAATCTGATCTCAATTAGTTCCGTTGGACTAGTGTCATTGGAGCCTAAACCTCCCCCGCACCCAAGGATCTCCATAGTCTGTATTGGAACTTTTTTTTTCACATTATTATAGTAATAGTGGTTCAAAAGTATATACCATATTGTCTCATCAATTTACGACTATCATACAAATCACTTTTCCTCCTTTTATTTTTTTATTTTTTACATTTTTTTTCCGGTTTATTAGTGTATATTATACATTTCTATACCGTCAAAGTCAACCTTAAAGACCAGCAAAAAAAAAATAAAGATAGTTAGAAAACGATATTTCAGTCCAACCTGTTTAGATCAAATCGTATACAAAACAATTACTTTTTGTCCATTTTGAGACCAGAATACTTTCTGTGATTCGCTTCATCTTTAAAAGATGTTGTAAAACTTCTGCCAAATGTAGACCAAATCGCCATTACGTTACAATAGGTCGACTGTTATGCGAAGAAATCGCCGAACATCAAGAATAGATGAACGCCCACGAATCTTAAAGGAACTTTATGAAGAAATGGGCTTTATCCAATATGTTTACAGTTACAAAGATATCTCTGTTCAGATACAAGAAAACACGAAACCGCCTTCTGTCCTATTCAAATGAATTCGATTGTCCATATCACATAAGAAATAAGCATCAATAGAAGCGAAACCACCCAGAAATAGAATAACCCAAATACCGCTTTAAATATATGACCAGAGTAAGGAGGGAGGAAGAGCGGACTTGGAAGCTAATACAGCAATTTTTTTGTTCGCGTATCATTAGACATATACAGTATATAGTAACTGTGTAATCCTAAGGTTATTGGTGGGTACTCGATTTTCCTGTACAGAAGTAGAATTCCCCAAGGCACAGAGCAAGTATCACACAAAATAAATTACGTAATTTACATCTAATATAACATTTTACAGTTTTAAATATATTTAAAAAAATTAATTTTTTTTAGTAATGTAATGTTATATAATTATATTACAGTAGACTCTTGCTAATCCAGCCCCTGATAACCCGACCTCTAAATTATCCGGCCTCTTACTCCGCCAGAATGTAAAAGAGAAGGGGTCATTTTTAGACCATTTGTTGCTACCCAGGCGGCGCCGGAGACGTGGAGTAGACCAGGCTTTACCAGATGAAGAAATCAGCAAAAGTGTGCAGGAAGAAACAGATGAATGTGATGAAGAAATCAGCAAAAGTGTGCAGGAAGAAACAGATGAATGTGATGAAGAAGAGGACACCGCACAGGCAAAGAGCATCAAGATTTCTCGACTTCTGTCGCCGAAGCTGCCGACATTTTCGTGCAGGACATAATGCAACAACCAGTCACATGCAGTGCTAACGTAATGCTAGCAAAGAGATTGGTAAAAAAGCGTCCCTTGTACGAGTATCTTCATTAAAACAGACAAAAATCACTGACAGAAATATTTCGAAGTAACAGCATTTAGTAGAAAATGGAAAATTTCATTTGTGCTATGTTAAAATTGTATGTTTCTTTTTTTTAGTATATCCTGTACATACATGAACTTTACTGTATATCAAAAGATCATTTCATTGTTGTAAATGAGACAGTATAGTACGTATTGATCGTTTTTTTTTTTTTTTTAACATTATCATATTCTTGTTTCTTACTGATGTTTTGTTATCTTCTAAATATGTACTACATACTTGTAACATTAAATTTAATAAAGGATTAAGCTAAATTTTTGGGTATTCTCAGTAATCCGGCACTCTCGGTAATCTGGCACCCCTCTGTGCAACGAATGGCCGGATTAGCAAGAGTCGACTGTATATTGCTTTTATAGTAAGAAAATGTACTAAACAAAGTTACAGTAAAGGCGCGTATTAACTTGCCTTATATTCCCAAACAGGTCCCATATCGTAATACTTTCGATGAACAAACGGCTCATTTGTTTATCTTCCTCTTAAAACAATTAAGATAGGAATCTTCGTATGCGAGGGCGCCCACACATACGGGCAATGAGAAGATGAAATACCTGGAATTTTTCATTTAATTTCATTCTTACAGCTGGACAAGTGTGGTAAATATGATTAAACTATTATTTAGTTTCCTTTGATTATTTTATATGATTTTTACATGTTTTATTTTAAATTGAGAATTGTTTTACCCTCACTCCTCAAGAAAATTTCACCAAAGTTCATAAACTAACATATTAATGAATGATATTGAATTTTTTTCTAACACCCCTCCCTCCCCCCCCCCAAAAAAAAACTAAACAAAACAGTTTCCTTCTTTTTTTTTTTGTAAATTATAATCTCAGCTGAATATAGGAATATTGATTTTTTTTTTTCATTCCTAAAAAATATGAATTTAAAATCACCATTATTTACTTCAGTTGCTTAAATCCGATGAATTTAATCATATAAAAGCACGCGCAAATTAGTGGATTGCTAAAAGGCTTAGTATGTTGATATATCACATTGTTTCGTAGCTCATGATGTTCTATGGGAAATTTTCTATCAGCTCACGAATTAATGTATTCAGAAGAAAAACACGAAAAAAAAAAAAAGTTTTCGTCTCTCGTCCATAAATCTACAAAGCAAATTTCAAGAAGATCCCTCTAGCGGCTCAAAAATATTAAAGGGACACACACATACTGACAGATTGATTTGATGAGTGTCACTTTCATAGGAAAGAAGGGTAAACAAAAGTTAACAATATAAAAAAGATAAACTGTCAAACTCCTTTGCCTGTAAAAGTTTTTACAAATCATTTGCTTCTAAAAGTTTTATTAAAAAAAATAAAAACAAAACAACTGTTTAAGTTAAAGACAAAAAAACGGAGCCGTGATGCCATAATGATATTTTTTTCAAAATTAATCTGTAATTAAAAATGACTTTGCAAGGTTAATAAAAAAGAAAACAATTAAACTCAATTATCGTATTTGATTGAGACCAACTTTAATGAGACTTTTATTTATTTTATTATTTTTTAAATTTTTTATCCTCATTAATTGACTAATTCATCTGCGTTTCAATATTCATAACTAATTAAAACTGACTCTATTGATTTGTTCTATATTTATTAATAAATACGTGTAAGTGATCGTTCGTGATTTTAATTAAATAACATTAATGAATTAAAGCGCACATGCGTTAATTTAGGGAAAAAAAAATTAGATTTCTAAACAGTAACGAACTGTAATATTATTAATACTCTTTTATTTATTTTAACTGTAAAATAAAATTTTATTTGAAACTAATTGAGATTTTTTTTTTTCATAAAATAATAACACTAGAAACAAACTCGACGAACGGAAAATCATCAAAAAAAAATTCCATTTTCTGTAATTTCGATTATTATTTAAATCTGAAATAGGAGAACATGTTGAAACATGCCTTATAACTAAATTGTTGACCATCTTTACTTTGCAAATGATCGTAGCTATGGTGGACGAATAAAAAGTGCTAAAAACTTCAAAATACACCGTATATGATTTTCACGATTTCTTCAACCTAATTTCTCTGTCTTTCGTGTCATTAAGCAGTTTTCGGTGCCTTGATGTCATTTACAGGATATCTTCCAAAAGCGTGAATTAGAAATAATGTCTTTGCTTCGATCGAATATCCTGAATAAATGGAACAATTACGTTGTTGAAACGTTCCGGAAACATAATCGTTTCATTCCTTCTTCATTCAATTTTGACGGAATTAGAATAATGTCCCTAAAAGTGTTTCAAAAAGGATTGTTCAATTTAATCAGGGTGTTTCCATTTTCTTTCAGTGTATGCTTACATTATACAACTTTTTTATATGTACATAAATTCACCATATAATATTATACTCCTTAAATTTATAAGGTATCCGAAAGTTTGTAGATGGTAGCTAGATCATCCGATAGTTATAACCGGATCCCAAAATCAGGCATAGGGATCCCAAAATCTGGCTATTTTTATATTAAAATAAGTTACTAAAAAAACTAACAACCTAGTTTCTTTAAAGTAACGTGTTTTTTTTTGTTTTTTTTTTAACTTGTGAAGCAATACAAAATTTAGTTAGGTTAGAGAAGCTGCATATCTGTAATCCACAGTGTTTCGGAAATGGTAGACAAAGCGAAGAGATACTGGTTCCAAAGGTCATTTTGAGTCGAAAATGTTCTACGACATTTTGTTGTACGGGTCGTAGTTTAGAGTTAGGAAATGAATGCTTTGGAAACTGTTCCAAATCAAAGAAAGCTCAGTTCACATTAGGAAGTATAAGTAAATAAGGTAAAGGTTTATTACAAAAAGCAATCCGAATAACAAATATCATGACTGAAAACAGCTACGTGACAAATGCTGTTTTTTGCTGAAAAATGCTGAAAATGGCCATAACTGAGCTTTCTTTAATTAGGGACCATTCCCAAAGCATTCATTTCCTAACTCTAAAACTACGACCCCTACAACAAAATGTCATAGAACATTTACGACTCAAAATGATCTTTGGAACCGGTATATCTTCGCTTTGTCCACCATTTCCGAAACACCCTGTATATAAGCTGAGAATACAAAATATTAAATACAAAACTGAAATTTTCAAGTTTCTAAGATTTAATTTTAGATTTTAAATTAAAAAGCATCAAATTGAGAAAAATACTCCAAATTTTTATAACTTTTTTCCTGCTTTATCCTCAAGTAAATACTGCCTTTTAAAGTTAAAAATAAATCTGACTTGGAGAAAATGCATATGCAATAAACAGTCACACTAAATCTTCAATATAAAAATTAAGTCTATTAAAAATTGATGAATTTTTTTCTGTAAAGTTCCTTCTGCTGATGATTCCTAATAAGGATGAAACAGCTGTTCCCGTTGATGTTGGCTCAGTGTGCGAAGACATATTTACTGTCCATTTGTGATTTTTTCTTGATTTATGAATTATTATGGATGTTAAATTTTGCTTTTCCTTTTTAACAATTAAGTGTTTTTAAAATCGTGTGAAGGTTTTATTTATCTATTTACTTACAGTTCCTTTAATTTTAACGTGCATTTAATTTCCTATCAAAGTACAGTCGTAAAATGAATTGAAGGAAATAGTCCACGACATTGATTTCAACTTCTATCAACTGAAACGAGGCCAGACTTTATCAAAACTTCATCAATTGAACTCTAGGTGGTCTGAATTCAGGAATTTCCAATAAAACCGAGAAATTTGCAGAACGGAATCACGTTGTAGCAATAAACAAATTACTAAATCAGACTCACAAAGACAACAATATGAAATTTAAACAATTAGTTTAAACATCCAATGAAAACAGTTGGTACAACAATCAGACTATCACGTGATTCAACTATTCTCAATATTTACTGAAAATAAATTATTTACTTTAAATGAAACCGGTTCAGTCTTATACCTATTTAGCCTGCCTTTGTCTGAAACGTATTAGGCATCACTTTAAGCCTGACAGTAATGACACGAAGTCCCTAAAAGAACTTAATATCCACTTTCCTTAAAAGCTTGCGTTTTCCTTATTTTTTTTTATAATTATGTTGTCTACTAAATACAAACAGTGAAGACTTCGAAATCCTTATTCCAAAGCTATCAGCATAATATAATTCTCCAATTCTTTGAAAAATATCTTTTTTATTTACTAACCATATTTCGTTCCTTGAAACAAGGAACTTCTTCAGGTTTACATACGAGGATAAAAAAAGACTTTCTTCTTTCTCTAAAAACTTCTAAATTCATAATGAATACAACAATTTAAAGTTTACAACAATATAATAACCGATGTCGCGCTTAATGCAAATCTTTGTTCAATTAACAACATAAAATTTAAAATTTGCCATAATATATCAATAATTAATTTCGTGCTTAATGCTTACATCCATTCAAATCTTTGCATACCCATGTACTGTATTATTATGTTTATATTATTCATTTTTTTTGTAAAAATACTCCATAGCCAAAAGTGGCTTTGGACAAGGAAACGAAAATGTCCGGGCGAGAAAAACAACTACGGTCGCATCGTTTTTCGCTCGTTGACAATTCTCTTCACCGTCAAATGAGACAAATTTGTAGCAATAACCGATCATCCTAGTAATTCAAAAATACATATTCCATCATCCTGACTCTTAAACTTGTGGAAAACGTTCCAAATTATACCTCTAGAAAGGCCTTACAGTAACCTGTTCTTAGGACGCCGCCATACTGCTTTTTTGCAGCAATGAGTTCCAGGATCAACTAAGTGATACGTTTTTCTCCATATAAGGTAATTCTTCTTTCTCTGTGCTTACTATAGGAGTGGTAAGCAATAAATATTGGCAGAGAGAGAGAAATAACCTAGGATCAGGAGAAAGTCTACATGGAATAGATCTAGCCTACATAGCAATAGTTGACATTTGTGTGACGTCAACGAGACTATAAGGCAGACATAATAAGAGCATTATATTTGAAATTTTTCCCGCGGCGGCATTTGTCGAGAAATTAACGCGTGCTGATTCCCATTGACTAGTTTTATAACTGTAACAATATACTTATTTAGAAAACCTAATAAGTGTTTTAGCGCATTGACTAATTTCTAGTGGCGAATTTCTAGCGGCTTTCGTATAATAAAAAATAACCAGATTTGTAAATATGAATATTAATATTCTTAAATAGAAAATAGAAAATTTTCAGTTATTATAAATTAAAAAGTAGGTTTTTCTTTTTCATATGATTTTATGACTTAAAAATAAATAAAAATGAAGAGCAGTGTTTTAATGAACTAGGCTTTTAAGTCTTGTTGTTGTACTTACAGCTTCATTTTCCACATGTTTACGAACTCTGCTTTATTGCTTCTTTTTCCATCATCTGTTGCTTATTCGGAGGCAATCTGTAGACAGGGACAGGGATGTTTGTTTTCCCGCCATCTGCCAAATGAAATCTCTGTGTGATGAGTTTATTTTGGAATGGGGGGATTTCATTCACACTCTCAAAAGTCGTTTTGCTTGGGGATGAACAAATGATTACTTGCAGTTAAAATAGTAAACCAACCAAGAACTTAGTTGATTTACACTCGAAACCACTCTATATGCACAGGAATGTTAATGTTGAGACCTCATAAATCCTTAACTCACAGAGTAAGTTAACCACGTGGACAGAAACAGTCATTACTTTAAATATCTTCAGTATAACTGACATTACCAAAGAAAGTTTGCAAAATAAGAAAACGAACATAACCATTAATCACGCCTGGAACTCACGTGATAGTAGGTATTGAAAATACCAATAAAAAAACTCCATTTCTGAAGTAAAAATTGATACTTAAAAAATTAAATTGATATTTGAATTTACAATGATAAATAATATTGCATTATTTTTACATTCATTCACTAAGTTTACAATAGTTCAGTTTTTCAGTAATAGATGTAGATGAGTTGACTGGAGTGATTAAACCTTCATTAATTGTAATGTCTCCTTGATTCTTGAACTGAACTGCAGATTTGACGAATGTAATGATGTAAACAGAGATATGGTAATCTTATCATGGAGGATAAATTTCTATAAATGAAACAGCATTATGAAACATCATAACATTAAATGTCTTAAGATACGTTCCAGATTAGATCATTTTTAACCTTAACAGACGGTTCTAAGTTATGCTAGGCCCTCGGTAAGCGTGGATTTGCAAAAGCACTTTTGTAAAGAAGTTGAAATAAATGCGCGAACTCCCATTTATTTAACTTTTTCGGCCTCGACTTTTCACCATCTAACCAAAGAAAAACACAAATATCGTCGAGCACGAGGAACCTAAAAGAAAGGAGATCCTATGTGGCAAAAGACTAGTTTACCTGTGTCGAAAACCATCTAGAAAGCACAACCATTATAAATTCAGTGCCCGTTTTCTTACGGCCACCGTTTTTACGGTCACCGTAATGTTAACGGTAAAAATTTATCAACCACAATTGACGGTTACCTGCCGTTTTGTTAACAGTCAACTCCTTACAGTGTCTGAAAGGTATGGCTGATCAAAAAACATGCGGTAATCCTATTTTATATCTCTCTTATTTAAGATATATATGTACACATGTAATAAAGTTTATTGAATACACAGTGTAACATCATGAAAAATACAAAAGTTTAGGCATGAGTTAGTAGTCTGTGGTGTAGATTTAATTCTCTATAACCCCGCAATTCACAGTTAAAGAATCAAGGTAGGGATAGCGATTAGTAAACCAATCACAATGTTTCGCAACGTCTTCTGATACGTACAAGAAAATATAATTGAGAAAATCAGAAAATTGTTGCGAATGCAAAAGACGCAATTGTTGCGATTGTTGTGATTGTTGCTAATGATATTTTAATGATACTTGTCCACAGACAAAACGGGGATATTAGTCTCCTGATCCTTATCCAAAAGACTAAAACTAATCATCATCATTTTTTCTCTCGTATCTACTATATCCTCCATAAGCTCTTTTTTGTCTTCAAATAAATAAAGCTTGCACAAGAAAAATTTGCGTTGTAACATGAGTGTAAATAGCGTCGTACTCTACCAAAGACTGAAATCGACAAAGGTACTTTACATTGATTGATGGGTTTATGTTAAGATTGGACATTTTTTTACAGCTTTGAGCTGTTTTAGAAGAAAGAACTGGAGTTCCTTGGGTGGTTATGGATTTATTTATCTTATGGCATTCGCGGAAAGAAACGAAACACCAAAGAAGAAAGATTGAACCAAGCCTCGCTACGGGATTCGAACCCAGATTCCAACAAAGAATCCCCACTTTTAGAGTGAATAGTGTCTCTTTTCAGACCGCAAGGCCACGTCAGTAAGGCAATTAGGTGATTAAAAAAAAAAAATAGAATGAAGGATGAAAGTTGCCGGTCACTGAAGTAGCAGGTTCGAAAGGGCTTTATAACGAAACAGCGCTATAATGGGCAGCGTTAACTGAGATCTTACAAGAATAGCTGCTTCTGCTGCTGCCAGTCTTAATAGTAGAATTGAGAAAACGATGCTTCTCAGAATGATTGTTAAGTTACTTCAATGTAAATCAGAATATATTAGGCCTATAGAGCAAGATAATAGAATTAGGTTTATGGATTATAACCCTAAATAAACATAGCTGGCATAGAAGGTCATATTACCAAAGGTCATATCTGATGGAGAAATAACATAACGATCTACGATTGATGATCTAGGAAAGCCAGAGGATCATTCAACAGTGCATTAGAATATTTAGAACGGCAACAGTACCTATTCATCCATAGATGTTATGGCTTTTCATTTAATTTCTATATTCATTATTCGATTGGGGCCGATATGTTCGAATTAGATGCTCTCACTGTTAGTGAATTTTGTTTGTAACTTAATTTCCTGGAGGTATTATTGCTTTCCTACGCTCTGAAGTAATTCCAACAGTATTCAATCTGAAATTGGGAAAATTATTCCAAAATTGAGCTTTTTTTGATTATAGTTGAAGTAGATGCAGATTGCTAATACCTTACAATTTAATAATTAGCATTCCCTACAATTCTCCTAGTCTACTGGTGTAGGAGCTTGTCTGGGACTAAAGGAACCCAGATTCAATTTCCGGCGTTCTTCAATTTCCGGCTTTATTTCTCCTTCAGACGGACCCTAAGGTTCACCCAACCCACTGTTAAATGGGTACCGTGTTTCTTACCTACGGGGATAAGAGGCGGGCGAGCGTCGGGCTGATCATCCGATATCAACAAGTCGTGTTAGTCGAAAATCGCTGGGAATTTAAACCTGCGGTGGATCTCAGAGCCTGCATCACCAGTTGCAATAAAGTTTAACCTTAATACTTTCCCGTTATAAAAAGAACTTGACTTTCTTTCGTTTTTTTTCTTTTGGGTGAGAGGAATTTTGAAGCCGTACGAAGGAGCTATTATGGTTCCCGTGTAATGTGTGTAAAACACCCTCTTAGCCCAAACCGGGAACCGGAGTCACATGAATGACACTTCGTTGGTTGGGCTCCTTGGAAATCTGGAGAGTTTGGAGGAAAAAATCCGACTTTCAAGTCACTTCCGATTTTTAGGTGGCTACTGACCTGGGATAGGAAAAATAGTGATATCTCAATAAAATTAAGGTCTACTCTACACTGAATTGATTGTGCTGAGGAGAATATGATACCGCGATCTGATGTGGCCGCTTCCTGTTCAACGTGCACAGTGGCCACTTGGTCACAGACAAGGGCAAACACAGCCTAAAACATCTAAATGAGCTCAATGAGGGAATTGATACTATCGGTAATGCTTGATTGCTAACAACTCTCATTTTATGTAAATGGTCCGATGAGGCCACGATCCAATTGTACTTGACTTTGAAATTCAACGGCTGAATAAATGAGTTTTGCGTGCCACTCAATAGTAGTGCCACTTTTAAAAACGGAAGCATTTCAAAGATTGAAAATTGTACAAGATCATTTGGTTTTGTGTTTACTACAAAGTTGCGAATTGACTTGTCTTTTGGATGGACAGTGGCTTTGTAACATACCTTCCCATTCTCCGAAATTAATCCTATGTACTATAATATTTGCATATGTACATTTTATATCATTTTTTTTTATTATTATTCAACTTTAAGAGAAAATACGACTTATTCTGCACTACAAGATTTGCAGAACTTACGGGAAAAATTTCCATTTTAAATGTACATCGACAAATAAAGTTTATGTTCATTTACAAAATTATGAATTCAGTTACAAGAGCATTCAAAGTATAGACATGACACATCCATATTCAGGACACAGAAGCATTGTCTTAAGAATTGAAAGCATTGCGCCTGCGCAGACTCTGATTGGCCATTCCTCTCCGGGGAGGGAAACGAATATTCGTCCTTGAACTTCTCCCTGCTGATTCAGTCGATCAAAAGGCAAATCGCGAGGAACCTAAATGGGGAATCTGCCTCTGAGCCACAGAGGTCTTTTAACTTAATCATCCAATACAGCACCATGTGACAGACAAACAAGAAGCTAGATTCGTCCACATTCTCTTCCTAGAATCTCATTTTATCAAGAGCGCCGTTCCTTAACTAAGTCAGAAATTCTACAACTGCTGCCATCTTCAGGAAAAACCCATAAACAAATAAATAAACGTCAACCCGCCTTTTTTTTTATGATGCTTATCTTTTTAAAATGTTGATGTAATACTGGAGGTTTACTTTGAATTTATTTTTCGTTTGAGACGAATTTCATTAAAAGAACAAACGGACACCAAATACATAAGTAAGATTTTTAGCGATTGACTATTAAGTTTTATTTTATGAAATTTGGTATGGCTTCCTTTTACATAGACTTAAAGGGACATAATTGAAAAAAAAGTGCTAAAGTGCATATGAAAAACCTTTAGTCTAACCCTAATCATTAGGATTCAAAATGCATTTCAGTTTCACGCCTTTCTACGTTTGCTATCGGAGAGGGTTGATCGGGCTGATGAGTCCCCGAACAAGGACAAAACGGCCGTTCCAGATTCCCTCTGTTGACAACTCAAAGGAGTGATTTTTTTTTTTTATTTATGTGCAGTCGTTGGTTTTCTTTTATTGAAAAATAGCCTCCTCTTTGTATTTCGATATTACAAAGGGAATTTGAATTCCTGCTATCTATATATTTGAAGAGTTGTGATGCAGATTGACAACACATTTCACAATTATGAAAGCTGCTACATTAAAAGTTATTAGTTTGTTAGATTCATGAAAGCCACGCTAAGCTGGATTGTTGGGTCACCAGTTGCTCTGATATAATTAGTTTCCAGCAAAAGGTTTCTCGTAATAGACGAATGAAATTGAAAACAACATTTCATATTTATACAGTAATTTTTAATAATAATAATAATAAAATTAATAATACTTAATTTCGTAATTAATTTTTTTCAATTTTTTTTAAATTAACTTTTTTTTTTTAATTTTTTTTTTTTTTTTCAATTGTAATCCGTGTCAAATATCTACAATGTTAGACATCATTGTTGATGTCTAACAATGATATTAACATGTGAAATAAATATAAAAAATAAAACAAGTCAATTCAATTTTTAGTAAACACAAACCAATCGACCCCCTACACTACGCGCCATTTTGCAGTGTTCGAGAAACTTTGAGAAAGTGACAGTTTGGGTAGAAGGTATTAGCATAGTCAAATTCTGTGTAGATAGACTCCAATTTTGTCCAATTGCCACTATTTATCACTTGGTCATTTGCCACCTAAAACCGGAGGTGGCTTGGACTGGAAATTGCTACAGGCCTTGGGGAGTCCAACGACATATGACTCATCGGGCTCTGACTTATGATTTGGGCTGTTAAAGATATCATATACATATACATGGCAAATGTACGCCTCTCTACAGTAGCAGTTCCCAATCTTTTTTCACTCGCTACCTCTTGACAGCCTATTTCACGAAATCTACCAAAAATATTAACAAGATGTTTGTAATTAATGTAGTTGCTGTTATGTCAGTTTTATAAGTTGTAACTGAAAATAAATGGGATTTAAATAATGAGCTGAATAAACAATAGTGTGTATATATTTACAGTTCGTCAAACACTGTTTAGGGAGGGATAACGAGGCTTTTCTCATGGTCAAATAACGAAAAAAACCCGCACCATCCCTCACCGTAGCCTTGGATTATTTATACAGTAGACACTCGCTAATCCGGCACGTTCGGGACTTCGGCAGTGCCGGATTACCGAAAATGCCGGATTACTGAGCGCCGCCTAAAAACAGCCGTTATTGCGAGGATAGCGAAATTACCGCTAAAATAGAGAGTCAAAAGGGCTATTAATAGGCATCAGGCCATTTTTCCAAGTTCTATTGTGATTTCTCTGATTTCGGTAGTGATGGAAAATGTTAAAAACAAAACAACAAAATATACTTTTATGTAGTATTATATTTTAATACAGTACATACAGTACAGTATAGTTACTTTATTAGATTTGTCATCACTGCCGAGTACGTCCGACCTCAGCCGATTGTCCGGGAACTCTGCCGAACGCGCCCGGAAGGCTTATTCAGTGTAAAAAAAAGCCTTAGACCGATGCCGGATTATTGAATGTGCCGGATTATCGGATGCCGGATTAGCAGTGTTTTACTGTACCTTGTTTTTTGCTTTACACTGTTGACATATGTGCGTTTTTCTGCCATTATTCATTTTTTTTCGCATACCCCGTAGTCCTTCCCCATACCCAGGTTCGAACCGCTGCTCTACACGACCATTAAATCACGTTTTTTTCAAAAGTTCTGGACTTCCAGAATTTATGAACTTTTCTTACTAATTTTTTGATAGAAGACCGATTGGAGAATGTTTCTGGATCAGAGACTGTTTTCAAAATACTATAGCAGGTGGAAAACCATAGATAAGAAATCGGGGGAATAAAGTGGATGAGGAAATGTCTTACATTCAATCTGCAAAAGTTATTGTTAATCATTTTCGCTATTTGGGATAAGGATTGCCATGCTACAGAAGAGTTCTTTTTCTAACCAAGTTTTTAAATTGGCCAATTTCTGATGATCTATTTTTAATTCTAAACAATGTACTTTTTTGTTGATTGACTACTGTCATTAAGAAAATCCGTGCGCTGTCCATCATACAGTGATTTACGATGAAAACTATATTTTGAATTACGTTTCATTATTTCAAACATGTGCAGCCACTTTGCTTTTGGTCATTAATCTGTTATAGACCAAAATTCTACGACAAGAGTCCAAGTTGGACGCTTTTTTTTGTCTAATTTAGTTAGACAGCAAACAGTAATAACTTTGTTGACTTTTTTTTTTTTGAACTTCCTAGATTAGATTACTTGTGAAAGAAGGTAGTTTGACAGCCGAGCACGTCGACCTGAAAGATCTTTTGTACTATTCCACGGAAAGAAGGACAGACGGAGAGAAAGACTGAGAAAGGATGGTGTAAGAAATGCAGGAGAAATGGGAGAACCCCGGGAAAACCTGCCCAGCGCGGATCGCCACCATCAACGAAACCCACATGAGAACAGAACCCGGTACTCAAAGGTGAGAGGCCAGTGTTTTAGCCACATCGCCAACCGCACGGCCTTGAACTTTCTAAGTTCATTTTGATGATTGTAAGACACTTGAATGATCGATTTCCAACTTCTGCAGCAATTTCTGAAGTAGAATCAGCTCCATTCTGATCACGATTTATGTAATCCCGACATTCGAAGATTATGTAAAGAGTCCGTAAAATTAAAATTAAAATTTCGAGTTATCAAAACTTTACGCAAAGTGCTAATGTGAACATTGAGTACAGGCTACATCGTGCGCACTCACCAGAGGGGATTGCGCAAACTGAAGTAAGGGTCTGCAGAATGAAATTTTTGTGTAAGTAGGGGACTGTTTGTATAAAAGACAGGAAAAAATCAAGTTGCTTCTGAAATCCTCTATAATATCCTGCTAATATCATAATTTTTAATAGAAGTTTTCATTAATTTTGAAAGCAAAATACACGTTAGGGCTAAACATTTGTTCCTCTTTTGCTACACCAGCGTTTTTCGAAAAATGAACTTTTTCACTGAGGGCACGTTTTTCTGAAACTAAACATGTTTTTAATTCGATTTCATAATGGAAGAAAAGCAAGCGAGGATTTTCTCCTGAAGCCACGTTTCACCAATGGTTTCTTATCTTCATCCCCGAAGGGATTTTGAATAATTTAAGCAGTTCCTTTCTTATTTTAGGCCAAAATGACCTCCGTGAACCTGCTTGTGGCCACCTGAAGAATCGCGAAAGGAGGGATCTGTTGTGAGCGTTATCTTCATCAAGACTATTAAAGCAGTCCCATCTTTTATACAAAGCAGTCTTACGTTGAAGTAGGGGTAAGTTCACCCTAAGATACAATCAGCATTTCAAATTGAAAATAGAAAATAAATCAATTTAAATTCTAGTTAGCTGAAGGAGAAAACTCTCAATAATATTCTATCAATAAATATACGTTTTTGTTTACGAAATACTCAATCGTTGGTTGCAATAAAACTCCTAAACATCGTATTTATGCGTTTACAGACCACAATCGCTTATGCAAGTTACTACTGAGATTTTTTTTTGTTGATTAAGAATCTGAATTAATAAAATACATAAGTTGTATTTGAGAGTGACTTCACAGAATATGGAAAATTTATAGCAACAATCAGTTATCAGATATATCGGTCTTATAAATGAGTTATTTATATGATTTATAAATATGACGCTAGTCTTATGTAATTTACTATAATGAGTAACAGAAATTATTATCAATTCTTGTTGGAGCGTCGTTAGAAGAAACCACAAAGAAAAGAAAAACAAAAAAAAACCCTACAACTTTTGGTCCCTGTAAGATAATTGATCGTTTGCTAATTAATCAAGTTTAGAGATTAATAATTGAAGTTTTGATTTTTAAATTATTGAATACTCTTAAAAATTGGTTGACACGTAATTGGTGATGCACTACTTGTTTTTGTTACTTTTAGGTTTCTTTGGAATAGGAAGATGAGACTCAGCAGATCAATTTGTCTGGGAATGTTTGCAGATGAATCTCTCTACTTTTGGAAGGATCTCCTTGAAACTTGATATGCATGTTCGAAGACAAAAAGGGAAATCTTTGAAATCTTTCCAAATGAGTCCTTACAGAGAAATTAGCACAAGAATGAAACAATTTCTATAAAAAAAACCAATTGACTCTAGATGCTACCTTTCAATCCTATTTCTGTTAAAATCTCATTGCCTTAATCGAAATATTCGTTAATAAACTATTGCTCCATGGGTTTGATGTGTTAAAAGTTAATCCGATCTATACAATTCAAGTAAATATTAATTTAACACATTTTTCTCAGTAAATTGGAAAATTTATTCTACTTGTATTTAGTAAATATTAGAAATAGAATGTCAATATGGGTTGTTTTGCGTTTTTTTCATTTCTATAAACTCCCTCCACCCCAAAAAGAAAAAAAAATTGGGGGAAAAAATTTCCAATTCCTTGTAAATCTTAGATACACATTCTAGTAGAAAAATATCATAAGACTCGAATTCATTTCGCAAGACGTACTTATTAGAAAATGGGTGATGTTTTATTAATAGCGTTCGGACTTTCATGTATACCAATTACCCCTCTTCTCCACGGCATCAATTCCATTTGTAAGTGAATACAAATACATTCCAGGTTATTCTGAATCAAATAATGATTTACGTTTTGCTTACAAATATAAATCGTGCCCTTTTTTGAGTAAAAAAAAATCACTTTAGAGCAATTTTTTTGAAAAAAAAAAAGCACAGATGTAAAAGCATTCTGGTCTGCCTAATATATTATACGTAGGTAATATAATTATAACACCGCAGCGCACGTTTATCAAACAGGCCACATGCTTGATGTAGAGAATCTTATCATTTTTGAAAGGAAAGAGAATGAATATATTAGAAAGTTTAAAGAGTCTCTACATATTCTAAAATAATATCAAACTTTCAGTTGAATCCGTGCAACAATATAACATACATAAGATTTAAAAAGTGCAGAGAAGGGATAGGGGAGAAATTAAGAAGAAATTTTCCCTTTGTTTATTTATTTATTTTATTATTTTTTTTTTCTATTCCTCGGTTTTAGGTTCTCATAGGGTTTTAGTTTCATCTCATGGCATTAGCTTCTTCTACTGAACTGATAATAGAAGAGTCCACATTTGCATGAATTTAATTTTTTTTTGGATTGGTTTATTTGATACCTCCCTGTTTCCTTTTTTTGATTTGGACGATCGATGTTGATAGGTCCAATTTGGTCTGGTGATCTACTTGTTGTTTTCAAACTTTGACAAGGCTCTGTATGAGAATCCGACACTAGTCCGGTTTTAAACACAATTTTTAATCATTTTGTATGTTGGTTCTTTTCCCTGAATATGTGAACGCACGTTAAGTTACTCATTTTTATTATAAGTTTTGTTTTGAATGAGCCGGGATTTTTTTTTTGATTGGAAGATATCGTTTTTTTTTTTTGTTTGTTTGTTTTTTTGTTGAAAGATGTCAGCTAATCCTTTTATTTTGGTTTGATGTCCAAATTTCTAATTTTATACCACTTTTTGCTTTTCTAAATGTCGCAAGTTCTAAAATTCTTAGATTACAAAGATCCGGGAACTAGCCATGAACTGAATTTGAGCACTGATAAAACCAACCTCACAAAAAGAATATGTTTCCGTTTACTTCCCTGGAAGGTAAGACATCACAGTTTTTTTTTGGGAAATGTAGATTAGGTATTTAGTTAATACGTATGCAAAACATCAAAAAGTGAAATATTTTATTGGATTAGCTGCAAGCCAGACTATTATAAAAAACCGATGGTGGAATATTTCGAATCAAAGCCATTTGACAAATAGCCTTTTAAAGTAACAAGTTCTAACTTTCTCATTGATTATCTGATGTTGTTTTAACCAAGGTTGTACAAACTTGGAATAAAGGACAAGAGTGAGCAATAAAGAAGTCCTTAGCGATCACCCTAATGAAGATTCACCACCCTAAGAGGAAGAAACCCAGCAGTCTTTTCATAAATAAAAAAGTAGAGCAGTTTATTTGTCTCGTTGATTGTTGTTCGTTATTCATTCAGAGCGTTTTGAGCTGGTGTAGTCATTAATTAGAACCTATAATACGTTTTAGTCAAGTTTTGATCATCTTCCAGAACCTACACTCAAAAATCGATTGATTAGGACTGATGACGCTTTAGGAACAAGACCAACTAAAATCTACTGACTTATTCTCGGTTTCATTCAGTGGCGCTATCAATAAAAGTAAATAAACGGATTGTCTATTGTTATTTCATTGTCTCTTTTCCGGACAACACCGGATGCTTCCTCTAATAGCTAACAAGCAAAGAATGGAATCCATACTTAATCAAATGATTTTTATTTTCTTTTTTTAATGTCCAGATCTATTCAATCAGAACCTTTACAAAAATTGGAAGACTGGTGACATAGTGTAGTTCTTCACCACTGTAATTATTTAAAGATTTATTCTAAAGGTGATTATTTCAAATGAAGTTACAAAAATTAATTAATAATAACTATGGAAGCTACTGTATTTCATCATTTTGTTTTTACATTTACATTATAAAGCGATCTTATAAATGATATACAATGCATTAGATAGAAATGCATATCTTGCAAAATATTCCGTTGTATTCTATTCTTCTGTTTATTTATTTTTCCCACAGGTGTTCTGTTATCGAAAAGCAACACTAGGGGGAGTTGGCTGGAGACAATGGCGTCCTCGACAGCTAGGCACGGCTTAATTAGAAGAAAGATGACGCCAATTAATACACGTTAATCCCATTCAATCTTACCGACTGCTGCAACTGTTGTTCTGCTACTATTCTTAAGGCACTTGCCTCGTGGAAACAAAAGCGCTCAGTGGAAAGAAACATCTTGAATTGTAGGCGGACATTTTTTGAAATGTCATTTTCTTAGAAACTCGTAACAATAAATTTTTCATTTCAAAAGATTGTAAAGATTTGGTCTAACATTGTTCTTAACATGAATCAGAGATTAAAAAAATAATAATTGAGAAATTCTTTTTTTAAATATACTTAAAAAAAAAAAAAATACAGTTGGCATAGCAACTTTCAAATGCCAGCTTAGTAGAACTCGTAAAATATTGTTAAAAAAATAAAAAGTTGTAATAAAGAATTATTTCATTTACAGCGTTGACGGATTCTGACTGAAGATCCGACTTTTATCAAAATCAATATGAAATTTTACATTATGGAATTATGGAATTGCATAAGTGAAGAAGAGACTGACAAGCACAGGAAAGGAAATTGAAACATCCATGCCGCTGCCGGAATTCGAACCAGGTTCCGAACACATCTGTCTAGTGCGAGATCATCGCGTCGCTTAGACCACTAGGTTATGAGTATATGAACTGAGCATATGAAAACAAGATTAAAAAAAATAAAAAACTATATTTGAAGTTATAATATTAACAAATTACTCTGAAATATTCATTTACTGAAAATTGATTAAATTCACAAACCCTAATTTGAATCTAAGCAATTACAATCGTATCTAAGCACCAACAAATTGGATTTCAAATTGGTTAAGACATTTTATGAGATATCGCTACAAATTCACTATTCGTCTTCTGTCTGTTAATTGCTTCTAGTTCTTTCCTATGGACTTTTTCGTCAAATTCTCCACAAAAAGAAATTTTCAAACAAAAAAGATATCTCATGAGTTCTAAAATATGTCGTATAATGGTTAAAAGATATTATACTGTCAATAGAAATATCTTGGTTGTAACTTTTTTTTGTTTTTCGTAAAATTTTCTAAGATAGGTATCTTTTTGCATTCTGTATATAGCACATAGCATTGACACCACAAACAATCAGATACGATGATTGTATATGATTAATGCCCGGTTGCACCAAAGTAGCGTTTAACTACGGTTTCCATGAACTGAGTTCTGCTTGAACCTCAAATCGAAGTTCAGCCTTGTTGCACCAACCTACAACAGGCATAACTGAACCAAGGTTCTGTGATCTGCGTTCATGGCGGCGGAAGTACGTCATGCGTTCAAAGCTGATTCCTGATTGGTTACAAGATTCGTCTTTCGTTGCGGGAAATCAACCCATTGGATTGTTTTCAATAGTTATCCTTTGTTTCAGCAGTCAACAATCTCATTACGAAAATGGAGTTCAGGAATTAAAAAACTGAATTCTGCCGAGTCCCTATTTACACAGAGACGAAAAAAAAAATCCTTTTAATTGATGTAATTGAATCGTACATAACACATTTTAGAATGTAAAAAAACCGATGCGGAATATTACTAATGTAGGTAATCGTGGAGTTTAGCGTCCCAAATTAAATAATAATAAAAAACCTACAACAGTAAATAACACACAGTCCTAAAATGTGAAATTTCATCACACTTTGGTGGGTGGCTGGCTGTAAGTGTCCCACCCCCGACCGAGAACGGGCCCTCGTAAACTCTGTTTTCGTGCCACCGCATTCTGGAGTCCGGCGTTCTGCGCCGGTCTCCTGCCGGGTCTGGACGATCCGTCGGCGGCAGAGATGGGACCAAATGCGGCAAACGTCAGTGCCCGAGAAAAAAGGCCCGGTGTCGATGGGGGGTGGGACACTTAGGTATCCGTGCAAACTTGGGTGAAATTTCAGATTTTATGACTTTGTCATTTACTGTTTTATATTGTTATTTTTTTATTGTAGGTTTTTTATTGTTATTTAATTTGGGACGCTAAACTCCACGATTACCCTAATATATACTGATCGCGAAATAGTCTGCCTTTTGGTTACAAATGATGCAACTCTGTTAACAACTGAAATTCCTCTTCACAGTCACTGTCCAACGAATTAAATAAATGTAAAGTTGTCATTTTTAAAAGTTATTTCTGATAGTTGAGAGAAAACTTGCTTTGGTCTCAATTCGCAAGCGAATATCAGTAATGGCCGAACGCCGAACAGCGGTTTTGAACCGAGTTCAGCGCCTTGAACGGCCGAAATCGGCAGATCAAGTTGACGACGCTTTTGAACCGAGATCATCACTAAACGTTGTTGGCGCAATAGGTTTAAGAATGATCTCCGTTCATCTAGCAGTTTGAACGTGGTTCAGCTACTGAACTTCAATGGTGCAACCGGCCATTAATCTTTCAACAACAAATAATATGACGTTTTTGAGGCACGACCAGTGCCGTCTTAACAGCATTATTGGCCTCCCGGGCAAAGCAGTATACTGGAGCCCATACACTCACTCAACTACTCACACTTTTTAATTTTTTTTATATTAAAATAGATGCTGAATATGCATTTTCCAGTATTTACAGTGTAATAAAGTATAGTATTAATTTATTTATTGACAGCAAGCCACAACATGCATAGATTAGCATGGGTCCACTGTGCTCTATCCGCTGTAGTACTTCAGTTTCCTTACAAATAGATTTATAATAATTGGCCTTTGAAAGGGAATCTCCGAAATACAAAAAACAAAAAAAAAAAAAAACAAAAAAAAAAACAGACTTAATTCAAAACCTTTAAAACTTAGAAGATGCCGAAATTATTTGCACACAAGAAACAAAAACGCCCATTCCTACAGTCTTTCGGCCTCTGAACACGATGGTGAAGTCCGTTTGTCGATCTGACCTTCCGTTCGGGAGTTGTTAGAAGACGGACGGACAGGACAAATAGCAATAGCACCCATATGGGTAACTAACAAGTGCTTTGCAATTCGATGATTTTCATTCATGACATATCGTAGTACAAGGATATGTCTGTATCACTAACTTTTATCGAATACAATAAAACTTTAATCCAGATACAATTAATTTATCAAATTAAAAAAAAAATATAGGGCTTTCAGTGAGACCATTCCTAAATTTCCTTTATTTTTTCTGTAATTAACGAGCAAAGATAAAACTAACAACGAAATCTTACATATCTGATAACTCAGCAATCACAAGATTTCTCCTGAAGCTACAGATCACAGAAAACAAACGTTCTTCTATTCAAAGACAAACGTCGGCAGTTGAATCCACGCCCTCATTTGCCAGCGGGGGAGTCAACAATCTTAATATTCAGACGGTCTGGAGCGACAAAATGAATCAATAAAAATGTGCTTGAATCGCAATTACTTTTGTGCTTTTGTATTACACATTACACATGGTCTATTATTTAACCGTCAGAAGTTAAAAATCAAATAATCCATTAGATAAAAGAGTAATAATAATTTTAGTAATAAATTTTATTTATCAAAATACTTATTTATAATTAATTATAGTATACATTTTTTTTACTTTAATTAAATCGATGTTTATTATGCTTTTAGGTCGGAAAATTTAGCTTAATGTTATTAAATACTTTAATGTAAGATATAAGTTTATTGAATCGTTTTATGTTACGAATTTATAAAATTTAAAAAAATATATAAGTTAGGAATGAAAAGCATTATTCATTAAGAAAGAATTGTTAAAAACATTTGCTGATAGAATTTAATGCAGGGTAGGCAAACGAAACAAAAAATTATTCGTTAATTTTTATCATTTCAGAAAAAAAGTGATTTCGTTTTTCGTTATGCTAAAATCTAAATTTCGTTTCCGTTACATTTAACATTGTTACGAAATAATAGTTAATTAAATAAGTTAATTTTATTCTTATATTCTATACTTTCAAAATTTCTAAACTGCAAATGATTGAAATCTTTGCTTTGCGAAACTCGAAGAGGTTGCTTTGAGTTTTGACCGTTCGATATAATATATCCATATATATTACAAGCTTAAATTAAAAACAATTTAATTATTACTTATAATATTAATAATAACAATAAATAATAATAATAATAATAAGAAGAAGAAGAAGAAGAAGAAGAAAAATACGGTCCCATACTACAAGATTTGTGTATTACAAATACCACAAAGCGTATTACAGTCACCCTCACATAAGCTGTACTGGGACCGCCACATTCACACAGAGAAAACCCTACATCACAACAGACCTGACAACACAAAATTTATGATGATATTTTAAGAATAATAGAAATTTATTGTTTTGCGTCTATAGAAATATTTTTTCTTCTCTTCAAGCGCAAATTTCTTGATAGAGATCTAAACGAAAAAAAAATTCAAATACAAAACTTACATCGTCTTTTATCCGTAAATATGCATTCTAACTTTCAAGAGTTATTAGCAGAGGTAAGCTGATACACAGACTTGATGATTCTTTTATCCGTTTTATTTTCCTAATAAAATCGTCAGAGAAAAGAAAGAAACAGCGAATTTCTTCATTTAAACCAAAACTTCTCAAATCGTCAACAGAATACTTTTTTTTTTCCAAACTATATCACAAATGACTTTTTTTTTTTCAATTCAAGTATTTTCGAAATCTGTTAAGCAAACAGCTCTACACTTTTTTTGTTGTGTGGGGGTGTGTTTTACTGACTCTGCAAATTCCTCGCAACGCATTCAGGTGTCTCGTGTGGATGTCAAACCCAGCAGTTTGATATGGGTTTTTTTCCTCGTCTCATTACCCCGATAACAAGTAGACGCTAGAGTGCGACAACAAACAAAGCTCATTACACAAGAGTTACTGAAATCGACGTGATCTCGTGCTCGCGGGAAATAAAAAGCAGCCCAAAATCGTGAAGATACAAATAGAAGCTCATCTGAACCATAATGAAGACGAAGCCGAAACGATCTTTCAGTCAAATTAAAGGGAATCTGATAAACTTCGTTCAATGAATTCCAAGAATTTGATGCTATGGTTACTTAGAAATAGGCCTAATAAATAGACGAAGCATTTAAAACAGAAATACTTAGTAATAATAAATAGAAGGATTGTTCGATCGAAAAATAAAAATAAATTAAAAAATACTTTCCTTAATATCTCATTTCTAAACTTTGTTCTTTATTCTTTCGCTTGCCTTTATTATTTAAAATAGTGAAAAAGACAAAAAGGGAAAGCCTATCTGCTGAATTCAAACACTTACAAATTTTGCATTTTCTGATAAAAAATAAAAATAAAATAATAATGATAATTAAATCCGCATTACTTACTTAAATTGTTAAAATCATATTAAAATTATATTAAACCGCGCGCTTATTAATGGATTACTTAAAGATAATTAAAATTATTGTTTAAAACGATGAAGTATTAATAGAAATAGAATAGAAATCAATTATTTACACTCTACAGATGAGAGCCTTTGGAAAAGATTCAAATACAGGGTGTTTCAAAAAATGGTAGACAAAGCGAAGAGATACGGGTTCCAAAAGTCATTTTGAGTCGAAAATGTTCTATGACATTTTGTTGTACGGGCCGTAGTTTTAGAGTTAGGAAATGAATGCTTTGGGAATGGTTCCTCATCAAAGAAAGCTCAGTTCACATTAGGAAGTATAAGTAAATAAGGTAAAGGTTTATTATAAAAAGCAATCCGAATAACAAATGTCATGACTGAAAACATGTATGATAATTAAAGAAAATGCCTTAGCCTATTTACTTAAACTTCCTAATGTGAACTGAGCTTTCTTTGATTAGGGACCATTTCCAAAGGATTCATTTCCTAACTCTAAAACTACGGCCCGTAAAAAAATGATCTTTGAAACCCCGTATCTCTTTGCTTTGTCTACCATTTTCGAAACACCCTATATAACAGTTAGATCGTCTCTTTTCTATTTCAAAAAGATCCAAGCATTTTTTTTTCTTTTTTCTTTAAGTCGTGAAAAGGACAAACGAAAAGTTTATATTTACATTTCAATTAAAATATCTATCGAGTATAAATTGTAAAAACTTTGCCCCGTTTTCAGAAAAAGCTAATTAAATCCGCATTACTTAATTGGATTAATTTAAGTCATTTGAAGCCTCCCTCAGTAGATTTACGGTAAATCAATCAGTACAAAACAAACAAACGGTGACTTGTCCAGGCGGAGCGTGGGAAACAGCGTGAGTCACAGTGCAGCAGATTACACCGACGGCCGGCTGATCCGAGGCAGGTTAAGAGGGAGTCTACTATATGATTAGAAAAAGTATTTAATATTCAATGCTTAAGACAATGAGAAATTAACAGACTCATTATTTAAGTGCTATGATTTTTCTGTAGGATTTTATTTGTAAGACATGATGGAAGGAGGAGGAGAGACCAAAATAGTGATGTTTATATTTTAAGTTGGACGTTACTAAATTTGAAAGAAATCAGTCCAACCTTTTTAGTGAAGGATTTCGAGAATAGTTTTGAAGATGGGAAGGACGGAGACCAAAACTAATAACCAATGTACCAAATATCAAGAAAATCCGTCTGGTCGTGGTAGCGTATGCATATGAAAAGAGAAACAAGTGAAATATAGTAAGATTTCCCATGTCCAGTCAAAAAATAAAAAGATTATATTTACTTGGAGAGGTCCATCTTCTCTCTGTGACAAAACGCAATTTGATCTTATAAAAGACATCGATGTTTAACCATTCTTTTTGATTCTTTGTTAAGAATAAAAGAAATAAGCAAGAATAGCGTGATAAACAAACATAACCTTCTCTACGTAAATGATGTTAACTTATTTGATAGAATTGTATTTATCTGTGAATGTAAGATGACAACGAAACAATGTTTATTTTGTCTGCTGTTTTTTTCCATAATATCTTTGACGATAGTTTGACTTCTATATTTTCCATACAACTGACAAGTGAGAGAATTGAAAACAAATTTTCCTTAAAATGTTATTCACCAATTTTTTTTAAATTTATTATTGTTATTATTATTTTATTTTTATTTAAAAGACATAAACGAGAAGCCCTCATATAGTTATAATTATAATATCTGCTCAATAAAATACAAAGATAAAAATTGTAAATTAAAAATAAATAAATCAATCAATCAATAAATAAATAAATAAATAAAAGAATAAAAATAAATAAGTAAATAAATACAGACAAAAACCATTGTCTCCATGTGGCTTTTTTGTTATCTTCACGCAGTAATTTCTACACACGGATTCAAACATATAAAACTTTTAAATACAAAAATTAAATCGTCTGTTGTCCATAAATTTGTATGCCAATTATGAAGAGGATCTATTCAGCGAATCAAAAGTTATTAGATATATAAACGCAAACGTTGTAGAACATTGGAAACGATATTTTTATAGAATCATATATATAATCGAAGATTATTAAGCCAGTTAACTACTATGCAGTTAGAAATGTGTTGTTTTGTTTTTTCATTCAGCGCATCCTGGTGGCAGCTTTCGCAAACAATGCAGCCTTTGGAAATCTCTTCGACTTAAGTTTCCCAGGTTCAGGAGTAACATTAACTGATTCTTCCTGGTTGTTTTTTCCCCTTCTTCAGATGCCATTTTCATTTATCACTAGACTTGTCAGCAGCAGCGAGGCTTGTGACGTGTGACCGAACGCCACAAAACAAATCTGTGTAGCAGCTGGCTGGCAATAAGACGACGCCATTACCAGCTCTAACAACATTAAGTCAGTTCTCTTCTAGCTTAAGCTGACTCAAATTTATAACTCAATATTATAAAGCTTGTTGCAGCTGCAACTTACAGAAGGCCAATCTAGTTCCTAAGCGCCAACAATCAATCATTTAATTAACAGTAAAATAGAATTTCTCCAATATATATAGTTTTACAGATATAGCTTAGGTTTATTCAGCTTAATTTATCTATATCTACAAAAGGCAAAACTCACTGATTGACTCACTCATTCATCAACGCACAGCCAAAACCGCTGAACCTAGGAACCTGAAATTTTCGAGAAAGGTTCCTCTTAGGACGTAGGCGCTCACAAAAAAAAAAGATTTTTAAAAATACCCCTCCTAACGGGGTAAATGGTGTGGGGGGGGGAGTGAAGTTTCTTGAAGGTTATGCAAATTTCTAGAAAATTTGAGCTAGAAACAAGAAATTTATCATGAATGTTCTTTGTCAAAATCGAAAGACCCGTATTCCATGAATTTTCGATATTGTCATCCTAGGGGTTGTAAACGGGAGGGACACCTTTCTTGAAAGGTACGCATATCTCGGAAACTGTTTGAGCTAGAAACACGAAATTTGACATGAGTGTTCCTGGTCAAAATCAAAAAGACCCGTATTCGGCGAATTTTGCGATATTGGCGTCCTAGGGAGTGTAATCGGGAGGGACAACTTCTTGAAAGTGCCACATATACACCTGGAAACGATAATTTTTGAACTATAAAAATATTTTTATGCAACAAAGGGAACTAAAATATTAAAGTAAATGTACGCATTACATAAACACCATTAAGAACAACAAAGTAAATTACGGTATTACTTTAACACAATTAAATAATCCGAAACAAACATAATATTGAAAATGAACAGACATGTAGATACTCCAAACAGATATGACAATCAATATAGAATGATAAGTAAAGATGTATGATTTATTTGAGTCTTTTTCTATAATATATGATAAGTCATATAGCAATAACAAGGAAAAAGTTAAAGGAGGTGTTGAACGTCAAAGTGATTAGAAACGGTGATTTTGATTCCAACCACTATCTCTCCAAAGTCAAGATCCGTTTTCTCCCATTGGTGCAAAAGAGAGACCCACCCAAAATGATAAGATACAACACAAATCAAATGAACATCACTCAGGACATCATCAAAAACTTTAGGGAAGAAATCCGTACTAGCAGAAAAGAGAACTGGCAAGAACTACGCACGGGAATCAACGAAGCCGCTAAGAAAACACTTGGACAGGCAAAGAGGAAAAGAGAAATATGGTGGAATGAAGAATGTGAGATAGCTCTCAGGATGAGATCCGAGAAATGGAGAAAATGGAAAAGCTCCAGAAAATTGGAACATATGGAACAATTCAAGCAACAGAGGAAAGAGACATCCAGGATATTCCGAAGGACTAAATGATCATTTGAAAGGGCACAAATGGAAAATCTCCAGTCAGACTTAGTCAAGATCAATTCGAGAGACTTCTATCAGACTTTCAAAAACAAACTCAAAGGATTTCAAGCACCAAGTTTGTGTTTTAGAAATGAACAAGGTAAAATAGGACTAAACAACCGTGATAACTGCGACATATTAGTCAATTACTTCCACAGTCTCCTGGACTGTCCTTGCCCCAACCTCCAAATTAGACTTTTCGGATAGGTCACAAAATCCAGAGGATGACGAACCGCCAACCAAAGAAGAAATAAAAGAAATTCTTAAAAATCTCAAAAATAACAAGGCAAGTGGAGAAGACTATAAAGGCAGAAATGTTGAAATGGGCATAATCAGAAATTTTAGAAGATTTTCATCGAATTATCAGAGAAATTTGGGAGACAGAAAAAAACCCCGTCGAATGGAAAACGGCCGTTATCCATCCGCTACATAAGAAAGGGGACAAACAGGATGTGAACAACTATAGAGGCGTGTCCCTCCTTCCGATCGCCTACAAAATCCTCTCAAAACTGCTTCTGAATAGAATAGAGGCGACTCTGGACCAACAATTAGGGGAATACCAAGGAGGGTTTAGGAAAGGCCACTCCTGTGTCGAACAGATCTTCAACTAGAAGTCTATAATTCGCCACAGAGTGCTGAGTGGTAAGAAAATTGTAGTGTCGTTCGTGACTTCAAAAAGGCCTTTGACTCGGTGGACAGGGAGACTTTAGATTTGATCATTAGGGAATTTGGTATTAAAAGAAAATTGACAAATATAATCAAAGAGACCCTAATAGGCACAACTTCTAGAGTAAAATTTTTGGGGCCTCTATAGTAAACACTTGAAATCAAGACAGGCGTGAGGTAAGGTGATGGTCTATCCCCATTCCTATTCAACTGCGTCCTGGAAAAGATTGTGAGAATTTGGAACTCGGAGCTTGAACTTCAAGGGATAACTCCGATATGCCTAGGGAGAAAGCCAAAAGGGATTAAGGTCAACTGCCTGGCTTTCGCAGATGACTTTGCTATATTATCGGAAAGTCCAGAGATCGCAATCATACAAATTAATCTCTTGGAAAAAATTGCAAGACAAACAGGATTGAGGATTTCAACAGAAAAGACCAAATTCATGACAAACATCAAAGACGGACCCAAATTCTTGGAAACCGAAACAGGACGAATCGAAGGGTCAAGAAGTTCAAGTACCTGGGTGAGACCTTACAGGAAAATGGATTAGAAAAAGCCGCTGTGACAGACCGGATCTCAAAAATGGAGAGAGCATATGGATTGACAAAAAACATCTATAATAAGAAGTGTTTATCCTGGAATGCTAAAATAACACACTATAACACTGTGGTCAAAACAGAATGCCCATATGCTAGTGAATGCCTGGCCATGAACTATAAGCTAGAGAAACTAGAGGTCTTGGAAAGAAGAATCTTCAGGAAAATTATGGGTGCTGTTCAGACTGAAAGTGGGTGGAAACTTAGGAGTAACAAAGAAGTTTACCAGAAGGTGGAAAGAATCTCGGAGACCATGAAGAAGTGAAGGCTGACGTTCCTCGGACATTTGTTTAGAATGACTGAGAATAGACTTACTAAGCACATATTTGAATTCTTCTGGAGAAAGAAGACCACTACAGCATGGATTAAAGAAGTAAAGAGGAATATGGAAATATTAAAAATCTGAGAGGTCGGAATGTTAGACAGAAATACATTTAGAAACACAGTGAAAAATTTGGAAGTGTTTCAAGTCTCAGGACGAGTCATGAAGACCGGAAGAGTCTGGACTGAAGATCAACGGAAGCAGGCCAGTGAACGCATGAAGGAGTATTGGAGACAGAGAAAGCTTCGCACAGGGAAAAGGAAATGAAGTTGTAGCGTGATCCTAAGTGGTCAATTCGCTTGTGTAATAATATATGATAAGAAGAAATATGAACTAAAATATTGTTTGCATAATAGCGCCACAAATTAATCTGGTGGCGACAATTGGAGCTAAAATATTGCTTTGCATAATAACACCACATATTTAGCCGGGATGCAAAAAACTAAAATCATGTGGTGTATACTGGAGGGTAGTGAGAAGATGGGCAAACATTGCTGAAGGATACTTCTAAGGGATTTTCGCAGTAGATATATATTTTTAATGATCACATAATGTTTTACGAACTAGGGACGACTTGAAGTGATATGGCTTGAATTTATGGCTCTCGAGTTAAAAAATTCAAATGTAACATTACATTGTACCTACTACGTAATTTTGAAGTGATCTCACAATTTCAATTTCTTTCTCATCAATATCATTGTAACCCGTACGAAGAACGGCTATTTTGCTAATATTGTATATATTTATATTATAATACATGGAGGACCAGTGCCTCAAGTGGTGAGGACTTGTACAAGGGAAAGGGGCGGGAGGGTTCATCTTCAATCTAGGTGTATCAGTTGGACTTGGTTAATTTTGCATACAGTAGCAATAATGAAATGACCTGGTCAATTTCGTCGATGATGCGTTGGTTCTCTTCGGTAGTGAGTTGTGGGACCCTTTCGCAGCACTTTTTGTTGCAACAGAACCAGTGCTTTTAAATTTTTTCTTGACTGCAATCATTGTTTCACGTTTCGAAGAAAAACCATATTCCTCATCAAATAAAAGTCTTGCTGCAGAGATGTTGTCTTTAGAGTCATAAATAAACTTAACGACAGACACACATTGCTTTAATGTCAATCGGAACGCACCACTTTCCGTGACTGCCATTATAAATTACCACACGGTCACTAACGCGCGTTCAATGTCACGAGGTGCTCCTGTTGATATCAGGAGCATTTCCGCTGTTTTACACAGGGGAATCAGTCAGGTACCCGCCTTGTGCTTATATCTGTTTATATCTTGTTTTATATCTTGCGAAAACGTAAAATCAGCTCTCAAAAATGGCCTCTAGGTTATGGGTTGAGCTGGTCGAACTGATGCATTCTGTACTTCGGATATTTTCCACTATTGATTTCTCTTCCGGAGTTTCTGCAGTTCACCGGCCCTCTGTAAAATTGATACTGGGTTCGTTATCTGAAGGCTAATGAGTGGTCTTTTGCTCTCAACTTCATTTCAGTCAGCTTCTAATTGCAGGAACCTTATCTCTTGAGCTATACCTGTACTCGAAAGAGGATATAAGCTTGCTACTTTAATCTATTATTTAAAAAAAAATACTTGTGGTCAGGTTTTCATTTAAAGGTATACACGGTGAAAGGTCTTGACCGTCGTCTAATTTAATCACAGAGCACAACACAAATAGATGAATATACAATATATATTATATTTCAAACATTTCTTATCATGTCATATTACTTTGCAAAAAAATCATTTTTTTGGGGGGGGAAAAAAACCTATTAAAAAAGCGTTTATTTTATATGTTAACAAATTTATTTTTTTTAATTAAGGAAAATTTTTAATAATCTGTTTATGATATCAACAGAAAATAACAGCATTTATTCACTTTTTTACACCAATTGTCATTGGGTTTTGTCACTTCTTGGTTTTTATTTTTGCTTGAAAAGTTTATTATAAAAAATAATCTGTTTTTGTAAAACAGTTTTACATGATAGAAAAAATATTTTTTTAAAATCTACATCCAAAATCTACCGGTTAACAATAATGAAAACAATTTTTAAAAGGGGAGGGAAAGCTCTTAAGTACTTTCTGTCCATCTGTCACTATCTGCACAGCCCAAACTACAAGTCAGACAGCCATGAGTCATATCTCCATGGAACAATCTATGACTTGTAGAAATGGCGATCTTGAACCTCTGTGAAGAACCTATTTACTAGATGCAAAGCCTCTCGGACGACAGACATAAAAAAATCTGAAAAATCATTTTATTATCAACTATCAACTATTAAGTAAATATCTCCTTATAAACTACATTCTTTGTAAAAACAGCATCAGATCCTTCTATCAGATGTCCTTGATCTATTCGGTCAAGATATATAACTGTCCATGACTAAAAACATTCTCTGTTAAATAAATACCAACCATATCTAAAGTTTATTGAGAACCCTTGGATCTATGTTAATACCTTAATTATATCGAGTTACAGATATATAGACAGACGAACTTAGGCATTTTATATATATATTTGATTTGAAATAAATACCAACCATATTTAAAGTTTATCCTTGTAAATAAATTTTACTAAAATTAAGAATGGAATAATTATTATTTTTGACTCATAACGCCGAAAGGCATTTAAAACTCACCTTTGTAATCTAAATACTGCGCCAACTTGTGAACGAAGCTTCTACGGCAAAAATGGTTTTGAGTTTCAAAATCAGCGTAAAAAACTGAGTAAAGTATGCCAAATTTCATTAAAATGGGTACAGTGGTAACAAAATTATTTGGTTTTGAACGTATGTTTTGTTAGAATTTCAGTTGTCTAGGTCAGTTCCCAAGGAAAAAATTTCATAGAAACAACATGGAATGACGAAATGAACTAATATTTCATCCAATTTGAGTATCCTTGATATTTTGGTACCATTGAGGACCCTTGGATCTATCTTAATAGCTTAATTATATCGAGTTACAGACGGACAGACAGACAGACGAACTTAGCAAATTATATAAGTTGATATGCACTTTTTAATATTATTTGTAGAAATGAAACTTGTACTGAGTCATTATGGTTTCGTTACACTGTGAATACAGGTTTTTGTCTTGTTTCACAACATAATCATTTATATCAGGTTCAGACCCAATCGATTTGGAAAGTTTAAAGACTATCTAATTATCTCACCAGAGGAAATTTGAAATTAATCAGCGATTTGACTGAATGCAATTGAAATTCCGTTCAGATCACCTAATTTCATATCTTATTCGCCGGCAGTAACCATTCGATCCAATAATTCTCGTCTAAGTGAAGCTAACGTTAATCAAACCAAATCTAATTTCGTCATTCGAAGCGCGATTTATGTTCCTAGAAAAATATTATTAAAGCAGCAAATTCGCCGTTCGTTGCATTTACGATTTTAAATTATTATTTGATTTTTACTATTTAAATTGAACATATGGCATCGGAGTCAGCAGCTGTCTGTCTTAGTAATGTTATTACAGTTCAGACAGTCATAGATTTCTCTTGAATACTGACATTTCTTGGTAGTGATTCGAAATCTGCGATATTAAATATTGAAACAGCAAAGTTACAAAACAAAATATGTTACAAATGTGAAAGTTAGTTAAATTTTTGACTGTCTTTTTTTTGGATCTTACTGTGCTTCAGGAACTGGACCAAAGAAATTCTAAACTAACGAAATTACTATATGGTATGGTAATACATCGCACATTATGTACTAACATTATCAAACTCAGCTTTTTATTGTACCCTTCGCCGTTGTTTTACTCTTTGTATTTTGGACCTTAGTTTGAGAATTACTGCGAAATGCCTTCTGATGTAAGTTCTAAACATCGAGTACACTGTAATTTTAATGCCAGCATTACAGAACTAACTTTTTGTATGTGGGCCGAAAAGTTACGGAAATCAGGACAACTACTTTTTAGCTGCCAAACATGCAGCACCACTGCAATTCCAGAATGTACGTTTATTAGCTTTGCTTCTGATTGTCACCACTTACGTGGTCTGGGTCTGTGAAGGAACGTCTTGGGGGCAAATAGAAAAAATAAAACGTATTTGGAAATCATCGTTTAATAAAGCAAAGCAGTGTAGCCAAGGAAGAAAAAGAAACACAGGAATGCCCAATACGCATTGTTAACACCCCTCAAAAGTACAATCCAAGATTGTCCACCTAACGTTAGTTGCCAGCGTTTGAGAAGTCGGAGAATACCGTAGGCTGCTTGTGAACTTTCGACGAAACATCGTCAAAACTTCATTTTTGCTCGCAAATGTTTCTCATGCAGCTGCAGCCTTGAGTGTTGGAATCGAATTAAGATCGCATGGATTCCGTTCTGGCGAATATGAAGGATGTTCCGAGACTTCCCACTCCCATCTACTTAACAAAGTTTGTGAAGAAGAGGCTTTTTCAACATCTAGCGTTATTGTGAAGAATGATGGTGTTGAATAGCAGCTCCCAAATACTGGTAACGTAGGTGGACAGTCTTGGAGATCCCTTTGAGGGGTGTTAGCAATATATATCGAGCATTCCTGTGTTCTTTTTTCTTCTTCGGCTGTATTGCATTCCCTTATTAAACGATGATTTCCAAATATGTATTTTCCACTTCCCTTCCACTTGGGAAGGCGGAGAATACCATTGTCTGCATGTGAGTCATTAAAGTGTTGAACCGCTTGCCGAAACGCCGTCAAAATTTGATCTTTGTTCGCAAGCATTTCCCATGCAACTGCAGCTTGAGTTTTGGAATCAAATCAAAGTCGTATGGACTCAGGTCTAGAGAATACGGAGGATGTTCAATATTTTCCACCCCGTAAAAAAGCTTACAGGAGCTGCCAGGTGACTTGTGGCGTTGTTGTGAAGAATGATGGCGTTGGATAGTAGTTTTTAAATGCTGGCAAAACGTACGGTTGACAAAATGAATATTCATTGTTAAAATTTCAATAGAAATTCAATGTTTGGGTTCTCATGCGTTTCTATGGGGATTTTTGGTACCTTCTTGAGCTAATTTCTTGAGAAAGAGCCTTGGGAAAAGAATCCAAATATAAAAATTAGTTTAGATTCAGTAGACTAATCTACTGTTCTTCAGTAGATACACAGAGTTTCAATTAGAACATTCACAGCTGTCAGCCTAAATAATAGAAAGGTCAGTATGGATTTTTCTAACTGTTTTTTTTCATCTCTTCAGAGGACAGTTCTGTAGAATAGAGAAACTGCGAAGCGCTCTATGTCCCCTAGAAATGCTTTACTGTAGTTGCTTCAGTAAAATTATTTATTCCCATATGCCTTACATATCTTTTTATTTCTTCTTTATTTATTACTGTAATGAGTTTATTTTAGTTATAAATGTACTATTTACATCATGTGCATATTGCGTTGCAATATATAGATTGATAACTGAAAAATGAGATAGTGTCTTAACGTAGGTGCGTTTCAACTTACGTCATTCCTTGGGAGCCAAAGGTGGCGTAATTGCTGGCTAGACCTGTATGTTTTTTCATAGTACACTAAAACTCTGATAGAAGAATATTATTTCCTTTAGTTTAATTTTAGACTTACTTAAGAATAAAAAAAAATGGCTCCCTAAATTAGTGCAAAAAAAAAACAAAAAAAACATCAAAACAAAAACAGTAACGTACTTAACAGAAAAAACAAACATTTGCTGGTACACAATTATTTATAAGAACTTGTAATCCCAAAGCTGGCACGCTAACTACACTTTGTATTTAATATTGATATTCTCATCCAAGAGAAAAGACCACGAATTAACGTGAAAATGAAAGCCATGGAAGCGAAGAGGAAATGAACTATTTGCTTTGGGGAATCGGATGATCAAAGCGTTTTAGATGCAATTAACTGACACCGATCGAAATCAATCGATTGAACGTAATCAATGAATATCACTGTTGCAATGGAAGCCCAAGTGGAGAAATTCCCAACCAAATCATTTTTCACAAGATTCGAAATGTACGAAACAAACGTTATTTCAGGCTACACAAACTCATGAAACTTTTTTTTATTATTATTTTATTTGTATTCAAAAACATCCAATATTTCGTCTAAGGTAATGTCTACAGGATTGTTTAAACATCAAAATCTGAATGATCCAGAAATTTAATTAGAGAAGATTAATGAAAACACTTTTGTTTTTAATTCCCTTGGTTATTTTTTTTTTTTAATTTTGCCTTGGTTAAATTTAAAAAAATAAATATATAATCCACGATAACGTGACGATCGGAAGGAACCCCACGTGATTATGACGTATCTGTTTTTCAGCCAATCACAAACAAGGGCGCCTCAAAGCACAGGTCTCTACTAATTTCCCGAAAATGTCGCCCCAGAGTAGTTTACAAAGCAATGCTCGAAAAATTATTTTACAAATGAAGATTATATCCGAAAGGAATCGGAAACTGGAGGATTTCTTGAGCAGATTATTTACAAAAATCGAAATTTTTTTTCGATACAGTCATATCTCACTTAATGACAGACTTAATCGATCAGCACCTATAATACAGGTATACATTTTATAGGTATACCTAATAGGACTGGTGAACATTAAAAAAAAAAAAAAAAAAAAAGTTCCTCGAAAACATAGGCTACGTTGAAATTTACTTTTCGCTAAACGAATGGCGAGTATCAACATAGCCCCATATTGCAATTCTTGATATGTTCTAATTTGATCGTCCAGTGGCCAAAGCCAACAAGGATGGGGAACCAGAGGCCTTTTGTGATACATCAGTGCGGTCTTTCGCCTGCAATTCTGAAATAGAAAAAAATTTGAAAAAATAATAGAATTACAATAGAAGAGGCGTAGTCTCCAACAGTCCATTTTTTTCTTTTTTTAATACAGCTTATGCTAAAACTTTTCGCTTTCATTCATGTGAACCAAATCTTTACCAATGGTTCATACGCCTCGGTAAAGAAAGAAACTTCCATTGAAAAGCACCATTGCAAAAGTTTGAACGCGCTTTTCTCAAAACTAACTTTTGGCGCAAATGTCTATCCTATTCTAGAGGCCTCATATATCTTATCTTACATATATAAAAGTCAAAGTTTGAACGTTCTCTGTACAATCTTACACTGTTTGACTGATCTGAACCAAATTTTCCATAGTTACTCTTTACTATCCTGCGGAAAAAATGGGCTAACTTGGAATCTCGACACATCACCTCCTTACCCTGAAAATGGATGAAATCACTGAAATAGGCCCCATATGCACCAGGTGGCGACAATGGGAACTACACAAATATTGTGCTTAAAAGTGCCACAAAGAAATCTGGGTGGCGGCCATTGGAATTAAACTATTGTTGTGCTTAATAGCGCCCCATAGTAACCTGGTGGCAAAAACTAGAACTAAAATATTTTTGATGCAAATATTGTTGAACTAAACTTCTACGAGATTTCGAGTTGCAAAATAAGAATATAACATTAATTTTTACAGATCACGTGATTGTTTATCAACTGGGATAAGGTTGTGGAGAACGAGAGAACCAGGATCCCCCACACCAATCCCCTCTCCCCTGGCAACGCCGGGTATTTTAAGCTAGTACCTACATAAAAGTTATAAGGTTATATGTTTGTATGCTCTTGTATATACAATTTTACAGTTTGACTGATTGGAACCAAATTTTGCACAGATACTCTCTACCACCCTGTGGAAAATATAGGCTACTTTGGAACCCGGTTAACCATCCCCAAAAGTGTGAAAAGGGATAAAATCACTGAAATAGCGCCACATATAGATATAGTGGCGACAATGGAACTACACAAATATGGTTCTGCAAAAATCAGAACAACTGGGGAAGGTTTGATATGAAAGAGTTGTAGAGAACCAGGACTCCCCACCCTCCCCCACCTCATCCCGTTCCCGAGCAACGCCTGGTACTTTAAGCTAGTATATTACATATAAATTGAAAACTCACAAAGTTGATTGAAATATTTCTATTTCCTACCTCTCTTAACCATAGAATTAGGTTTCTTGAAAACATGCTTAGCGATGTATTCCCAAGCTACAATTCTAGATTCATTCTTAGAAAATTGATACTTTATTCTTTACAATACATGCCTTTCAATAAATGCCTAAATATATATTGAAATATATGGCTAAGTAAATGTAGGCAGCAGTCTCCCAATGGAAAAAGGTTCTACCTTACTGATTAAAATAATATTTATCAATAGTTTCCTTTAGACTTACGTAATCGTCTCCTATCCCATTTTAGAAATCACGACGTAAGTCTTAACAGCATAAGACTGTTTGAGTGATTCGCATTCAGTAGATATAAAAGCTCAAAAATAAACAAAATAGTTTAATTTTTTTTTCGGTATTTACTACTTTTACGATTCAAATAATAATAGTAACAAAAACAAAAACAAAAAAAGCAACATTATATTGAAAATAGAAACTATTAATAAAACCTTTTTACTTAATTCAAATTAAAAAAGCCAACTCTATCGACACACATAAAAATAAATATTATTTACAATAAAATAACACGTACATATTCGGAACCCCTAATTTTAGGTTCCTTTATCAAGTAAAATGAACCCCCCTAACTTATTCTTTCTCATTCTCTGACGACTCCCGATTAGGGAAGAGATTTTTTAAACTTGTAAGGTAGGGGGGTTCATTTTACTTGATAAAGGAACCTAAAATTAAGGGTTCCGAATACGTACGTGTTATTTTATTGTAAATAATATTTATTTTTATGTGTGTCGATATAGTAGTTGGCTTTTTTAAAATAAAAACTAGTTCTTGCAGAAACTATAGTAACTTTTAAAGGAATACAAACAAGTCAATTAAAACTAGTCGAAAACTTTCTCTTGCTTTTATGAGACTGCTGCAAAGGTTAATGTCAGTGGAAAAAATTATTTATGATCCTGTCTTCAGCAAAGATATCTGTATTAAACATTTAAACATTCCAAAATTGAATATTCAATTAAATTTGCCCGAAGGTTTGTTTTAAATTCAATGGAAATGAAAGAAAATGTTATGTATTCATGAAGCAGAAATTGGTTTTGTATATTTAAGAACCAAATACAACATAAGCTCATCAAATTATACTTATGTTACCATAATATTTTCTTTCCATTCAGTTCTCAGAAGAAAATAATAGTCAGAAAAAAAGATCAAACCTATCGACTTGGCTTAGGTTTTCAACCAAAGGGAGAAGCTGATTTTAAGCCTTAGTTTTAAGGACATGCACAGAAAGAACTGTTTTGTCTATTTCTTTATTTCTCTTTACATGAATTTCAGAAAACTGATGTTTAATCATTTCTACGAATTGCTTCAAATGCATCTTTCATAAATAAAAAGAATCAAGTATGACTAAAACTTTGCTTTATATAAGAAATTAAATAAACAAAAAACAAAGGAGGAGTCTCAGAAATTTACTTTTACTGAATAGCAGTTCTCTTAGAGACCCTGTGTCTACAATTTGACATTGCATCAAATATTCAATTTTGTTAGGATTAAAAAAAAGTTTGACACACAAACTATTTTAAAAAATATTAAACGTTTTAAAAACACAACCACGTTTCGACAGGACACGCCTGTCATTGACGCTTGTGAACTCATGTCGTGTCCTGTCGAAACCTGGTTGTGTTTTTAAAAGGTTTAATGTTTTTTTAAAATAGTTTGTGTGTCAGGTCTTCTTTAATCCTATATGAAATACTTAGGTACAGTAGAATCTCATTATAATGGACCCTATTATAACGGACGTCGCTTATTACGGAGTTTTAAAAAACATTGTAGTAATAATAAAAGATGCTTATTTTTATCTGACGAGTTTTACATTTCCAAGCAAGCGATTAAACATTAATCGTTGTGTTGTTTTGCGTAAACATGGATGCGCTGCATGACTCTGAAGAAGCAGAATCGGACAAGGTAGGAGACACTACTCTGCCTACAATTAAGGTTAGCAAAGTAAAAGACCATTTAAATTTTGTTATTCAATATGTTGAACAATCGGCAAATGAAAACGTGTTTGCATATTATGAACACCTCC
This sequence comes from Thereuonema tuberculata, assembly GCA_023159025.1. Classification (NCBI taxonomy): domain Eukaryota; kingdom Metazoa; phylum Arthropoda; class Chilopoda; order Scutigeromorpha; family Scutigeridae; genus Thereuonema; species Thereuonema tuberculata. Next base: position 52,131,896 of record JAFIDM010006943.1, on the reverse strand, counting down.
GTCAGTTATTAACTGAAGAAATAAGCAGCAAACAAACCCAGCACAAAATAAATTATTTTTTCAAACCAATGAATGTAAGCAATCAAAATAAACCAGGACCTTCTTGTTCTTAATGCAGTGTATACGTACACATCTTTTTCAATTCAACCTACTATGTTGAAGGCTGTTTTTTATTTATTACATAATAAACACTTTTTATAGCTAACTATTGTACTTTCATTGATGTACAATAGATTAGCATTACACCCTGCTGCATTACACCCCTATAAGAATTATTTGTTACAAACCGGACTTCATTAAAACGGACAACCTTCAGCCCCAATTAGTCCGTTATAATGAGGTTCTACTGTATTTTATACGCATTAATCTTCATTCATATTCAGTTTTGTGTTGACTGAGCTTGCCATGTCCTCCTGCTCCACTTAAAGCACGTATGTTTCTTTTCTTTTTTGTTTTTGTCTGCTTATAACGTAGAAACTTCTGGACGGATTTCCGTAGCATTTGGTTTCTCTGCTTATTTATAATCAAACTTAAAAAGTTGGGTAAGTTTATTTTCGTCTCTCTGCCAACTCTCACAAATATCTCCCCCCCCCCCCCCCCCCTAAATCCCTGAGTCCGATTTTATTAAAATTTAATACAATATTTATTTGTGACTTGAAATAGCTTCACACACACACTCACAGCGGTGCATCCTCTGTCTCTCAACGCGATTGATAATTAAGGGCTACCAATAATTTTATAATCAATTAATTTATTTATTTCTTGTAAGGGAAAATGACCAGTTAATTTATGCTTAGCGGTGAAATTTAGAAAATATTAAATTGAATTTAAATGTAAGAGAGATTTAATGTGCCTGAATTAATCAAAACAATGGGTAAAAAACGAAGCCACAACGCTAAATTCCTTTCTCTTTTGGCGTTGTGCCTTTGTTTTTTACCCATTGTTTTAAATTTAAATATACGAGGAAAAACATTCTATTTGTTTTGAAACGGTTAAATTTTTAAATTATTATTATTATCAACACAAAATTTTTCTAAAAAGCGCCGTTACAAATAATAAACACACGAAGTTATAAAGAAATGTTTAGAACTAGAACTGTATAATTTTGAGAAACAAGCGAAGACTTCATTTACTGAGTATCATGGGTCTTTTTTTTGCATGTACTGCTTTTTTTTGTTGGATTTACTGCAGATTAAGTTCCTGATTGTATCCGTAAGTCGAAAATGTTCGTATATTGAAGAAATGTGTTTTTTTTCACCTAATCAAAACACTTAATGCGCTGAGATCGTTAAGTGCTGCATAACTCAGTTTAACACAAGGAGATACGTAACAGCCTTACAACTTTTGCTGTAAATTTTATGAACTATATTACTAAGTTTCTAATTGAATCACATGAAAATACTAAAATAAAAGTTCCAAACACTTTAATGTCAACTTTTTACAAAGAGAAACAACACAAAGAGTAGCGAGACGTGTTTGAAATCACTCTGGTGAAACGTAGGTAGATGGCAGTAGCCTAATGCGCTGCGCTGATGGCAATGTAAGCAAAGCGTACAAAACTAGGAGGCAAATACCGTAACTTCGAGATATGGTTCTACTGCGAAGTGTACGTAAGTCAGAGGTCAGACTATATTATCTTTTTGAAATTATTACAACTCTAATATTTCCATATTAAGATCAGTGAAATTTTTGCTCTGTATTTTTACTATTCATTATCAACGACGCTATTAAAAAACTGCTTACAATGTACTATCATAGTCTGGTTCTTAGCTTAGGCATTCCAACTACGTAAATCTTTTTACTTTGTCTACTTGGATCAGCGCATTTTACTTTAGTACTTTTACAACGGAAATCGGAAATGAAACGGCTGCTTTAATGGAAGTGTCACATGACAATTGGAGTCACGTGGGCACGGCGTTGGTTACCAATTCTTTCCCCTTGAATATTTTAATGAATCGGGGTGATATTTTTAGCGTTCCTCTTCGCGGCTTCAATTTCTAATTCAGCCAATATTGATTTTTAAGAAGCAGTCACTTCGCCCCCAACTCAGTTAAGACGAAAAACTAGAAGATTCTATTTAAGTTTTAATGAAGCACATATCATAGAACCGCCATCTATATTTAACCCGATTCCTTGAGATAGCTTGTTCTGGGAGGTTCCCTGCAACGAGGAAGCGAAGATTAAATTTCCGCGAACCCCTCACCAGCCTCGCATGTAGATCGCTGTGATTATTAAACTTCGTACGACGACGACGGTCTGCCTACGGCACTTCTATCGTGTTTCGTTTTTATCGTTTATAACACACTACAAAGTCAGTTCCCACGTGATCAGACAGATTGGTTTACCAATATCCGTTCTTCAGATAACTTTTGGTAAATCTGATACTGATTTACCTTGAGTGTGAATCTGGTTTCTCTTAAAACAAGAAGTTCTTAAAAGAACTTGAAGCCTACATTCCTTCCAATGTTATTTTTCTTATTATTTTTTAAAATCATGAAAAACTACAAAAATGAAAGATTTTATTTTTAAAGGATTTCACACAAGTTATGTATCTATATACATATCGACAGTATTTCATTCGATTCTCAACTGATCTTTATTTTACATGCAAATATAAGTACATATACGATAGTATATAATATAGTACATGCGATAGTACATACGATAGTACATAATATAGTACATATAGTACATACACGATATTTTGACTGTACTATGTACCATTGTACTGGTCTTATTCAGCTTTACATTAAATTAGCCCTTTTCCACATCTGCTTATACAAATATGAATTTATTTCACATTCAAACAAACAACAAAATTAACTTTTGACAAGCAAATTTATAACAATGTAATAATTTAACCTGTATTATTGTATAGTATCGTAAGTCATTGTAAAAATGATGAAAAAGAGTTAAACAATAATGAGTTATGATACTATACAATATTCTACAGGTTGAATTATTACATTGTTGTAAATTTGCTTGTTAAATACTGGTGTGTTTATTTGAATGTGAGGTGTTCCACAACATTCATAATCATATTTGCATAATCAGATGTGGAAAAGGGCTAAATTGATATAAATATGAAGAAATATGAAGTCGAAATATCATCTATTTGAATATAATAAAGATAAATGAATCAAAAATGAAGTTTTTATTTTTAAATTATGTATAACTGAATATAAACGATTACAAATTTTTCATTTTCTGAAAAAAAATTAATGAAATTCTCATTATTTACTGATATTTTTTAAGGTTGATTAATTTGAATCGTATGGTACCAAGCACCTAAGGATTAAATATCTATTGTTTAAGATATTGCTAAGAATTCAATGCTTAATTTCTGAAACTTGCGACAAAAAAAAAAATCCACACGAAAAAAAATTTTAAATATAAAAGTTACATCGTTTAAAGTCATTAAATGTATATACCAAGTTGAGAAAAAAATCGTATGAGTTCAGAAGTTAGTGGGGGGGGGGGGGGTGCTCACATACACACAGACTGATTGATTTGATAAGCCTACTTTCTTAGAAGAAGGCCAAAAAGGATTAACACATAAAAAAATCTACTCTTTCGATAGCTATTAAAAGTTTTCAGTAATTTTATTCCATTTCCTTTTTTTTTTTTTTTTGTTATTCCGTTTGCATATAAAAGGTTTGGAGATTCTTGACAGTCTACTTAGAGGAGACCGAGTTCAATTGCCGGCAGTGATCAGGGATTTTCTATAGTTAATGCTCTTCTAGACGGACGAAAGGGTTCACCCAACCCTTTATCAAATGAGTTTCTTACTCGGCGTTAATGGCAGGCGGGCTTCGGACTGTCCATCCGACCTCAACTACCCACATTCGACGAGAATAACTGCGAACTCTCGCGCACCCAAGATCCTGCGTAGCCTGTTGTGGAACACCTTAATCCTAATACACAGGTCTAATACAGATCTAATATTTATGTAGGATGAACAGTTCCAGTCTGTAAAGGTTCTGGGCTTAATTCTCGGCGGAGATCGAAGATTTTTTGTTTTTTGTTTTTTTGTTTTTCAGCCTTTTCCTCCTCTAAATGAATACGAGAATTTAAGTGCCTTTTTACCCGTGAAGAGATATCCAACTTTTCAATTTATATCGAAGCTAAGAATTATTTTCAACAGAAATGCATTGAAAAAAAAAAAAAAAAAAGCTACTTTTAAAACTACATTTAATTTGTTGGTTCTTTTCGTTTATTTGCCTTCCTTTTAACAGAATTCTTAAATTCAATGCGCAATGCAGAATTTCCACCTACACGTATGCGGTTCACGTTATAAGAGACAACTTTAACTGAATTTAACGTTAATGTCAGGAGCTTTAATAAACAGTTAAGGAAATCTCAACCTCTGAAATTGTAGCCTTCGTCTCCAGAAGACTTTTCAGTTTTCAAACAACTTTTAATTCTCCGTCATATCTACCGCTCAGTTTTCTACCAATCTGAGGCTGAGTCGGTTCTTTTGTGTCTGTCTAATAACTTTCGATTCTCTGATGGATCTTCTTGAAATATGATATGTAAATTAAGAACTACAGACGATATTTTCGTGTAGATTCCTATCGGGAAGTTTGCCGAAAAGGCAACAAAAATTGTAAAATTTGAGTAAATTTCTATCAATATGCTAAACACGTAGTATTTAAACTTTTAGCTAATCCATTAATTACCCAATGGTTTGATTTGATTAAAATTAATCGGCTTTAGGAAATTTACATAAAAGTTACTTAATGAGGATTTAATTACTTTTTTTTTTCTCCTTCGAAATGGAAAATTTGTAATTGTTTATGTAGCTCAGTGATTGTGATGTAGGCTCACGACCATCACGATGATGTTATGGTCAGTCCTGACGCCAACTCTCTTAAATCTCCGGAAAAGAAAACCAACTCCTTGTTGTTTTTTTATAGAGGGCTATAGGAACTCTAGGACCCACAAGACCTAAAAAAAAAGGGAATCGAGCCAGTCTCCTTCAGCCCCTAAATCCATTCCTAAACCACTGAAATACCGTACACTCATTGAATTCACAGCTTAAAGCCTTACACAGTGTCCTATCAAAAAACACCCTTGACACCGCTGGCTTGTAACGCCATCGTTATTAAAAAAAATTGGGTATGTAATTCAACTATGCACTCAATTTCTTCCTTTATTTTTTTTGGGAGAGGGGGGAGGGAGGATTGGGTAATTACCAAGGAAATTCAGAAATACGTAGACAATAAGGCATCAAGCTGTTTCGTAGTGTACACGAAACCAGAGGGTCCCCGTATGTTTCATTTTCTAAAAAAAAACAACAATATAAAAAAAATATTAAGAAAGAATATTAATAAAAAAAAATCGTTGCCATGACCAGGATTCGAACCTGAGTTTAGCGGCTACAAAGCAATATAGTAACCACTTTACGATCACAGTTACGAATACGAGATGAATAAAACCAATCTGAATGCCTGTAAGGTGTTGAGAATACTCTTTCTTAAGTATTTTCACGAGACAGGAACAGGAGGTGACCGCAGATCAAATTCCTCTTTCTCTACAAGTCGTAAGCTTTCCAAAAAAAAAAATAACACTCATGTCTGTCTTGTTTGGATTATAGAAGTGGTGAAGGACGGATAGAACAATATCTTGTTGTTGTCTTCATATGAATATTAAGTCATTTTATGCAATACACTGAGCTTGGATTTGATACGATTAAAATTAATCAGATTTTACCCAATTACGTAAATAATATGGATTTAATAATAACAATGGGTGAGACCAAACTATTTACAAGTGACATCCTGGACCAGCTGTTTCACGCTCTTTGACGATCATCAGTCAGGAGAAGTCACAGTCGATGAGATATAATATGGATTTAATTCAATGTTTTCGGGAAATGAAAATTTTTTATTCAACTTTATGATTGGAATAAAAATATACACTTTTCATTAGTTTCACGCCTTAAAATATATATTTTTAAGACGTTTTTAAGAAAACAGCCTTTAAGTTCTTGTTTTTCTTGTATTCTTTCATAATAGTAAATAGCTCGAAAGGGATTCATCAAATAGCTTATGTTTACAGTAGGCAGATGGGTGGTCGAAAGATGATTGTCAATATTAAAGTACAGATTCCATTGGCTTATTAATAACAAGGAAAATCACTCGAAGTCCAGAATAAGACGGTTCGCTTTCACATCGCGGAATATATGGCGATAGCAAGTCTGTTTGATCATCTAAGCTCACTGATGATCACCACTTCCACACCGTTGATACTTTCAGTGAACAATATTTATCCCGATGATCATCTTCTTCCCATCAGTGATGTCGATCTGTCTACCTTCAGCGATGTGCTAAATCTTCCATAAGTGAAGGCTTAGCCTCTTCGCGATGTGTTCATCGTTATGGTACTATCCATCAATCTGCTCACTACAAACGTATCTCAAGAATAAGTGAAACTTTATTTTTACTTCATTGATAAACTTTTTAGAAAATGTGTAAGGCTTATTGCAATTATAAGAAATGCATACACGGTATATATAAATGCCTATGTGTTTGAAGAATATGCTACAATATCAATATATATATATTACAGTATATATTTACGTGGTAAAATATATGAATTTTGAACCTGAATAATTTTCTTTGAGATTAATGGAAATTGTTACGTTTCATGATACCCCTGAAAAGGCTAATGATTCCATCTTAATATTCTGTGGATCTCGTCTGAAGCGATATTCATCAAATTACACCGGGACTATATGTTGTTTTATTAAAGGAATCGACTTTTTTTATTAAATCTTTTCATTATTTATAAAAGCTGTTCAAAAAACAAAAAACAAAAACAGTTTTCTGAATTACATTTGAAGACTAACAGAGATTTAGATAGTTATACGCTTTTGTTGTTACGAAATATCCCAATATTTCATAACAACAAAAGAGAGAGAATACGACATTGGATGGTCAACCCAACACTCGCCCGGAGAAAGAAATCTACTGTACAAAGAGTTAGGTGATCAGGTTGTCTGGAGGAAAGTTCTTCTGGTAAAAACACTGACCTCCGCCTGGCTCACAGACAAAATATATTACCATTGGATAAAAAAATATTTTTTTTGGTCCTTGTGTCCCTTCAAAACCTTGTGTCCCTAGATATTACAATTTACGGCTATTCAGAAACTTAGTAATAACTCGAAGAGTGGAAGTCATTCAGTGTAAACTGACCAAATAAATGATTCAGTAACAAGCATTTCAATAGCGTGCTTTCAACTATTATTCATTTCAAATCCCTACAGAATCGGAAGTTGTTCTGTCTGGGCTGCCGTGATCTAGTTATATTTGGCGAAGTGAATGCGCAGGAAATTTGACAATTCTATTCCAGTGCCGCGAGCGTCTGATGAATTATGCCCGAGATCGATACGCAGCCGAGGAGGGGCCTCCAAAATTATTACACAGCACAGTCCTAATGAGAATACAAACTGAAATATTTATCACTCGCAACACAGTCTTTAAAAATAAAAATAAAATCGCAATATTAATTACTTGTTGAATATTATCTTCTGCTTCGGCGGCAATTTCAGTTAATTGAATATCAGATATCAAAAACAATGGCGAAGAATCTCAAAATTTTTTATTGCTGTCAACATTCGAGAAAGTTCTTATGCTGCGTTTTCTTGCAATCTATAATGCAAGGAAATGACATAGGATCATAAGCTCAATATAAACACACTGATTTAAGTACTCGCCGTCAACTCTAATTAAGTCAGATCTTTAAAAACTCTGCTTAAAGAGCTAGTATCTGGAAGACCGAGCTTTGCTAAATATAATTATAATAAAGCGAAAATAAAGTAAGAAGACTGTAGACAATCACTTGGTTATTTAAGCCCTCCTTTCGGAGAAATGGACAGTAAATGCACGCGACATTGAAAGGAAAAAGTTTTAAAAATTATTATTAAGTAAATTTATTATTTTATTACATGTGAAAAAACACAGAACACGAATTTATTAAGAATAAAATAAAACGAAAATAAAAAATAAAAAAACACTGTCGACAAAAATCTGGTACTCAGGTCAATCATGTAACCCATAAAAGTTTTCCCGCAGTCGAGACTTAGCTAAATCGCTTTCTCGCACCCGGAAACGGTAGATTCACCCTATTTTATCAAAATCTTTGGGCCCGTTTTCAAGATAAAATTTCAAGATGGATAGCTTTCCTTATTGTTTTTTACAAAATGTAGAACCCAAAATCATTTCAGTTTTTTTTTTCTACTCCCCCCTCCCTTACATTTTACCTATTACATCTGCATTTCCACAGCTAACAAATTCGCCCTTCTCCCATTGGTCAGTTTACAAATCCCTTTTCCTATACAATGACAATACATTTGTATTCTCTGTCTGATGATAACTTCTGCAATTCTGGAAGTCGAAACTGTAACTAGGTTTTAAAAGTTTTCAATATTTTAACTAATGTATGCTTTCAAGTTTAATTTTTATTATATCGTTTCAATTTCTGCTTAGAAGTTACAAAGAGAACCATCTATTACAAAATGAATTCATCCAATGTTTCATTTGATTTTTTTAGTTTAATCTAAGTTGGAATCCTCGATTACATTTTAAAAAATATTACATTTCCATCTCTGAGTGCCTGATTTTACTGAAATCTTGAGAAAACGCTTGAAAAGGACAAAAAAATAGCAAGAAGAATTCCTTTTCAGAAAAAACAATTATTGTTATTATTTAACTACAGAAAATTAGGGAAAGTTCAGATTTAGATCGACACTTGATACCATTCTCTAATGGCTGAGTAATAGAATCTCAATGACGGAGTCTGAATATTTCACTTGAGCATATTTTTTGCTCAAAACGGGTGAGCGGAGTTTTGAACGCTGTTTTCTTAACTTAAAATATGAGCACGATAATTTTAGCCTTCACACGCCTTCCCACCCCCCAGCACTGCTTACTGAGCCCCCACTACACGTATGATAGTTCATTTCGCAGATATAGAATTGCGACAAATTCTTCACTTAAAAAACCTTATTTTAAGAAATAATAATGATCACTGTAAGAATGTAAATGAATATATTAATCACTTATATCCAGATATATTGATATTAAACGCAATTTTATTTTATTTTCACCTAATTCTTGATACAGCTTCTAAAGATTGTGATTTCCGCCTAGCAAAGGCTTTCTAGTTCAGATTATTTTATCTTGTTGTTGTATAAATATTCATCTTCGACTACACAACGTTCCTTTATTTAAGGTTAACTTTGATTTCATTGGTTCACACTACATAATGTACTTTGTATAGGTTCAGATTTCGATCTTGATATGATAACTTCCTTGTTTATCTTACATTAGTTGATTTCCTCGTTCTTCGTAGGACTTCGTCGCTATGAAAACATAGTTCTTTTCTAAATTTTAATTTTTAACCTCATCTTTCTATATAACAGTTCTCTTGAACACTGTCCTGCTACAGTGCATTCTTCTAGGTTTAACTTTCAAGAACAACTGCTCTTTGCAAACATTGTTCACGAGCTGTTATCCAACACTATTATTATTTTCGCAATAAAATGTATCGTTTCATCATTTCATTATGAAACGCCGAATTTTTTATGTTCAGAATTATTAAAATGCATTAAAAAAATTAGAATGAATTCAATAAAGACGCTTTGAAGCCTCAGTTATCCCAATATCAATTAATAAATTTATTTGATGTACAGTCTTACGTTGTATCTTTTTTTATAGCTTTCGTAAACACTCCTCTGCTTATGAATGACGAGATTGTCAAAAACATGGCTTGTAAACACGAGTGTAAATAGATCTGCTGATGAAATGGTTACATCTTTATTATCAAAACGCGAATCAAAGCGCTTGTCTCAATCCCGAAGGACATACCACAACAATGAAACTCATTAATGAAATGTTTGCATTGGGACGCTTGTCAATTCCAGGCGTCATGATTCAATAGCGGTGGCAGTAGTTGTTGCATAGTCAGGCAGCACCTCCTAACTGTAGTATAAAGGGAAGAGTTGTAAAATCCAAACAATTCATCGTGAGACATTAAGCTTTAAGAATTTTAACAGGTAATTAAGAAGTCTGTTTGAGACACACTTAACAGCATTTAAATGAATTCAAAGAGATTTTCATTTTGTCATGTTAATCGCTATTTTAGTAGTTTAGTTTGTTTGCTTCACAGAAGGATGTTAGGCTTAAAATAGGCCTAATTCCAATGCGGTTAAACCAAATCTCCTGTTAAATCAGTCCAGACACGTCTTCAGAATAATCCAGGAACTGTGTTAATTGTCTTTTGTCATAGACAAGGCTTAAGCCTACGTTTCAAGGCAAACAGTGCTTCTAATTAATTTCAAATAAACATTGATTTACTATCGTCACTTCCGAAAGAAGTGTTTAGCAGTTATCAAGGGAACTGTACTGTCAAGATGTTGATCAGATGTTGTACTGTGAAGATAAATAATAATACGGGAACGACATTTGTTATCCAATACTGTTGTCAATTTATTGTCTGATTTCAATTGACATTTTCCACATGTATATAAATATATGTACAAATAGTCTTCGACTTACGACGGGGTTAGGTTCCGACGAACATTTGAAAAAGTCATATACAGCACACTATAGTGTGTCAGAAATCATATAGACAGTACATATTACTAAGTCACACATACGTCCAAACGCTTTTAAAATGAATTATAGCTGTAAAACATTACAAATTTGATAAGCCAATATTCGTAGAACTGACAGCATAGCCTCATTATGCTTGCGACTACGACCGCCTTTGGATATAACTCGAAAGTGCTTGTGAAAGCTCTATGGGAAAGCTCTATGGGATCAAGTGCAATGGTCGTATGCTAGGTGGTCGTAAGTCGAAACCTATCTGAATATACTTATTTAAATCAAAGTACTGAAATTGAAGAAAACATAATGAAAATTTCATTGCATGTTAAATTGCGTGATTTCTGTGATTTTTAGCTACTTATCAATGATATTGACGTCATTCGTACGCTGTCTTTCTATAGCGTAACCGTAATAACGAAAAGTGATAATTAAAATTCATTCTTACGAATATCTAACAAAAAGAAAGTAAATATCAGTATTAGCTAGTTAACAATAGTCCATTAGAAATCTGAGGACTGTTACATGTACATCTTGTTATTACTGTAATTTATCGATTTATTATTATTTTATTATTATTAAGATTTATATTTCAGGACTCGTGATAATTTAGTATTCAACTTACAAATACTTTGCTTGGATGCGTAGATTGACAAATCGTCACAAGAAATATCCCATCTATTGCAGCAATGATAGAAACGCCAATGGGGTGCCTTAGAACATAGCACGTGACAAAGGCTTGCAATGTCAACATAGCACGTGACAAAGGCTTGCAATGTTAATATTCAATATATTTCATATTTTAACTCTCCTCTACCCCCTGAAAAGCCTTCAACTTAAAAATATATTGGAAAAAAAATAATACAGTAGAACAACGACGTCCCATTTAATTTGTCCTCGGAACCTTTATATAAATTCTTTGCCTATTAGTATAAAAAAACAAAACAAAAACAAATAAAATTTAAAATACATTTTAATGAGTAGCGTAACATTTTCTCTTCAAGCTAGACTTGCTGTAAAAAGTTCTCAAAATTTACCAATTTTCTTGCACATGTTTATTAAACATCTTTATTCCCATAATTAAGCGTTCATGAATCTCTACTCAGAATTTAAGAAAAAAAGCAAGATAAATTTTTTCAGTTCTTTCTTTTTTTCCCAGAAACTCTGAATTTAACTTCGGGGGATTCTATTTGGGAAACACTGCAGCAGAACGTCGATATAATTCGGTACAATACTTCGGTAATCAAGCATAAATAGGCCTTTGTTTATAATTAAGATTACAATGAAATTATTGTACTCAAGTTGTTATTGCAGTTCCGTTATGAAATATAAAGTGTTATATAAATAATTAATTTAAGAAATAACTTTTAACTCCTTTAATGACAAAGTATGACTACTTTTATGATATACGTTAATAATATTAAATTTTTATTTATCTTCGAATAAAGAATCGAAAACTTGTAACTGAACATTAAACTTTCTTTTTGGGAAAAGTGTTTGTTCGGATAATTGACTGTTTGGATTACCGACACACTACTGTACTTAAGCATTGTGGAATTGATCTTTTTTTTTTTTTTGTCGTATTATTTACAGAGAAGTACATCTTTTCTTTGTTGAATCTCTGCGTTATCTTGTCGCTTTATGAACAAAACTGGGAAACGAATTTTGCCAAAACCAGTCACAGCGGCGACTGATGGAGCTTCCGATATGAGTGACTGCAAACGGTTGGGGAGTTAAATTTATCATCGTCCGCCTGGTGAATGAGCGGGTAAACCACAAGAGGGCGTGACGAACAGTGAGCAGAGGGTGGAAGGCAAGGGAGAAGGGGATGATTTATCTTAAAAGCAGACCTAGTACCAAGACGATGGCCCCAAGCACAAAAGTTGCTCTTCATCGATCGGAGGTACATCATTTACACAATCGCAAGCGCTTTCTTCGATGCAATTTTAACAATCTAAGCAGTAATTGTCGACGTAAAGAGAACAATTTGTTTTCTGGCCTATTTGCAATCAATCACTGACAGTTTGATGAAGTGTGGAGGTAGTCTTACAAACTCTACCAGATTACGCCGATGTTTTGTCAGACCTGTTAATTTAGGCCTATTTTTTTCTAAAAAAAAAAAAAAACTGGCTACATAAATCAAAGTATCTGTTGTATGTGTGCGTCCTTAATAACTTGTTACTCAACGTAATGTGTGCTAAATAATAACGTGGGATAAAACATATACATATGAGTTAGGAAATGTAATAAAAGATAAAATTAAAAATATAAAATGTAGACAGTTTCGATCTGCTCAAGCCATCATCAAAAAGTAGCTTTCCAACAAAAATTTGCAAAATTTATTTAAATAACAAATTTTCACTTTGCTCCACCTAGAGTCCATTAGCTGAATTTCAACCAATTGTGTAATTTATGTATTTCCCTCTTTATAAATACTTTTATAAAAAGACCCTTTCTGATGACGATCTTTTGTTCAGCAGGTCGAAACCTGCATTTTATTTTTGTATTTTTATTCTTGATTTTATCTTTTAATTAAGTTTTATTTAAATTATATCACGTTCTTTGCATCCAACAACCGCAATACCATTGAACCAGCATGCATGTTTATGGACAATCTATGTTTTTGTGAATGAAAATTTACCGTCCAAATCTCGAAGAATAATTAACTCTATAAGGCAACCTCTGAAGTTACTCGAAAAATCTAATACTATAAAAGTAGTTTTTTCGGTATATAGTCACGAAAACAGAAACTATAATTTCCCAAGAGAATCTGAAAAGTTTATCGAATTCTGTACTTGAAAAACAAAAACACATAAATCTCTGATTTATAAATCAGATAAATCAGAGATTTATTATGTATTTTTTATATAAATTTTTTAGGTATTTCTTTTTAGTCTGCTTTCCTATGAGAATGAGGCTCATCAAATCACACAATCACAAACTGCAGTACAGATTATGGTAATCTACCTTTCAAAATACAGTTTCTACTGTTAACTTTTGCTGCCAATTTTTTACTGTTAAAATGACAGTGACCGTTTTTTACAAAAAGTACGGTCACCGTCATTTTAACAGTAAAAGATTGGCAATCATAAAAGTTCACTGCTAAAAAACCGGATTTTTTTTTTGACAGTTCCTGTTTCTGCATATGTGATGCTAGTAATTTTTGAAGATCGCTGGATGGATCATCTTAAAACTTGGTGTACATATTCGTGGGCCAGGGACTTTATAACTATTACATTTCAAATCATTATCAAGTGGATCCTATTCGAGAAATCAGCATCAGAAGATGACAAAACTTCCCATAGAAAAGCAACCGGAATCTAAGCAATGAATTTCTATCCTATTTCTATTAAGATTTCACTGTCTTATGTTATGTTATGTTATGTTATGTTATGTTATGTTATGTTATGTTATGTAGTGAATGTGGATGACAGAGAAGCCAAACACTGCGACCGGAGGTCTATTGTACTGTTCCACGGAAATAAGGACAGATGGAGAGAAAGACTGATAAAGTATGGTGGGAGAAGTGCAGGGGAACGGAAGAACCTCGAGAAAACCTGCCCAGCGCGGATCGTCCACCATCACGAAACCCACATGGGAACCGAACCTCGGAACTCAGAGATGAGAAACCAATATCATAGCGACAACGATTTCATTGTCTTAATTAATGGGAATTAATCCTAATTCTCTGCGCAGAATTTGATACTTTAAAGTGAGGCAATTCAAGTTAAATAATGCCAGTTTAATTAATTTTTTAATCCGGAAACGCAAAACGTGAACTGCATTTATATTTACATTTTGTGTTCAACAGATATCATAAGCCTGCTTGAATATAAACATATATATTTGAACTAGCAAAATACTCGTGCTTCATGCGGGTTAAAAAAAAGTGAAGAAAGAAGAAATTGTAATTGTGAGATCATTTCGAACATCTCTCAGTTGATAAAAAAGTGATAGTTACAAATGAATTTTATATTCATATTTTGTTACCCGAAAACCACGTAGATACCAAATTTCATCAAGATCGGAGGATATAAGACTTCCTGTCCCCATCTATCTTTCTCCATTCCCTGAGGGAAAAAAATTATCAAAGAAAACGTTTAACTCAATTTGAAAAGGGACTTTAAGTTTAAGGTTTCTATATTCATGAGTCAGTGAGGAAACCCACTGTATTATAGAAACCTCCCCCCCCCCCTCTGTTCGCCCTTCGGGAAACATGTTTGAACATGTATTTCTCATTTTGTAAGAAGAGTATGTTTCTCAAATTTCCCGTTTCTAGCTTAAAAGCACTTTCCAAAATACTTTTTTTTTCTCATTTTTGTAAAAAAATTGAGTAAATCTTTAAGTACTTAAGTACTTAATCTAAGCATTTTTTTTTTTAAGCATTTTTTAAGCATTTTGTAGCTCGTCCTGACATTAAGAGAATTAATAAACGGATTAATATCCTTTGTTTAAGCCATCGATTGAAATCTGTTGCTTCGGTTCTTATACGTTTTTAATCAAAAAGTGATTATGCTCTTAAAAGAAATCGTTTTAGATATTTTTGAAAGTGCCTGAATAGACATAAATCTTACTTTCCTTAAAATTTCTTTATTATTATTTTTCTTCCTTTTCAATATAAAGTTGTAAAAATGACGTAAACATAAAGCTTCATCTACTTTTAAATTATAATATCTTACCAAAAAACTAATGAAATCCGCATTTAATTCTTTGTTAAAATCTGATTAATTTTATTGAAATCAAATCAAATTAATGGATTAATATAACATTGCCTTTTCTAACTTCGTTTTTTACCTGAACCCAGAATAACTCAACAGGATTAAAATCAAGGAGTAAGGAGTAATAGATCAACAATACGTCCATTTGCTGTAGCCAAATCGTCAATAACGTACCTTTTTACCATTGCATTTTGACGCACACTGAGAGTAGTTCCGGCTTAGCATTGACGGAGAATGTGTAATGCCTCGTCAGCTTAACCACACCACGATAATGGCCTTGAGAGTTACATTCGTAGGCGTCCTTTCAGATGATATGAGGCATCATCCGCTATAATAATCGAATGGATTCTAATTCAACTGATCCTTAAATCACAGCCTGAAACAATCGCCATTCATTTCAATTCGGAGGTAAATATAAATGGAAGCAGGAATTGGAATGGCACGAAAAAGGAAGGATGTCACTTGGAACCCGGTTAACCAGCTCAAGGGGATGAAAAGGGGTAAAATCTCTGATAAACAGCGCCACATATACACTTGGGGTGACAATGGGAAACACAGAAATATTGCTCTGCAACAAATGGAACAATTGGGGAAGGTTTGATGAGATAGGATTGTCGAGAAGGGGAGAACCAGGACTCCCCATCCCCACACTTCTTCCTCCCCGGGTACTTTAAGCTAGTTGAAAATAAAATGGGACAGTTCCAAAATGCTTACTCTTATCTTCATCAAGGTTTCACTTATCCATTATTACATTTTTATTACAACTATTATTACATTATCTGGTTTCCTTCAGTTTTAAGAGATTGTAGCCAAATCGAATAAATAAATAAATACCTAGAAAATTCCAATATTCAGTAAATTATTACTGAAAAGTTACGAATAGAAAAATAAAAATTGTTTAAGTAAGTTTTTGTTTTAAAAGCATCGTAGAAACACCCAATTAGCAATTGGGCAGCCTTGAGGCCTATTCAGCAGAACCTAGAAAATATATAAACGGCCTAAACCAGCAGAAAGGAAAAAAAGAGAAGAAGAAACAGATAAACACAGAAAATAAGAAAACATCCATTCCCGCCACCGGATTTGAACCTCAAATTTTAACAGCCAAGGTTACAAGGGCAATGTCTAGACCTCCCGGAAGTTTGATGTTACTCGTATATATTACTCGTACATTCCAAAAATGAAATTTACGAGTACATTACGAATACACAGAATATTCGTACATATCATAATTTAAATGTATCACGAATTTAAAGAAATTTAAGGAATAACATTTTAACGAAAGCAGGTTTTAAGTTCTTTCAGGAACTTCCTGTAAATTATTTTTTTTCTCAATGGATTCAACTTTTTTTCTAATGAAAAAGTTTGGTTCGCCAAGAAACACTGAAGTTTCCATCAAAGTTCAGTTACATCTAAAGGATTGTTTCTAATGATTAACAAAAGTTCTAATAGTTGAGTAGAACTTCCATTTGTGTAGCAGTGATGACTGGTGACACCAATGGAATAACGATCCTTTAAGTCAGTTTCGAATAAAATTGGAATTGATCCCTCTTGGAATCCAGGTCTGGAGTTTAAAGAAACTTGTCCAAAACAAAGCCATTCGAAGAGCATTCCACTGTTTGAGCCAACGGTGTTAAAAGATCCACATTCCGTTGAGTTGTGAATAAAACAGCTCTGTTGGAATCCTCCATTTCAGAGTCATTAAGAGGAATGGCCGGTGCGAAAGAGTGGTGCTTGCAGGGGTGTGGAATCACTAATTCTGCTGTCGCATTAACAACACAGAACCGGCTACTTAGTACCAAAATATTCATGGATTCGGAAGTGTCCCTGACAAGTAGTATCTTGGAAAAGCCTTGCCTGTAAATCTAGGGTCGTAGAGGATGTGTCTAAACAAATAAGAAATATAGTCCTCCTACACTTCGTCTACCTGAAGCAATTTCAAGGGACTATTATTAACGATGTCTTTAAAATTATTATTGTAATTTAAAAGAACGTGAATTAAAAGTAAAGTTATGTAAAAAAAAACTTTAATTTGAAATTTGTAAGATTGTGTTGAAAGTATTTTCGTATTTTCTATTAGGTCCCAATTTACGAACGGGTTTCGTTTCAGCAGCTTGGCCATAAGTCGAATTTGATCGGAAGTCGGAAATCTTCAAAATAAAACAAGGTAGGGATAGCGATTAGTAAACCAATCAAAATGCTTCGCAACGTCTTCTGATACCTCTATGAAAATATAATTGTAATTGCCTTAATTTCCTTATTATTATAAATGTGATTGCTGCGATTGTTGTTGCGATTGTTGTCATTGTTGCTAAACAGATTTTAATGATACTTGTCCCCAGACAAAATGGAATATAAGTCTTCTGATCTTCATCAGAAGACTAAAAAGAGAAAACTACAATGGAAAACAACGTAACTAATGTAATGAACAAGAAAATATTGAATTTATTTTGAATAAACATATACAATAAATGTTACCTGTATATGTTTTTTTTTGTGTTGGTGCAAAGTAAATTGAGTAAATATTTTCAAAGGAACAGATTTGCTACAGTTGTTTTATTTAATATAGCTACAACTGTTGTAAAGAGAACAAAAAGCAGGGGATCCGTGACGGGAATTAAACACACGAACTCTATCTAGTTCTAGGAGATGTTGCTGAAACTGTTCTGAAAAAGTAGAGAGGGAACAAAACGTTGCGCTACTACCAAACGATATTTATGGGTTTATCTACATACAAAAAAGTGTACATATGTATATTATATGTCAAAGTTTCTTTACACAAAAACTATTCAGTATTTTTTATTTTTTTATTATTGGCCCTTACGCCTTTAATATTCGCCTCTTAACATTAACCCTTCTACGCCTAAATTTTTCAAAAGATCAAAAAAAAAAAAAAAAAAAATGTTTTGAAAAATTTAGACTTAAGGGCGAATATTCGTAAATCGGTTGGTCGTATATCAAGGACTATCTGTAGCAATTAGCTAAGTTTGAGCAATTACTGATAAAACAGAGCAGAAACCTCAATTTTCCCTTTAACCAAGAATCATAATTTAAATTTCGGATTTCTATCTTTAGATAGATGACTGCATTTTTGATTTAAACTTCAGTTAATGCTCAGTTATTCATCGTCTGTTGATTGGTGATAGGAAGTCACTTAAAGGGAAAGGAATTAGAAACCAAAACAATTGTGCTCAGGTTTTGACTCCATAAATAAACAGCGTTCCAAATTTTAAGGAAATCTGTTCCACAGTTTTAAGGTGATGAAAGTGCAAACAGTAAAACAAGAAGAAAAATATTCAAGTAGAAAAGTAAGATTTTGTATGCTTAGTCCATTATTTTGGTATTCAAAACTCGTTCAAAACAAGTGAATATAATTTTGTGCTAAAGCACAAATTTAAGGGCGACCCAATAATAAAAAAATTTAAAATAATAATAAAAAGAGGAAGTAAATTAACGTAAGGAAAAATATAAAAAAAAGTTGGGAAAAAAAAAGAAAAACCACGTGGACATTGAGACAAACAACACACCCTAGCATCAAGTTAGTCTTTATCCAATCCTAGTTTTTATCTTTAGTGTCTTAGAAAACTAGGAAAACCGATTCAAAGAATTGTAGAAAAATAATAATTCAATAATGAACAATTGCGGTGTCAAAGATAACATCAATGTTTTCAAGTTGAAAGATATTTGAAGACCTAAAAACCACATTACAAATGCCACATCCATGGAAGTTATGAGATTGGTCACGCGACAAGACTAAAAATATAAATGGAAAAGCCTCCATAAATTCCAATGAACAAATTAGATGGCATGATGCAAGAGAAATTCCATAAAAGCATAAAAACATAAATCCGATGCAGTTGTTATACAATCTCAGGACAACTTTCTTTCTTATTTTAGCAATAAAAATGTTAATGCTAATAAAATACTTTGAGATATTTTCGAATAAATATTATAAAAAGTATGGACTTTTTTTATTATTATTTAAAAAATAATGGATTTATCCCATTAGCACTGCGGCCTCTAAGGTTATTCTACAGGCTCTAGGAATTAACAATGGTAAAACACAGACGGAAGGAGAGAAAGATAAGAAAAATGAGGGAAACACAGGAAAGAAACACTGGGATTCGAACCAAGACAAGTAAATTGATAGGTAACAATCAAGTCGTGTCTTCATGCCTTGAATGGCATTTTTGAACCTTACAATGGGAATGATCGAAAGTTGGAATGCCGACTAATTTTTTTACTGTAATTTTTATGTGTACTTTCCAAATTTTACAATAAAACATGCAAAAAGGAAAATAAAGAAAATGCACAATTTTCCATTCATGCCTTGAACTACAACAATGGGAATCTGGGACAGCTGTTTCGTCTTATTAAGGCTCATCAATCAGATTTCTACAAAGACGATCAACTCGAAGGCGTGAAAGGTTACCTGGAGTGGGACCCCACAAAAAACAACAGTAAGAAAAACACTGTTAGCTAAAAAAGGTATTTAATTAAGGGGCAAAGTAAGGTTATCCATGCGGGATTCTCATGTTTCACTTTGTTAACTCTCCCATTCCAAATTACAAATTCAAGGTAAGATGAGGCTTGGTTTACATGTGGACATCAATATAATGAAGAAGACATCAAAGGAAGCTGATCAGCAAAAAATTAAGTAAGGAATATTGCGGGATGAAAACAGAAGAGGTATATTTTAATTAGACAATAAAACAGCTTTGGTTTATTGAAATGTACATCAGTGAAAAACATGCGTTTGGGTCTGCAGTTCTTAATTCAACTGTGAATTTCCATTTTGAATACCTGCAGAGCATTTAGTCAACTTCCTGCGACGCACAATTACCCAACTCTGCTGTATTTAGAGTTTTATGATTTCAGAGTGTAGATAATACATTCAGATGTCAGATGATGTGGGCTAAATATAACGCATGCAAATGCTTCCTCTTTCGGATTATGAAAAGATCCCGTGCAAAATAGCTTTAAAGGGAGTCATGGCAAACCGTTGGTGGAATGTCCTGCTTAGAAGAGCAGTTAAAGCACGCTTTGTGCTCAGCATACGATAACCCTCCACCCCTCCAGAAACAATAGCGCTGCACAATTGGTAGATGATGACAGAGAACCACAAACCGACAGAGAAATGCGTCAAAGAACAAAGCTGACCCTTTTGTAAAAGCGCGGAGAGGGTGGTTCAGCCCCGCTTAAGAATGAATAACAGTAAATAAAAGAGAACAATTGAGAAGAAGGCTCAAAAGAAAAAGCAGAATAGATTTGGAATATCTTCTAGGCAACCAGAAATTGCATTTCTATAATAAAAACAGTTCTAAATTGAAGATGATCTGAGTTATTTTTGATCTGAAACATGTAAATAATTTTTGGTCAGGTCAAAAGCAGACCAGCTTCTCCCTGATAAAAGTATATTCAAGGAGAATTTTCAGTAATCTGATCGCAGGTTGTCAGAAACAGGAAATGGCGAAAGTTAGGGCCAGAGGAAATCTTTCCTTTTTAAAGTGTTCTTTAACCTTTGATGGAGATCCGAATCTTAAGGCCATATACAGGATGACCCAGAAGAAAAGGTCACTATTCTGGGAGATCGTAGGATCTAGGATCATACTAAGGAAAAAAGGTTTTAAAAACCGTGTTTCTTTTAAATACTGGAAGAAACCCACAGTAGTCTATAATATAAAACAACATCAAATGGGTAAGGAAAAACTTTATATAGAAATAAACACTACATGTTTCAGATCAATTGTGATCACTTTTCAAAGAGCAAAACATAAAATTGAAAGAAAATTATTGATAAGAAATAGACATTATGCACTGTTTAGCATTTATTATTCTAGTAATAAATTTGTTACAGTTTATAATAAGTTTTCAAAACTTCCACCAACAACAACATGCTCTTTGCAATTACTGTGAGAACATGGCATTGTTCGTCTGAGTAGATTTTTTTCCTTTGTGCTGGTACTGACATCCGTAAATACAGTACATTCTAATAGCTTTATTTCGGAAACCATTCGGAATAGGAGACATGCTCATATAAACTATTGTTTTCCTACAAAGACCGATACTGTGACCTTCCAAGTATTAACCTTTCTCCTAGGACACTTGAGTGTCTGTGTTGTGTAAATGTGTATGTATATTTCTGTCTCTATGAATGTCTGCCGTTCGAGCACAGCCGAATGGTCAAGGCGACGGCCTGTGATGCGGCTTATCGCCCGAACCTGGGATTGAATCCCGGCATGGGATTGGACGTTTCTCTTTCTTTCAACGACTTCCTTTCTCAATTTCATAAATTAGTTCCTGGCGCAGTTTAGCCCCTGTCATTTTGAGGAAAAAGGATACAACAAACAGGACAAAATAACTAGCAGTTCTAAATTAGAGATTTAGACAGTTTCCATGACAACACCAATGGCAGATATAAACGCACATCCAATTAACCTCTGCAATCCCAAAATAAATAAATCTACATATAATAATGTTTTGATGCAAAGTCCTGAAGAACCTTTCATAGGTTTTAGCCAGTTACAGAAAAACGTTACAACGTAACGCAACGAAATAACGAAATGATTTTTTGATAACGAAAAGCATTAAGAAATTTATTTAAAATAAAAAAGATAACGAAAAGGAAAAAGTTCAGTTTTTCTCTTAAAAGATGATACATTGTTTCTGTTTTAGTGACGGCATTTCAAAGAAAATTAGATTAATTTACCCTCACCTGTGGGTTTATTACTTTTTGCAAAAAAATTCCTTGAAAGTTTTTGAAAATCGGTGGCTTTGGGAGGAAGGAACCCTTGAATGAAAGGAAAAAGCCGAAACAAAAAATAAAAGGACAATTTCAATTAAATTACTTATAAATCGGCAACCTTAACAGTAATATTACAGTATGACATTAATATATTTATTAATTATTGTATAATTTGCCTCCCACCCCCAATCACGACAATACGCCCATCCTCAATACCAGTTTATAATCGTATCTCAAGTAGATATGTAATATCTGAATATAAATGAGAAAAATTATTTATTTATAATAATAATAATAATAATAATAATAATAATAATAATAATAATAATATAAATTGCTTTTTTAAATCTTAAATGTATTTTAAATAAAATTTGTAAATATTACAATGTATATATTGCAACACGAATATATCTACAGTCCGTTTATGAATGGCAGAGCTATCATACCAATTCGGGACGATTTTACTCCGCAGAGGGGTGATACGCTAAGATGGATACTTTCCTAAAAAATTCTTTTGGACATTTTCGCTTTTAAGAAAAAAATAACGAGGATCATTTTTGCAATAGTATTAATTCTTTCCATAATTCTTTCCCGAAAAGCGCAAATAGAACCCAGCTACTAGTAATCTAACACTATAAAAAGTAAACATCCCATCTTCCTCGCCCCTATTTGGAAGAAATCGCAGGAGACCTGACGCATGCGCAAAAGCGCTGAAGTCTCTCGTAAACGAAAACGGACTGTACTAAGGATTTTTTAATGTGTGTAACAGTAACTTTTACATAAAACGACATATGTAATGATTAAAATCATTAAAAATAAAACATATATACAATTAAAATCACGAACCAGTTTCACTAGGGACATCTTCAGTGTACCTGTAGATACTAAACGGCTTTGCGCTAGTGAAACCGGTCATGATATTAATTGTAGAGATATTTTATTTTTAATTAAATATGTTGACGTCATTTTACCTAATATGAATATCTCGTTTTATATTAAGTAAGTTATTTATAATAAATAAATAAATAAATAAATAAATAAATAAATAAATAAAGCATATCCTGTTTTCTTCCATGCCTAAATATTTCATCATAACGAAAAATAGAATGAAAGACGCAATCACTTTTTGCCTTAAACAGAAAACGAACCAAAACATTCTTTTTTTTTTTTCATTTGCACGTTCTGGTTTTAGTCCAGAGAAGTTTTAAATGGTGAAGGGTTTTATGATACCACAGTTTTATTTCATAGACAAGATTCTAATATAAGTTACACTTTTGTTACGATTTTGTTGGTAGTTATAGTCCAGAAACTGTTAAATGGAAGAAAGGTGAAAGAACAAAAAACTGTTTGATAAACGATTTCAGTGTTATATCTTGAAAAGTTATCGAACTGCAAGATTTGTATCTCTGTATTTTTATCTTGTTACAGCCAGATGCAACTCAGAACCAAGAAAAACAGCTTTCCAATTTTTCAACGGACTGGAAAGAACAATTCAGACCCGTAACAACAACACAATGACAGCGAAGGAAACCACGAAGATCCAAATAGAATGAAAAATAGGAAATAAAAGTCAACCACACAGGGATCTAGCCAAAAATAATGCTTCAGGAAAAGGGAAACTTTTTTTTATTGGAAAACATTGTTTCAGATCGCACAGGCAGATGTTTTGTTTATATAAACTGTACAAAACTTTCTTTTTAAATATACCTTTATTTTTATTTTCTTTCTCTTCCATTAATAAATTATTTCCTTCATAACCAGTGTATTTCTTCATAAATCTACCAGCATTCATCCAATTAAAAATAAAAAAAAAATCCACGTTACCGTTGTATTTGAAACAAGGAATTCCTTATTATTTTTTAAGTCATAAAAACCATAAAAATGAAAATCTTACAATGACTTTTAAATTACGATTACATAAATCGTAACATTCTAAATCTTCTACTATTAAATTAATAAAATTATTATTAATTATTTTTCTCATTTGTAAATTTCCTGGAGATAAAGATGCTTATTTGAAGAGTGGTATTTACGATTATATGTTTAATATAAGGGTGAATCTACAGAAAACCTGCAATTTCAGTACAAAATTTTTGAGATTTTAAATTACAAGATTTCCTTTTCAAAAAAATTGAGATGATTGCTTTTGACATTCATACATCCATGATATATGTGGTTCAGGTCAACGCATTTTGGTTATTTAAAAAAAAAAAACAAACAAACAAACAAACAAGATGTCCACGGAAGTGATGGTTTGTCCACAGAAGTGAATTTTATTGATGATGATGTCGAATTTTAATATAAATTATATTCGAAATAGTGAAGTTACATGGGAAAAACTATGAAATAAATAAATAGAAGACTATAATTTATGAATTAAAAGAACTTGTTATCAAAAGAGGAAATAATGTACAATAAAAATTGTTTCACAAAATAAAAAAAAATATTCAAAATCGACCTGACAATAACGTAAATGCAATGTTAACATTTATAGACTTATCTTCATTGCATTTGTGTGTGTGAAATTACAAACATCAGTAAAAAAAAATCACTTTTGTGGACAATCATCACTCCGTGGACCCCAAATGTCCACGGAAGTGACGAATACTTATGTTTCTTGACCCATGTGCTCTTCATTTTGAGGTTAGGAACACGTGTCATTCAGAAAATTAAGGTTACCGTATTTCAATTATTTTGCCTAGAAATAATCATTTTTCCATAGAAAAATTAGGTTCTAAACAAGACCACAGAAGTGATGGGATGAGCTGTGCAAATTACGAAAAATGAAAGAAAATATTTATTTTTCTGACATATTTTTCTGACAAATGTGAGACTCAGACGAATAAAATCACTTCCCAATCAAAAATGGCCATCTAACCTATTGTTTTTAAGTGAGAAGGAAGATAACTAGCGCACCGGGTGGATTTTTTAGGAATGTCCACAAAAACGATGGCTAAACCTTGTGACAAGACTTGAGATTGCAAAAAAAATTTTACTGATGGTTCGAAAAAAAAAATCACTCAATATTATGTTAAATTTATGTATTTTCTGATTTTACAATGTATATTATTTTAAAAATATAAAAAAATTAAGCAGTTTGGATCTTTAGAAGCTATCCAACTGTAGCTTGTGACAGTCCACGGAAGTGACGAATCACCTTCTGCGGACACCTTTTTTTTTTGGAAATTCCATAAAATTTAAAAAAAAAAATTATACTAAACTACAGTATATTTTGTACTTCAATGTATAATTTTGAAAAATGACAAATATTTTCAATTTATTGCTCTGTGACACGAATTACAGGTTTTCCGTAGAATCACCCATAAACACTATACATTTCCCATTACCTGAAAAAAAATGTAATCAAATCAGTACTATTTAGTTAAATTGTTCGAAATGGACTAATTTTCAATTAAGTCAAAGAACGCGCAAATTAGCTTATTACTAAAAGGATTAATATCCATCGTTTCAGACTTCTATGGGAATTTCGTCATGTACAAGCCTTAATTTCTCGACTAGAAAAAAACACAGGAAAAAAATTAAATCCGAAAGTGAGATTGTCTCTTTTACTTCAGGGGACATACTAAGTTTCAAGGGGATCCATCTATATGTTCAAAAGTTATTAGTGGAGATGCACGCATTCACAAAATGGGGTGATTTAATGAACTTCATTTTCTGAGAAGGTAAGGCTAATAAAACAACAAAGAATGTGACTGAGAGTAATTACTAAAGCTACTTCTATTATCATTCACTGTAACAAATGACGTTCTCCATTGAGAAAAGCAAATGCAAAATACTAACGATAATTTCATGCATGTCAGATTTTATGAAAATTTTTTTTAAAATGCGTGTTAATACTTAATATTAAAAAAAAATGCCATTTTCCTATTAACAGCAAGTTAATAAGAAAGAACTTGAAGCCTACTTTCTTTGAAAAATCTTTTTTTTTTTTTTCTTTCTTTCTTTCTTTTTTCTCTTGTTTTTTATTTCTTTTTCTTGTTGTTTTTTTATTTCTTTTTTACGTTAAAATAATACGAATTTTAAAAAAAGTCTTCATTTATTTTTTAAAAAATTATAATCAGTTGTTTTTTTTTTCATTTGTTTGAAAACAATAATTAAATTCATATTATTTACTTAAGTTTTAATCGTATTAAAGCTCGCGCAGACAATAAGGGGATTAATAAACAAATACATATTTACTGTTGATATGAAGGGATCTATTATTTCGGTTCTAACAATTTTCATTGGGCCTATTTTTCGATAAGGACTCGCTCGTAAAAATTTTCAGATTTAAAAAAATAAAGTTAAGATCGTCTGTTGTTCATAAATCTATATGCCAAGTTTCAAAAAGATTCACGCAGCCTTTAAAGTTATTAATGGGACACACCACAAACTAACTAATTTAATGATAGAAGCCTAATAAAATTAAATAATTTTTGACTCGACAATGCCTGGTTTCCACAATTAGCTCATACATGTTCTGTAATGGTAGATGGGGGGAGGGGGTTATGCTGTTGTTATTCGGTACCTGTGTCATTTGTATTGCTACCTTTACTCCAATCATTCAAATTACTTTTTAAGAGACTTTTAAAAACAGAGTAATTCTTTTAAAAAATATTTTTACTTATAAGCAATTCGAGAAGACAAAACAGAGTCATTTCATTAAAATGAAACATTAAATTACCTATCTTCAAAACTTCGTTTTCGTTACTGTATTAGCTTCTTTATCTCATTTTTTTCTATCATTAGTTTTCCTTGTAATATAATACCGACATATTTGTTTTGGGAATTTCTTTGCTTAAAAAAAAAAAAAGAAAAAAAAGAAAGAAAATATATCGAATCGCTTCTGTCAACAAGATATTTCAAAACAACGAAAAAAAAAAGTGTGCACCCAGAAAAACATTTGCTGCTAACGATCTCTGCAATGCGCATGCGCTTCAAGTCTTCCAAACTTCTCTTCATATCCTTATCATCACATTTTTGGTTCTGAGTCAATTGTGTTTCGCTATGCTAAAGACGTAAAAAATGAGTCTGAAATGATAGATGACGTCATAAGTCAACAATTCACCATAAAAAAAAAAGCGGGAATCCGGAAGATTGGAGTAAGGGTAGGAATAGAGAAGACAAAGATATCCAATTACGATCGCGCATTCCCCTCTCTATAATTACAAAAGAGTAATAATGTACGAGCTAATTCTGGAAACCCTTCGTTATCTACTTTTTATTTAATCGAGTTTTTGTTGTAAATAGAAAATTAATATTATTTACAAAAGACATAACAATTTTTCAATTAAGTTTAACTTCCGTACACTTAATATTTATTATCCTCGACTGTCTGATAGTTACATAAAAACGTTTTAAATGAAGCCTATACATTGGAGTTTGAATCATTTTAAATGTTAGAGAACCACGCCTTTTATCGTCAACCGAAGCAGCGTAGAAGGTAAGGAACCTGAGATCAGTAGCCGAACGGGACAAGGACCAATCCTGCTCATCTGCTTTTCGGAAACCTCGTTACCGATTTGACGAGGGCCGATGAAACGTCTGCAGATGTAACAACCACAGTAAACTCTCCGATATCCTAAAGGGACCGAACCAGGCCGTTAGACAAGCTTGGAATGGTAGCTTGAGCTACCAGAAGCTTGGAATAAGCTACGTTTAAACTACCACTGAAATTACCATTAAGAATGTTGTTTTTTTCCCCTGTTTATTTAAAAGCAATGGAAACAGATTAATGTGAAACAAATTAATAACATTAAAATTCTTGTATTTTGTGTGTGTGTGTGTGTGTTTTAGAGACTAAAATTTACCAATGGCTGCTTTACACAGGCTCGAAAACTTGTTCAAAAATTTGTCGCTTTGCTTTAGAACACATTCTAATTTGAAGTAGTTTTAGCAGCACCTCAATTCCAGCGCACCTATCGAGAAAAATTTATTTGCAAAATTGCAACAACCGTAACTTCACGCTGGAATCTAGATGTTATTTTATCCGTAGTTTCCATCGACTACCTTCACTTCTTCCGGATTTTTTTTTGTTTTTTAAATTTTTCTTGATCTCTGCAGTGGAATAAATCACGAATTAACAGCAAAAGTAAGCTACAAAAACCAATCTCTTCGTTGCTTCGCCGGCATGGCATTTTGAATCACGATATCAACGAGAATAAAACGAGGCTTGACACTGAAAGTTTACTTGCTTGTGTAAAGCAACGCCGAATTCGCCGAGCTGCATCTGGCAAATGCGAGATTAGTTTTTCTAGTGTTTTTCTATTAAGTTTTCGAGCAATATCTAAATCAGCCATTAGTGAAGAGGTTACGTAGATAACCATATGTACGATTAGAATTCAGTTCTCATTCTCATTTATATTTTACAACAAAGCAATAATAAATATAGGCAGTAATCAGCAAAACGAAAATTAATATGTTAAAAGCTTGCAATATTAACGGGATATTTTGATTTTCTAATCGTTACGTGAGGTGTCCTCGTGTCTCTTGTCGATGTCTCAGACTATAAACAT
The DNA here is from genome assembly GCA_023159025.1 of Thereuonema tuberculata. NCBI lineage: Eukaryota > Metazoa > Arthropoda > Chilopoda > Scutigeromorpha > Scutigeridae > Thereuonema > Thereuonema tuberculata. The sequence continues at coordinate 52,103,314 of JAFIDM010006943.1, read as the reverse complement.
GTTTAAACATGTTTTTAACCTCAAAATAGATTTTCATCGCTGAACTGTCTGTTATTTTAGAAGAGGACAGTGAAGTGTCAAAATTGTAGGAGAATCCATATAACGAAAATGAGTCTATCGCAGAATCTTAAAAGAGACTCAATATTAAGGACGGGTAATAAGTGGATAATTGCAAAGCTAGTTTTATCTAACTGCGATGATCTGTAACTACCAGCAATTTCAGGCTTGAATCTTCAGTCCTTTATTGGTAAGGTTGTAATAAAAACGTCGATTGATACGGTAGTCTTACGTAATTGTACACTTTCTGCATTACGAGGAACAACAATATAGTAATATTTATCCAAAATTTGTGTCGTGGTTTTTCAAGCGGATGTTTTAACGATCATACGGGCCGCAGGTTTGCGAAAAATTTTAAGAGTTCCAGATTTCAGTGTTCAGGATGAATCCAGATCTGGACGACCTTCACTAGTCGTCTAGTAGTGAAGGCGACGGCCTTTGAAGAATATTGGAGGATCAATTTTTAATGGTTTTCCCATTACTTGGGAAAAAGACTAGGTATTGCAGTGTTAGATGATTTCGGATCATATTCATAGACTAGAACAAGATATCGAACGCAAAGCTTTTGGTGGACCTAATATATACGTTAGGTGATTACATTATTGTGACTATGCGAAAAACGAACAAGTAAATTGACAGTTCTATTGTTAACACAAAAACCAAGAGACTCCTTCAATTTGAAATCTATTACATTGTTAAAGATGACTCTTCTATTGAAAAGGTACTCAGAACTCATTTATTCAAACCATGAATTATTTATGTAATTCAAGAGTCAGTAAGATTTCAAGGAATGCCCGCATTTAGTTCATTTCGTATGTTTAGATCCCATTTTGCACCATTCGGGCCATCTTGACGGGGAAGTTGGCCACATTGGATCGAGAATATCATATTCGTTCTCAATATATCGATTGACAGACCCTAATTTTGTCCAATTACCAGTATTTTCTTATCTATATATTCAGCCCTACTAAAGAATAAGTGTTGTGGTGGACGTCTCTGCACTATTCCACGTCTCATAGAGAAATGGCATCTTATAAATATTAGGGTTGATGAAAACAAAAACAAAACTTAATGAAGAATGCAAAACAAAATGCAGTCTTTGGCCCATGCTAGATCTGTCGTTGCTCTGGAGTAAATTGGAGTATGTGGAAGTGTGTGTGGAATACATTTTTAGTATTAGCCTTTTCAAACACATAACACTATCAACAATATGGTTAAGAAATGAGATTAAAAACATCAAGATAGTTTCTATTGAAATTCTGTTTGCTGTTAATTGGACAATGCTCTGAAAACTTTAGTCCTGATAGGACATGTATTCAAATCGATATTCACTTGTATATACTTAAACCAGAGGTTTTGAGCTTTTTAAAAAAAACAGGGTCAATGTTCTTGCACTTATTTTTCACTTATTTCTTAACGTGCATAGTAAACCTTGAATGAAGCAAAGTTCCTTAAACATACAAGAGATTAAAAATATTTAACAATAAAAACCGGTTATATTGATGAGTTCACCATTTTCCTCAGGCGAATGATGAAGAAATATGTCAAGGTTCTCACTTTATAAACACTCCAAATAACAAAATAATTTACACGAAATCGGAATAATTAAACCACGTTAATTCATTGACGTGGTAGGGCATTCCCAGGATGCTATGACAGGAAGATAAGAACAGCCAACATCAAGGTAGCCGCAAAATCCACTAATGCTATCAAAGATATGTTATTACCGCATCTAGATCACTATCTGCTTACCGAAGTCGACATCGTTTATGGGCTAAGTGAAAGAATAACACCTATCTATACATAGGGGAAATCGGGATGACCTTTTTATAAACTTATTAATAAACACGTCCAGTCTATCTTCCAGAGTCTATAAAGGACAGAATATGAACTCGATTATGGCAACCTAGTGATTTTAGATAAGTCCAAAAAACACTTACATTCGTAGATGCAAGGTATCGGTGGATATTGTATTAAATCAGCACTGCTGAATGATTCTTTGTCAGTGCAGAGAAAGCTGGTGAACTCATCACTGTAAGCGGTAGCGGTTTTTGTTCTAAATATATTTGTTTTTAATCTACTGTGTGTGTTCCAGGAACTTTATTTCATTCACGACTTATTTCTCCTTGCATATCCAGTCAAAACTTCAATTCCTTGAGGCAATGGGTTTGTCACTGGATGATCTTCTATCTTTACATCAATACCTCTTGTTTAGTCAGAAGGTTCTAATGTCTCTTCTGATTTTCAACTTCACTTAATAAATAAAGTTCAAAAAAGGATTCTGGATGCGATTGACGAACAATAGACTACTATCGTGTCGTTATTCTTTCCTTGACAGCAATGATCATGTTTTAATTAGTAGGTCACAGTAACGTCATGCACTAGGTAATTGTTCAAGGGAAAAAATTTGGGAAACTAGATGGCATAAATATGGACAGATCGGAACCAAACTTGACCAAAGCCTTTTTTTTCTTAATTTCTAATTAACGACACTGCCAAGTTTGGTCTTATTCCTAGGGTGTCCCTAGCAAAATAATGTAGTACCCTGAATTAAGTAATCTTGTCACAACTCTTTGGATTTGCAACCAATACTTTGAAAACC
>JAFIDM010006943.1:52080932-52095655 GCA_023159025.1 Thereuonema tuberculata | reverse complement strand
CCCCCCCCCTCCCCCTTGGTGAGATTTGGTGAGATTTTGCCGGACCCCCCCCTCCCCCTTTTGACCTCACGTAATTAATGGACGTCCCCTAATTCTCATATTTAATTTATCTCCCTTCACAGATTATTACCAGGTAGATTTCCAAATATCTTACATAACGACTTTTGTCATCAACAACATTCTCAATTTATTTGTTTAATTGAAAAATGTCTTTTCTTTTTTTTCCTTTTTGATTATTTTTTATTTTTATTACTTTTTTTTTATTTTATTCGTTAGTATGGATCTTAGCAAAATCATATGGTTTATTATGCCAGTGGTTCCCATTGAGTTTTATATCAGATTCATATCTAAACATCTGACTAATAAAAAAATTGGTCTACTTCTAAATTGGATCCATTCTAAATTGGATTAGTTTTTAATCACAACAAAGGACGCGCAAATTAATGGATTATTTAAATGATTAACATTCATTGTTTTAAAACAATGAAATATTTAATAGAATAGAAATTGATTAGAAAATCACTGTTTAGAGTCCAATGATTTTCTATGATGAGTTTTTAAATAAGTAATGACGATTTCATTCGTTTTAGTGTTTCTTTGTTTTTTTTCACAAACTGTAAGCATCAGATTCTACAGCTTCAAATAAAACGTTTTATTGATCCCCATACATGTTTCATTTTCGCTGCTTCCACTTCCTGACCGCAGACCGGAAACTAACATTTTTCCTCATCAATAAGGTCACAAGGGTTCCAAAAAGGTATTATCCTTCTAACCTAACCACTTCCATTTCCTGTGAGACACGAAGTGACCGCAGACCGGAAGTCATATTATTTTTTCTCATATGTACAAGTCATAAGCTTTCCCGTAAGGTATGACTCATGTCTGCCCGACTTACAGTTGGGGCTACAAAGGAGGTGACGGACGGCACAAAAGAAGAGACCTTCTTAAGAGCTTCCCCGTTTACACTGGGATCGCTAATAATGAAAAAAGACAAAAAGAAAGACAATTAAAGGAGTTTTTAAGCTATGTCATTTTCAGGAAGTAGGCTTAAGTTTTTTCGAACTCGTACTTTTTTTTTTCTATTCCTAAATACGAATTCCATTTTTTTTTTTTTTGAACTTGAAGAAAACAATCTGTTCTTTTCCGTCTAATATTGAATGGTTCAGTGAATGAAGGAAGGACTGATGGTTTGTGATGGTGTAGCGTTCGTTTCGCACTTAGCCTCTGCGTAATTACAGCCGTTAGACGTCGCTCCGATATAATGGAACGACCCATTAAAAGCGAGCTAGCGACGCTAATTCTTCGGCCCTCCAATGACTCGGAAAATGAAGGGTGGGGACATCAGTAATGCTCACACTGTCAAGGCGTGGGTGGGAGGAGAGCAGCACAAGTAATTATGGATATTTTACTTCTAAAAACGGAAAAATGAGTCTGTTCAACAAAAACTAAAGATTTCAATCCAGATTATCTACTTTTTTTTATTGCTGGAGAGAAAATAAGGCTAATCAAATCACCCAGTCTGTGTATATCTTTTATGTTTCGTCTTTCCCATAATAACTTTGAAATGCTAGATAGGTTTTCTTCAAACTTGGTGTGCATATTTAAGGTTAAGAGATAATGTTATTTTTACATTTGAAGTTTTTTTCCGTGTGGATCCTTGTAGAGAAATGAGCGCGTGAAGGAGGCAAAATTCTCATTGAAAAACATTACAACCAAAACATTGGATTTTCATCTATTCGAAGATAAGGTTTTTCACATCGATTTTCAGGTTTCCTTTCTACAGACACTGAAAAGAGAGAAATAGTCTAAAATTTAATGGAAGACTAAAGTAGCTTCTCCAGGTGATTCACTTCAGACTTATAGAAGCGAAAGTAACACTCATACCTCACCTACGATTGGAATCCAGGCTCCAGTGAACAGTATTGGCACCTCAAATACCGAAAATCATTGTACCTGCTCTTAAAAAAAATAATCTCCGAAAGTCACCTTAAAACCCTAAAATTTCGTAGATTTCAGGAAATTCAGCGTCCAACCAAAAATAAAAGATAGCTCTCACCAACTGTCATGTTGGGAACACTGCCTGAACACCACTACTAAATAACTTCAGTATAAAACCGCTATCTCTGGGTCGTGAGAGGATAATAACTCCTTTTAAGTCTTCGTTTTTGCAATTATCTTCAAAAGCACCAACTGACAATTTTCGGGACTCCCTGTACTCGTGTATTTTCATAAATTCAACTTCTTCTTTACTAAGTGTACCTTGGGTGAAAATTTATTAAACATAAAATGCACAAACGTTACATCGTACTCGTGTTACAACTTTATTGAGAGGAGGTCCTTAAAGCAGAATCAGGAATGTTCTAGAAGAGTCTGTGGTTCGGCGTAAATCTGGTTCCAAATATTCAATAAAAGTTATGGCTGGAAGGAGGAAAGAGCGTTTCCATATGACAATGAAAATCAGGTTAGGCTGCGTTTATTGTAAGATTTTACTACCAACGAAAGAGTGGATGAGAGCATAATAGTGATCGCCATTAAAACCACAGACTGGAATCATTGCCAAAGGAAGAAGACACTTGTTCCACGGGTAATGATGATCCTATCTCGTTTCTTAACTCCCAAACTGAGTCTGTCTCCAAATGAAGTTCATTCAGTGTTGGCAGGGCTCACATCGAAGCCAGATGACACTGCATTAGCGGCACAAATCCCTTCCAAAATTGCTTAATAATCAATTCTTGAGACTCTTTTTTTCCCCTCTTCTTTCACCGCCAATTACAAGAACACTTCTGTAGCCAATTCCGCAGGTCTAAATATAAGAATAAGACGGTGAAGGCAAGAAATTGCCAGCCTGAAATTCGCATGACAGAGATTTTTTTTTTCCCGCGAGATTTGTTTTAAGGAATTGTCTAGAAAATTCACATTTCCGGATTGTAGGTTCTTAGTATTACTTATTATGAATACGTGTCACAGATTTGCGCAAATAATCCAGCATCTTAAAAGATATTTTTCTTATCAAGGTAAAATGTCTTTTTCTTTATTGTAAAGTTACAGAATATTAAAGATTTTAAAATTCTTTGAAAACAATTAAAGAAAATAGTATTTTTCCATAAAGCCTTGTATCAGTGATTCCCAAACTATCGGGGAAAACATAGAACTTAGATTAAGGTAATAATCAAACTATTTTTGGCCACACTTAAAAAAATACAGTAACAATACAGTAGTGTTAGTATATATTCATCCTCTATCCTTGGCTATTTTTTGTTTTTGTTTTTATGCTAATCGAAATACTTTTGTAACAAGAGATTTTCAATCTGCATTGATTGCTGTAAGTTTTGTAGTTGTGGATTAGTTCTTGAAGTCTGGTACTTCTGAACTGTTCTTTGATTGGTAAATCTTGTTAATGAGTCCTTAATGACGACGAAACGGCTGTCTTAAGATTCCTGTTAATAACAACTTAAGCTACGATAGTAAAAATATGAACTTCCTTTACTTTATTCATTTAAATTACATTAACCTGAATAACCAACAAGGTACTGACCTAACTATTTCATATACACAAATTAATAAACCAGACTTCATGATAAGGTTAAGGTTCAAAAGAAGGTGGCCGAAACTTTAAAACTGTTTATAAAAGGAAAGAAGGCACAAAGTGTACGCAAAATCAAAACGATTCCATTTTGGGCTGCTTTCATTTTCGGTCAATTCCTCTGAGACCGCAGACCGGAACTAGTACTTTTCCCCAACTCGACAAATCATAAGGATTCCACAATAAGGTACGACTCATGTCTGTCCGACTTGTAGTTTGGGCTGTAGAGGTACTGACAGACGGACAGAATGAAGTAAGAGCTCTCCTTTCTGTATTTTCTTATACGGGGTCGCTGTAAACAAATTATTAATCTGTGAATTAAGGGAACAAGTTAACCCTTAAGAAATTATCATTAAAAAGAAGGAAAATGTTGAAGAGAAATAGTCAGACTTGTTCACTCAGTTAATAATAAATCGAAGAAATAAAACTCTGGAGTTATTTATTGGACATGAATCATGGAATATCTGGGAAGATCCTTCAACAAAAAATACCAAAGCGGTTTGAGGTTTTTTTTTTTTTTATGGTCATTCGTTGTTTATTGGACGTGTGAAAGGGTCATCGAATTGCCTTCTACCAATGGGGAAAAATAAAAGTCCCCAGAGCCTCTCAACTGGAGTCTTACAGTTGATAAGAAAGAAAATGTTCTTATCTCACTCTATTAAATTCTCAGCTGGCCACAATCACTTGTTTTTCTTCTCATCTGAAGAGTTTTAAAAAGAAAAAAAAAAACTAGAAAAGAGGAAAAAGAGAAAAAACTAATTGACGCCAAAAAGAGTAAAAGCATTTTTTTTTTTACTCTCAATTTAAAAGTGAACTTTTTTTATTGTTCTTTTTATTTTTTCTCACTGCCGAAGAAAATAAAAACATAGATCACATTAAGTAAAGACGAACTTTAAATTTGAAGTCCTGTTATTGAGATTAGCACATGACGACAGATTCCCCATTTTGAAAGTAGCAAAAAAAGAAGATAAGGCTCCAACGATCGACACTGACAAGAACATGACTTAATTTTGATTTTATTTTTCAAGGCAAGAAATATATACTTGAATTTTTGAAATTAAAAGTACAATAAAAAGTCCAATAAAAGAACGGGCATTGGAACATAATTCATACATAAAAAACAAATTAGAGGAGAAATCTGAATTGGCTGAACACTGTATGAATATAAATCATTGTGTAAAAAATGAAATCAAAATTTTATGTATTGAAAAAGATTGTAAAACGAGAAAAACCATGGAAAGTCTACTAATTAGAAATACCAAAAAGATGAATATAAATAGAAATGAAGGTGTTAATGTAAACAAATTTATTGTGGAAATGGCCAAAGAGTTTAATAATATATGTATTTCAAATTGTAAACATAATGTGAAAATTAAAGAATTAGGAGAATAACATTTGTAAGTATTGTTGTAACAATAGAATTTCATGAATGTCTCACATATGTATCGTTTTCCCCTACTTGTTTATAACATATTGTTGTTGTTTTTCGGCTTTGAAAAAGAAAAGAAGTCATGTCTTTTCGAAAATTAAGAGAGATATTTATTTTAATAAATGTATTGTTTTATACATTTATTTTTGTTTTATTTTGAAGATTTGAAGACTTTTCAATATATAGAATGTCTAGAAGAGGGAGAATTAAGAAGACTTATCGTAAACTGTGTAGAAGTTTAACGTGCAAAAAGTGAAACATGAAAAAGGGATATAGAAAATGCACATTTCATTCACGCCATGAATTATCGTCAAACTGGTAGTTGGGACGCTGTTTCGTTCTCATTAGGATTCATCAGCCAGATTTACCCTCATCGACGATCGACTCGAAGCCGTGAATGAAATTTTCTTAATCCATTTTTCATAAATAAGCTGCCTTCAACTTTCAATAAGGTTATGTAACTTTTTTAAAAGATTTTATTTTATACCATCCATTTCTTTCTTTCTTTGTCTGTTTCTTCTTGTGTTTTCAGTACAAGGGAGTTCCAAACTTAACGAGAGTCTAACCAGGAGTCAATTAATTACAAATCATTTTCATGCAAAAAACAAAACAAAACAAAAAAACTTAAATTTTCTAATATTCAGTTTTTGTCATTTCGTTCCAGAAATAAATTGGATGCGTAATAAAGCTATTGTAAGCATTTATCAGATAAAGGAGAAGTCCCCGGTAGCTCAAATTGCAAAACGCTTGTCTCCGATGAAGCAAGATTCAGCAAGATGAAGTTAAATATGCTTATGTTCAAATTAAAAGCTCAAAAGAATAAATTTTGGTTTCTCCTCCTTGCATTCTCACAAGTAAACCTTCTCTCCTTTGATACCGGTTTTCCGGAAACCCATATATTTTCTGAAAGCTTACGTCACAAGTATAAAAACTGTTAAATCTTAGGGACAGAGGGACAAGCGTTTAGGAGCTATAGGACCCACAAAGTATCAGTAAAGTGTTGGAAACATGACACCAAAAGTCGCTAAAATGCTCGTTTCATGTATTTATATGAACTAATAATATCGTAAGAAGGTGGAGATCTCAATATAAAGGAAGAAACAACTTGTTGAAAAGAAACAATATACATTGAAAATGTGACTTGTTATTGACTTCAAATAAAATCTATTACAAGAGACAGTCAATGTGCAATTCATCAGATAAACAGTGAGACGGGCAGAAAGACAGTTCACAATGGGCATATTTTACAAAAGCGATAGCCTCACACTTTGGAAACTTATCATTTGTCAATGAATCGAAGCAGTAATCCATTGGCGCAATCCACATTCCAGGTTCGTCGTCCAAGTATCCGCCCTTATAAAAAGCATACTTAATCAAGTTCTTGAAACGAGGAGCACTGAACTGATATAGGGAAAAGGACTGCAGGGCCAGAAAACTATCGCGATGCCAGATGTGCTCCTTTGAAGACATACAATAATACATTAGTACTTGACAGAAACATACGGGAACATACAAGAAATAGAGACGTCATTACGGGAATATGTCCATCTATACACACTTTACTGATACTTTGTGGGTCCTATAGCTCCTAAACGCTTGTCCCTCTGCCCCTAAGATTTCACAGTTTTTCTACTTGTGACGTAAGCTTTCAGAAAATATATGGGTTTCCAAAAACCGGTATCAAAGGAGAGAAGGTTTGCTTGCCAGTCCCCACTTTACAATGAAGACGGAGAGTATCTGTATTATTAAAAAGAAAACCCTGTGTGTTTATTCGTGCGCCCAACAATTGTTTTTCTCTGTACGTTGCTAGGCAACAGGAGTATTGTTGCATGATCGACTCAACTGCGCAAACTTCCGACTGTCACAAATGGATTTAAAGATCGTATTACGTTTATATATTAGAATTTAAACTTTAATTTATTGATCGTTTTAGTTTTAATTTTTAGTTTCCTTGAAGTAATTTGTTTTTTAAATAAATAAAATGTTTGTCTCCTTGACATATACAAGACTTCCGGAGTAAAGCGACGGGCAGCCGGCTAGTATCTAATAAAAAATTGTGTAATAAAAGTTTCTGTGTGAGCGTGCGAAGTCTTCCACTTGAATATTTCTCTTTCTCTATTTCTCTGTTTACACTCACATCACGCTGAAACAGCAGGACGATTTCCTTACTATTGGATACGCAGCTTAAATATAGTCCAATTTAAAATTTAAACATGATTTGTTTGGTCTCCAATCTCAAAATTGACCTCAGCCCAAAGCTCCGCAAGCTCAGTACCCAAAAATACGAATACCTGCGAGCGTAAACCCATTACACATATATTGATAACTGTAACAAAAATATATAAACTTTTTTGTTTACCACACCGATTTTGTTACCCACTAAACTCTACATATTTGGACTATTTTATTATTTCTGCTACTAAGTTTAGCAGTTTAGAGGCGAGTATTTATATTTAATTAGATTTAATCAATTTTTTTTTCCTTTCCTTTCTTAATTTCATTTCTTTAAACAAAAATCTTATCATTAATTTATTTCTATGTTGCTCCTGTAACTTTTTCCTCGTTTTAATTCATTTAATTTTTTGTCTGTTTAAAAAAGAAAAAAAAAAACATCTTCCATGGCTTAATGACTTTCAGGAGATTTTAAGCAATTGTGTTATTTCTGATAACAAAATGCAATTATCTTGATTTGCATACTAATTTAATTATTTCGTTTTAAAACAGATTCGTTAGAAAAAGAACGCTTGACGCAACGCTTGAAAAAAAAATTCAATCTGAGTTGCCTTCACAAATTCCTTATTTTGAAAATGTTATTATCACAATCAAATGTAAAAATAATAAAATTAACTCGACAAAAGATGAATATAATGAATACGTAAAAACATAAGATGAATTCTTTAATCAATTATCGATTGCTATATCATTTTACAAAAAATATGAAACTGCAAAAGCTTCTAACAAGTTTAACGTGCTAAAATAATAATGACAATACAATAAAAAGCAAACTCGCACAGGAATAAAAGGAATCACTGATCTGTTTTTAGATTTTTCGATACCAGGAATCCAGGACAGCTGTTTCAGGTTTCATAAAATTAAATTTCTGCCCTTTTTTATTCTTAATTTATATATTGTTGTTTTTTAATATGAATGGCCATTTTCTTGTTCACTTTCGTTTTCTTTATATGTTTCTTGGGATCACTGACTGTTAGATACTGGGCGAATCCAGTTGATGAATGTTATGAAACCTGAAACAGCTGTCCTGGATTCCCGGTATCGAAAAATCTAAAAACAGATCAGTGATTCCTTTATTTAGATTTAAATCCTTTATTTATGTGCGAGTTTGCTTTTTTTATTGTATTGCAAAAGCTTCTGAAAATACGAAAATAAGTTTTGTCCTATTCGTACAAGGCAAGAAGAGAAGAAGAGGATTTTATGAATCTAGATTATCAGAATTTAGCAAATAAAAAACAAAGAATCCCAGATTAGAAATTTACCTTACGGTAATTATATATAATCAAGATCCTGTATTTTTACCTTTTTTTAAAAAAAAACGAAAAAAAAAACCCACAAACTATTATTTTTTTATTATTCCTATCCCCAACAAATATTTAATTCTCACCAACCTCACGCATTTAAATATCCATTAACGAAAATTTACAATCCTAATTTTTATAAAGTTTTTTTTTTTAGCCTACCTTTATTAAGACAAAGAGGCTCATCTGATCAGTCTGTCTGTTGATGTGTCTCCTCCTCTTAATAACTTTTGAACTATTGGCTGGATCTGTTTGAAACTTAGTATGCCTATTTATGGACTAGAGACGATCTTACTTTTATATTTGAACTCTTCTCCAAGGGTCCTTCTCGAGAAATTAACGGAAAAAGGTAACAAAATCCTCGTAGAAAAAACATTAGAATGAAACAACAGATTATTTTATCGATATGTTTAACAACGAATAAATCCTTTTAGCTAAGGACTTAATAATTTATATAAAAAAAATACATACTATAAAATCTTCTTAATTTTTTGTTTAGAAAATAGAAAATTTGAACTGTTTGTATTCAGCAGATAGACCTATTACAGTTCGAAAATAAATATAGACTTTTCCTTTGAGTCTTCTTCACGACTTTAAACAAAGAAAAATAATTAACAAACTTTGATGAATGCACTTTCAGGAAAGTAAACCTTAAGTTCTTTTAGGAACTTCTTGTTTTTTCGCGTAAAATTTAACTACTGTTCAACTGGTTTATTATTAATACACACCATCCACAAACGACGTCATACCACCAATTAATTAGAACCTTGTGAAATATATACTAAATCGTTGTCCCGTCCTTGTTTCTTCCATCTACTCTTCTCTACTTTTCGTTTAATGCATTCGATGTCTTTTGAAACATAGCGTCTATGAACCTCATTCCAGGTGCAGAGTATTAGATTTCTATTTTACTTAGCGCTCTAAAAATATCAACAACCCAGTCGCCTTCAAAATGGAAGAAGTGAACATTAGAAACTCAAGACGTTCAGTCTTTGCCAAAATACGCAGTTCCGCAAAAAATACTTTCAGAGTCTGGCAAAAAGGCTTGGTTTCAGTTAGAAACTTCACAAGAAAATGCTTTGGAAATAAACTTGCTTCAGAAAACGTTAACTACATGTCAACAGGAAGTTATTGAAAGAAATTAAAGCATACTTTTCTTAAATGTTGACTTTAATTTTTGTTTTCTTTTTTTAAAATTGTGAAAAACCATAAACTTTTATTTTTAAACTAAGTCTATTACCAGGAATAACGTGCGTTTGTTATGATAGATAGTTGCAAGAAGAATCGCCAGGTGGAGATGGTAGCAGTCGGATAGGGTCATTTACAAATCACATGACCTCCAAAGAAGTTATGACGGAAGGAGTTGGTGCTGTCTGTATGTAACCAGACATTGTAGATTTCTTTGTATTATTGCTGAAGAAATCTCCTCGAGGGGAAGAAACTAGTCCATTATAATTTTAGTTGTTTTAATTTGTATTAAATTTTTTAAAATTATTCATGTGCATTGGCTTTAATTTTGACTTTAATAAGTCTATTACTATCCATCGTATTGTAGGGATTACTCATGCAGCACTCGAAGATCAGTGTTGAGGATTGGGTGAAAGAGGGTTGGGAATCACAATAATAGTGGTATTGTTTTAAACTGGACTACAACTAAGCACCGTACTGTATTTTAAAGAAATCAGACCAACCGTTTTAGCGTGAGATTTCGATGGTAATTCATGTGGGATGGGAAGGGAGAAGACCTAAATAAATAAGTCTGTCTGAAATTAGGCGAGAAATAAGCAACATAGTAAGTTATAAGAAAATCCGTTCAGTCCTTTCAGCTTAATAGGCTTATAAACAGACAAACGAACAAACATACGAAGAAAGAAGAAAATATTTTAAGTAGAATAGTTACTTTTATTATACTCAGACAATTGTAATATCTTGTAAATACAATCAACAGAAATTTTCCTATTTTCTGAAAAACAAAATTAAGCAAATCCTCAGTGTTTACTTAAATCGCTTAGAAACCGATTAATTTTAAATATACCAAAGTATGCGCAATTGGTGGATTAGCTAAAAAAGATTAACACTCATTGTTTTGTTCATTGTTTTTATTTTTTTGTACAGACACCTTTGTACATGACATTGTAATGATGCAAATCGTCTGCCAATCAAACGTGTCGATGCCTGACATATAAATGCATCGTGTCTCACAAAGTTAATCTTTTCAAAAAAAATATCAGAGGGTTTAACATGGAACGCTAGAAGGAGCATATAAGACATTGTTTGTAATACGAGTTCGATAAAAAGAGTACGGCAGCCGCAGCGTGTCGCAATGTTTGTCAAGTTTATGGGGAGGATGTAATAGACGAAAGCACATGTCGTCGATGGTTTCGCAAATTTAGGGAAGGAGACAGAAGCTGCCAAAATAAGGCTAAGAGTGCACGACCATCACACATTGGAGAGGACGATATTGACCAAGCTATAAGGAACAACTCGAACCCAACCGTGCAAAAATTAGCGGAGACCTTCAATGTACACCGGACAACGGTCGAGAGACGGCTGGGTAAGTTGGGTTTTACGAGAAAGTTGGATCGTTGGGTTCCACATAACCTGACAGCTAAGCAACGGGATGACCGAATCGCCACCTGTGTTTCCTTGCTTTCCCGGTACAAAAATGACCCATTCTTGACACGAATTGTGACAGGAGATGAGAAGTGGGTTATGTACCGTAACGTAAAGTGTCGTAGGACTGTGTGTCGCCCTTCTGATCCGCCTGCATCGACTTCGAAAGCTGAACTTCATCCCAAGAAGGTGTTATTAAGTGTATAGTGGGATGTATAGGGAATAATTCAATGGGAGGTTCTGCCACTCAACCAAACCATCAATGCTGCCTTCTACTGTCTACAGTTAGACAGGCTGCATTCAAATTTGGTAGCAAAGCGGCCAGGTCTCATCAATCGTCGCGGTGTTATCCTTCATCACGATAACGCCAGGCCACATGCTGCTGTCATCACTCGCCAAAAATTACTGGGCTTTGGTTGGGAGGTTTTATCCCACCCTCCCTATTCTCCTGACTTGGCACCAACTGACTATCATCTATTTCGTGCCTTGAACAATTCCTTCAGTCAGAAAATCTATGATGATCTTGATGCTGTAAAAACTGCCTTCAAGACTTTTTTGACTCGAAACCGCCGGAATTTTACCGCCGTGGGATTCATCTCCTACCAGAAAGATGGCAAGAGGTCTTAGATAGCAATGGGGATTATGCACAATAATAGATACTGTTCGTTTTGCGTTTATTTGCTCTTCTTTATGGGTAATAAAAACGGGTAGAACTTTAGCACTCACCCAATATAACAAATCATTTTTCATTTATATAAATAAATAGAGATGATTTCAAAATACATTAGGTTAAGAAATTTAATTATGTATCTTATGTATTAAGAATACATTCACATTAAACTTGGAATAGAATTCTCTGTTGTAAATAAACGTATGTTAACTTTATAAGATCTAACAGAATAAAGCTCGAATGCTTAAATAGTCCTAAAATTTCTATAGAGTCTAGTGGAGATTTCTTTACAAAACGCTAATACTTAGCTGAAATCTTCATTTGATGACTAGCCTTGTATTCCTCGATGTAGGCCTATGCTGCATTTGAAGAAGGTATCACGTTAATTCGGAATTCGACTGATATTCCTATCCATGGCAGGAATTTGCCTTAAATTAGTCTTTCACGGTAGCCGTTGATAACGACAGAAAAATAGATGTTTGTATCCTTCTAATGGTTTTGTCTCCATCCATTTACGGCTGCAAAACTTAAAACGAGACAGTATATAACTACTGAACTTAAGAATCATTTTTCATGATATTCACTTTTATTACTACATTATAACTACATTCACATTTAACTAGAACTCAAAAAGAAGGACGAATTCAGTCCGTATAAGAATGGATCTTCTTATGCCATTTTTACATTTTTTTGGTTAACAATGATCATCGTTACGTTAGCTATCATAACGTTACGGTATTGTTTCAAACAATTAACATAACACTACTGTTACGTTACATCAACACATCATTGTTATCACAATTCATTGGCTTTTAATTTACATCTTATTTTATCAATAAAACAACAATAATATATTCAACGATTTAAGAAAACTTAAAATTCCACAGAGAACACATACAGACTTAGTGGTTTCAGTAGCCTCGTATTCCAGGGAAAATAGGTTGTAAGTAAACAGTTTTAATAATTGTCTAAGTAAATCAATTTTCGAATTCGTGATGATGCTTTTTTTTGTTTGTTTGTTTTTCTTGGCTTTCTTTCCAAGAGAAGATAAACCTCAGGCAGTGGCTTAATAACGTTTTAGAACGTCTTTAATAATGTTTTGAACTGTTAATCGGATGTTCATGAAATTTGATTTGCCTATCTCCCTTTCGTCTAAATTTAGTGTTGGACCCTATTGAAATGGATTCATTACATAAAGCTCAAGAATCTCTAGATTGGATTATATTAAAAATAAAGAAATTAGAAATAGAATGAATGTCAATGAAATTATTATTTCCACATAGTAGAATAAATAAAAATAAAGATTAAATTGGTTTGTACGCATACTTCGAATGGAGAAGAAAATTGGCCTAATTATTACATCTATGGAAACGACCAGGAAAGAGTATAAGAGGAAGACCGAAAAAATCATGATTTGAGGGAATTAAGAAATGTATGGAGTTCAGAGGATTAAAAATCCAGGATGCACAGAACAAAAGGCTTTGGAAGATAAGCACAGGAAGATGACAATCTGTTGTGCAACCCGCAGAGAATGGTGACTGCTGTAGTTGTCAGGAAGTTTTCAGAGAAATCTTGTAATTTTATATTATATTTTCCCACTGAATTTGAAAAGAGCAGTTCTTACATTAAATATTATATTTGATTTGCAGATTTACTTTTAAGGGTGAGAATAACTAGGTATGCGCTCACTATCCATCGCGCAGTCGGACTGAGCATTGCAGCACTGGGAGGATGAGGATGGCGTTGAAGAGCAAAATAATAAACATCGTAGCAAATATTAAAGAAATTAGCCCAGCCATCTTAGTGAGCGATTTCTGTGGTCAACAATGAGACATAGGAGAGATGGAGATCAAAATAAAGATATCTTGTTGGACTAGAAATAATTTAAGTTGGACTAGAAATAATTTATGCATCAAATTTTGTAAAAATCCGTACAGTCGTTTTAACGTTAAGCGCATACACACAGATAAGTAGACAAACAAAGAAAAATGCTCAAGTGGAATAATAAGACTTCAGACAAAAATTGCATTTTTTTCCTAAAAGAGAATGTATATACAGTAAACTCCCGATTATCCGCGGAATTGAGTGGCGCGGCAATCGCGGATAAACGAATTCCGCGGATAATCCGAAATCAACAGAAAAATGCTTTTAACATGTTTTATTTACATTAAAATGACAATACATTCAGTTACAGTACATACATTATAAATAATTATTTTATTTTAAATTATTTAATTATTTTTAAATTTTGTTATTACGGGAAGGCTCTCCCGTAATTTAGTGTAACCTGCCGGCCTAAGCTCCGCCCACAAGATCGTTCTTTAAATAGTTTGTCTGTAATTGTCTTCATTTATTTTGTTAGCCTCTTTTATTGTTTACCTTATTCTAGATTTAATTTTTTTAATTCCGTAATTTATTATATAGTAAAAAAAAAAATGGAAACAGGAGAAGTCCGCAGATAAATCTGCAAAGCGGATAAACCGCCCGCGGATAATCGGGAGTTTACTGTATATATAAAAGTCAAAGTTTGAATGTGTGTACTTTTGTATGTTCGCTTTACAATTTTACACCGTTCGACTGATCGGAACCAAATTTTGCATAGTTACTCTCTACTATCTTGAGGAAAATATAGGTTATCCGGGAACCCAGTTAACCATCTCCAATGGGGTTAAATCTCTGAAATAGCGCCACATATGGAACTGGTGGCGACAATGGGAAATATAAAAATATTATTAAAATTGCCAACCATTGAGACACTTATTTACAATTAAAAGTTAAAACATTAAAAACCCAAGAATAAAACGACGTTTCGAAATCTCAGACTTACAGATTTCTTTTTCAAGCTGTTCCCCCTCCCTACCTTAAAAAACAATCCTCCCTGGAGCAGGGTTCGTC
>JAFIDM010006943.1:52065637-52080532 GCA_023159025.1 Thereuonema tuberculata | reverse complement strand
GACGAACCCTGCTCCAGGGAGGATTGTTTTTTAAGGTAGGGAGGGGGGAACAGCTTGAAAAAGAAATCTGTAAGTCTGAGATTTCAAATCGTCGTTTTATTCTTGGGTTTTTAATGTTTTAACTTTTAATTGTAAATAAGTGTCTCAATGGTTGGCAATTTTAATAATTATTCACGACACGTTAAATTGAATTATAATAAAAATATTATTTTGGGATATTTTTTTGGTCCCAATTGTCCAAATTGTTGCAAAACAATATAGTTGTCGAGAAGGGAAGAACCAGAACTCCCCACCCCCTCCCAGGGCATCGCCAGGTACTTTAAACTAGTATGAAATATTTGTTACATCAAGGCAAAATGACGGATATCTATTGTTGTTGTTGTTATTGTCGTGTCCCCGGATCCAACCGGATCACTGGTCATAGACACTCTACGATGGGGATTTTTATTGCCTTATTGTCGTTGGGATATAATTATCCAGGAGGCACCCTAAGGTGAAAATCGGACTTCTGTCTCCTATGAAGAGAAACAACGACAGAAGAAGAAAGAGGACAACACAGAAGAAAGGAAAGTGAAACACCCATGCCACTGCCGGGATTCGAACCCAGGAACTGGCGCATTGGACGCCACGGCTGGCCGCCGCCGAGACCGCACGACCACGCCAGCACGGCGACGGATATCTATTAAAGAATCTTACTGTAGCATGTGTTTGTAATTTTATGATAGGAATGCTAATGTGAAAGATTGCAGCGACAGTTGGTCTTTGGTAATAGAACTATACCTGGCAAAAAAAAGATGGCTATTTAACGTTTGCCTATTTGTAAGTTAACACTAACCAATTCAATAAATGAATGTAGTCTCAAACGCAGAGATGCAATTACACTAACAATCCCTTCCCGTAGAGAGACGAAATTCAAGATAAATTCAATCTGTTACCATCTGCATCTACTGGATAAAAGAGTATATTGAAGATGAAGCTTCATATACAGTTATTATTTGTTTGTTTGTTTTTCTGTAATGTCACTACAGCTTGGAATCGAGTCCAAAAAAGACATTCAGGCGAAAAATGACAACATAATAACGCTTGCACTTCTAAACTTCAGCCTTTAAATAAGTAGAAAAGCAAGAATTGAGAAGTTTCCTCCCATCTGAAATGAAAATCAGACCCAATGCGATAACGCTTACGTATGAATCTTAACTTGGCCGCGAGAGATGGGCGCATAAAAGACTCTGTGCGTTTGTTTTTCAATTTCCTGAACTGAAGCGTACGGCTTCGCTTTTATTCGGGTCCGCAGAAGAAAAGGCGGGAATCTTGCCTGATATTTACAGCAATAACTGGAGGGCTTATCGCTCTTCGGCGGAAGCGTAGGAAATGAAGAAGGAAGGGAAAAAAATGGAGCAGGAAAGAAAGAGTAGAAGACGATGCATGAAATTCGGGCAAACAAATCTCGCACATTCTAGTGGTTTTGGCTTAAGGATTGGTTTAGATTATAGATGAAGGATTATCTCTATCTATGACGTTAAAGATGGATGGTCTTCCTGTATTTTTTGGATTTTTTTTTCTTTAAAAAAAAAAAAAAAATTAAAGTAAATGACTTTAAATTTAAGAACCTTAGACCAAATTCGTAATTTTGCCACTTTTTAAAATCCTAAAGGAAATGAAGACTGCTTTTAATATACTACTAATATATACAATTTGTTTTGTGCAGATAAATGCTTTATTTTAGCTTACTTTCCAAAGGTAAGGTAAGCTCTTGAAACAGATTCCTAAATAACTTTTAAACTGTTAAAAGAATCTTCTTGGAATATGATATGCATAAAAAAAAATTTCAAAAATTATCGAAAAACTTTCTTACTTTTCACTTTTTATCCCAGTTTAGTATGGTATCACCACCGAATTTTTTCATAAGCAGTTGGGGTTGTCAGGAAATTCTGAGACAATTTAATATATGATAAGACTATGATATACATAGTAAAAAAGTAATCGGCAAAAAGTAACGAAATTAGTTCACTTGACCGAAATCTGGATTGTTTCCTAGTTAGTTCTGTAAGTTTTAGAAAATTTATTGCTGTGGGATTTATAATATTCTTGTTATCAACTTCATGGCAATTGTTCAATAGGGTTCCTTATTGTTCCGTATGATAATACAAATAGAAATGAAAGAGAAGACTTTAATAATTCAGTACTTGGGGGATAAAGTGGAACTGATTGGGTATCATGTCTACACAAATAGGCTACATTGTGTTTATCGTCATTAGCTTTAACTACATTGTTGTTGCAATAGGACATGTGAAAGTATTGTAATTAACAATCTGAATGTGAGATTATATCGAAGCGTGTGTATGATATGATAAAAACTGTATTATTATTAGTTCAGTAATGGTTTAAACATGGTGAAAGAAACAATCTGATTGAAGACGAAATGAAAGGTTCTGAAGATTTACTCATTGTTTAAAGAGCCATGGTTCTAAAGCAAATGAAGGACAGAATAGTTAAAGTGCGGATCATGACGTTACCTAAAGAAAGGGCAATAGAAACTGCGTCCAGTAACGGTATTTACGGAGAAGAAGTTTTTGACTTTCGAACATGGAATACAAGCGTTACATGGGAAGCCGTTATGCCCAAAACATCATGAATGGTAAGAAACTTTTTCAGAACATTATTTTCACGAACTGAATTCCTTTTAAGCGAAGAGATGTCATTTTTATTCAAGGAATTGTAAAAGTTTTGATATGTAACGTTTGATGTAAAAATTCCAGCAATAACGTTTCAACATCTAGCGAAGCATTCTCAAAAAAAGTGGAATTAATAGCAAGAAAAATTAAGTAATAGCAGAAAAGATCGGATCATCAAATTATTCACGCTATTCAATTACTTTAATTTCTGAAATCAGAGATGTCCAGATAACATATGTTTGTGAGATAATAAACGAACGTTCGGGAAGAATGACCAGAATAAAATAAATTAAGAATTCATTTTAAGCCAAAATAAACAGAACCTTCCCTTTATCATTGTTTGCATATAATTTACTAGATTGTAATGATAATAAGCAAACTACCCATTATTACTTTATTCTTGGCTGCTCATTTAAGCTTTTACTTTTTCAAAATGTTATATGACATCTTGTTCTGAGGGCCTTAGTTTTAGAATTAGGAAATGAATGCTTTGGGAATGGTCCCTAATCAAAGAAAGTTAGGTTCTGGCTATTTTCAGTATTTTTTCTTTAATTATCGTACTTGTTTTCAGTCTTGACATTTGTTATCCGGATTCCTTTTTGTAATAAACCTTTACCTTATTTCCTTCACTTTCTAATGTGAACTGAGCTTTCTTTGATTTGGTACCATTCTTAAAGCATTCATTTCCTAACTTTAACTACGGCCCATACAATAAAATGTCATAGAACACTTTCGACTCAAAATGACCTTTGGACCTTTGTTTTGTCTACCATTTCCGAAACACCTTGTATATGACAGAAAAGAATAAAGAACAACTGAATGACTTTTGTTTTGTTTTTGTTTTTGTTTTTTTAGCTTTGTGTATATTTTATTACTAGGTAGACGGTGATAGAGATTTTTGGGGTCTTTTTGAGAGTGGAGGGTTAGTGTAATGAGGTATTTATGATAATTATTTATGTTTAATTATTTAAATAATTATGTGTAATTGCAATCTGTCAAATCATGTTTCTTTTATTATTTGCAAAGTTAATTATGTAAATTAGGTTGGTAGCGAACCCCTATAAATGGACGACCATAAGTGGATACAAGGAGGAGGTCGGACAGTGAAGTAGAGGGGAGTTCGTCATGAGGTTGGACGGATAGCTGACACGAGATAGGCGAGTCGACAGAAGACGAGAGGGAACGGAGCGGCCGGCAAGAAGACGTTACCCGGGATACGAGACGTGTGGTCGTCGAGTGAAATTGATGGAAGCGTTAGTCGCCGAAACAAGGGACCCGTCTGCGTTTAGAAGCCACCGCAGTTCACTCTACTCGTACAGTCAACAAGAACCGAAGAGCCTGTCAGCGGAATCTCGAAGTGAAGATTAGAATACTTCTCGGAGAGTCAACCTTATTTGAGTATTAAGTAATTTAGAATTATTTGTATAATTTAGTAATTGAGTATCGAGCCGATACTCTATTGTAACGTTTCGTTCCATTAATCAGTAAATTAATCTCTGTATAATTTAAGAATAGAACAGTTAAATAAAACTATTATTGTAAAGCCACCAAACTCCCCCATTTCATTACAGTTAGAGTTCCAAATAACTAGGCAATTTTTAAGCTAAACGTCATAAGCTATGTACTAAATTTTAAAAGAAATCTGTCCAGCGTTTTTAACGTGATGCATGCACAAACAGACAAATGGTAAATTAGAGGAAAACATTCATATGAAACAACCAGACTTAATATGGTGCATTAATAATGGATTTAGTTCCAGAAAATATCGGGAAATTGATTTATGGTAAGATTTCTTAACCATTAACGCAAAATGTAAGATAATATTATAATTCTGTTTTATCAATTCTCAGTTTTAAGTTATTATTTATTTAATAACATTTATTTAAAAAGAATCGCAGAATCGCAAATCATTGTAAATCCCTTCAAGACTCGCAACGTCATCACATTAGTGGACGCGAACTGTAATAACAAAAAAATCCTAACTATATGAAGAGACGTTTACATCCTCGTAATTGTCTTAATGTATAATTTCCTTTTTTTTTGAGACAATGGTCCTCAGCCTAAACCTTAATGATTGGAGTAATTGATGGAACGCGACTAGCGTTCGTTGACCAAATGTTCTTTGTTTTTTTGTTGGTAACTGAGAACGGATGTAGTTATGAAGACAATTTGCTTGAAGAGACTAACAATTTCTTGGAAGTAACGATAAAAAAAAAACTACACTGAAACTTATATCGAAACAAATTAATAGTCAATTGATAATAAAGTATCTGAAAAATTCAAAATATTTTGCAATGCTTAAACTCTACAACAACTATATAAAAAAAAATGACATTTTTATTTTCTTTATTTATGAAGTGAATTGAGTAATAATATTTTTAATTACAATAATCATGAATATCAGACTGATTCTGTTGTATTTTTCTAAGAATGATCTTGCTTTTTCAAGGTACTGTTGTTACTTTAATTAAAACTCGCATTTTATTGTTTTTAATGCTAATAAACAGTAATATTAAAAAAAAAAAACAATTTTACATGTGCACATAATATTTAAAAATAAATTAAAGCAAACACACAGGATTAAGATAAAAAGGCGTAACACATTGCAAATACAAATCACGACCGGTTTCGCCTTCTTTGTTTTGTTTTTCAAGGCACTCGTCAATGCCTTGGACAAAAGTCGAAACCGGTTGTGTATTTTTTAATGTGTGAAATCTTTCTATCTTAATCCTGTGTGTTAGCTTTAATTTATATTTAAACGGTAATACTTATTTACTTATTTTCACTTTTTACTCTACTTGCTGAAGAAAATCAAGACTTGAGTGATCATTGATACGAAGACTATGTGTGTGTTTGTGTTTTCTTCTAATACCATATAACGAATCTTGAAATATGACTCTTATTCGTGGACACAGATCATTTCCTATTCTTTAATCTTTAGAGTTTTGCTTTCGAGAAATTCACCTCGCAGATACGAAACTAGAATTTGGTTGTTGGACTGGATATCTATTTTAATCATTGAATGACATTATTTTTACTTAAAGTGTAATGACTCCAAATCAAAAGTGAAGGAAAACTTGTTTTATTCTCATTATTATTGTTTTACAACACGCGAATATCCTTTTTAAAAGAAGCCGAAAAAAATATATTTCTATAACGGGTTGCTTTTTAAAGAGATATTTTCTTTGTTACATTTGTGGCTATTTCAATTCTCAATATTTGAAATGTATTAAAAATGCTCAGTTTCATAACTTTAGCCATGGTGTGGTTGCTGCAGCCACATCTACCACTTAGATTACATTTTCCATTCGCTCAACAATCCTACATCGTCAGTAGACTGTTTATTCAAATTGTCAACCAACTTTTTAATTTCATCATATTTTATATTTGTATTTTCATAAAGAAAGCTATTTGACACTTCCAAAATGTGTGTGAATTTTTTTAATATTCTTAAACATGCATCAGCATATATTTAAACACAGCCTTTAAATTCAATTCCGTATACAGTATACTCTCGATATCTCGAACATCGATATCTCGAAAACCTTGATATGTCGAAACATTATTTTTCCCCTTGCTATTACATATTCATCTAATGTGAATTTTAATTCTTATGTCGAAGAGTTTTCACTCAAAACCTTGTTATGTCGAATATTTTTCGAAGTAAAAAATGAATTTTTCCGGAAAACTCGCCGTTAAGTTGTGTCGAAGCAAACAGAGGTATTTTTCCAAGAATCTCTCACACCAGAGACGTCGGCAGGCCACGATACTGGAATTTTTTAAATAGTTCTAGCAATTTAAGTTCATTGTATTTTACTAATCCTTTTCAATTTAATGTAATTATTTTCGACTACTTTTAAAAATTAAAATTATCATCGCTGTATTTAGACTTATTGTTAACTATCATTACATATTTATAGTTATAAATCGTCTATCAAGACTCTAATTTTTAGAATATTATTCCGTATCTTGTGTTTTTACGTGAATTTTTATGTTTTGGTTAGGACCTTGTTATCTCGAAAATTCGCTATCTCGAATTTTTTTTTTAGCATCCGTTCGACTTCGAGATATCGAGAGTCTACTGTACACCAATAAATGACTAGTTTACGTATTCCAATTAGATATGAATAATACTTCGCTTTCCAAGGGCCTATCGATGAAGAGTAGCACATTGATGAACACATCGCTGACAATCGATATAGAAAAAAAGTTATATATAGAATGAAGTGGGGCTGTTTATTATAAAAACAACAAAATCCGAAAAACAACAAAATTTGTTTTTATGCCAATTGGTTTCCAATTGGTTCGCCAAAGTTCAATTCACTCTCCGACAATGACATGTCCTGGGATTTTGAATGCAGTGAAGAGGACTCCTCTTTTTAGCCATCAAATAGAGAAAAAAAGTCATCGGCTTAAAACCAAATAACCAAAATAAAATCTGCCATTAAAATGGCAATTTCTTTCTTTATTTCTTATTTTCAAAGAGGCTTCAAACCATCAGGCGTCCTTTGCAGCTGCCAGTCAATAATTTGTCGCAAAAAAAAATCGCCCGCAACTGATTATCAATAAATACATCAATATTTTTCTCTATTAATCTCTTTACTACAAATCTACTTAGGAATATAAGAGAAAAAAACAACAACATTAAGACACCTACAGATAATAATCACAACATATAATATAATCAATATATATTTTCATGTAACAAATATATTGGCAATGATAATAATCATAATTTCTATAGGATGTGGTCTTTCCTCTGAAGCGTCATCAAAGTCCTTCTGTGGTTTATTCTTAATTGAATTGAAATCTCATGTAATGATGGGATTAAGGTAATCTCATTGAATCACGTATTGTTTTTTTTTCTCCCTTTGACGTCATTTCTCCCTTTGAAATAAAAATTAGCTTCCGACAGTCGAACGAACAGGAAATAAAAAATTAAATTTCATCTATGTATAAGAGCTCACAGTAGATGAAATAGACTTGCGCAGTAAAATTAATACCTCCAAGTTGTATAGCATTTGTGATTGTAAAGTTTGTATTGGAAATTTTGGGATTCTTTTGTTTGTTTGTTTTTTTGTTAAAAAGAAAGTTTCAGACAAATCTTTGCTAAATGTGTTTACTGCGAAATGTCAGGGAAACCTAACAATTACATTTTATTTTTAAGGTATGGGATGGATTTTTTTTTTTATTTTTAGCTCGTAAGAATACTTAAATGTAAAAGAAATTGTGCATAATTGAAACACTGAATCTGTTACTTTGTCTGTAGAGCATCTAAGTCAGTGCATCTTAACCTATATCTCTTCACCGCTCACTTTTTCTATTAGCAGAAATCCAGCGGCACAATAAATTTTTCAATTTTTTTTTTGTTTTCTATCACAGAATCCTTTGAAAAACATCTCACATTTACCAATAAAACAGTCTGTTTTTAAACAAAAGATACCCTGAAATACTTATTGAGCAATTTGATTGAGAATTAATACTTTATTATTAGAATAAAACAGAATGTAGTTTATATTTCTGTTATTTGATGTTTACCAAATTTATAAGCAATTATGTATTTTAAAGCAAAACACTACAAATTATGCAAATTGATTCACAAAGATATTTCGTAACTTCAACATAACATGTTCAAATGCGTCCAAATCTTAGACGACAAAGTAATTTAAAGAAATTTAATACCAAGAAATATGCATAGAAGGCCTTAGCACATAAAATTCATAGAAATCAAGAAATATTATGAATTATTTGGCAAGATAAATATAATGCTGAAAATTTTCAGCTCACCCTCGACCCGTCGAGTCAGCGAATTGGGAACTGTCTGCAATAGGGTTAGTACTATATGTCCAAGGCTCCTTAACCAGAGATCTTCTAAATTCCACACAAAATCAGTAGTTCTTGATTTTTTCCTACATAAATACTGAAGCAAAAAGGCTTTCGTTGTGTTTAGGAATTTGTTGTCATTATTAAGTCACTAAAACATTGAGAGAGACGATAATAAGGTTTTTTGGTTTGCAAAAACCTCCAGGAAACTGTGGTCAAGTTATGACATTATTATTTCAACTGACGTATTCTTATCTACATATGTAGCTTCCGCTCTTTTCAGCTTAGAGAGCAGGATAATCATTCTCGAGGGCATATTCTGGGACACTATATGCGAGCGGATTCAAATTAACAAATACACACACACACACACACACACACACACACATATATATATATTATATATATTTAATATTTATTTATAACAATTTCAATATTTATTAAATAACAAATGTTGAATGATACCATGCGTCACTTGACATCTCCAGAGGGATGTTTCATTTTTGTTAGCGTTACTCTGTCGTATGGAGGAAGTAAGATTTCTGACATGGAAAAACTGGAGAACCTCAAGTTAACCTTGAAGAAATTAAATGCTGTGAAGCAATTTCTCTCCTTCACAGATTAGTAGAGATGTAATTACAGATTACAGATTATAACTATTTTATAATCGATAAATTCCTTGACTTTCTGTTTATCTTTACGTAAATTCTGGAGGTGCCACTGCCCTCCCACGTATGAGAACATTTCTAAAAATTCGCTTGTTTGATTTGGTTTTATTTCAAATACAAAAATTTCTTTTCCAGATCCTTCTATTTCCCATTTCACATGTTGCTTGTCAGAGCGAAGGGGAAGAAAAGAGCGGGAATCCCAATCAGACAGCACCATTACGAGTCCGCCCTGTGAATAAGAGGGCCCCGATTTGCTATGTTAAATAACAGACCTCTTAAACGGCCAATTCATGCTGATTCAGAGCTATGGCAAATCGCCAAACACAAGTCAAGCCAACAAACACAGCCATCTCGTTCAAAAACGAGAGAGAACATCTAAAAGAAAATGGAAAAGAAACACAATAGAGTCATCATTTATACGTTTTAAGGGAAATGGGTCTAGATTCAACGTCAAAAGCAATGTAAACAAACAGATAAACGCAAATGATTTACAAATGGAATTTCTGTTGTACCAAAGAGATAAGCTGTTTCTGATCGTGTTCGAAAGAAAACGCTTTCGTTTACAGTAGTGTTAGTAAAACAAAGCCACTAAATTTAATAATGAGGAAATATAACATTTATCGATTTTATTTTAGTTATTTATGTTAGTTATCAGTTAAAAACACAATGGAATGACAAGGTTTACTGAACTACGTGTCTTTGAAATCTTGCCTTTACGTTATTTTTAGTATATTTATTTTATCTTTACTTTCACTTAAATATTAATTTATCTTTTCCTTTTAATCACTAAATTTTGATTATTTCCAGTTTTTCCTTCATTTTGTTTTCTTTGAGTGGGACTGACATTGATGAGGGCTTTTTCTAACTTGCGAAAACCTCCAGAAACCTGTGGTTAAGTTGTGACATTTCAGATAATATTCTGATAGCAAACGTGAGACATCAAACTCAACTGATGGCAATAATTCAACTGTGAAAACTTGGGCTCGTAATTGTTAAGCGCGTTGCTATGGTGATAACAGTAGAATGAGTGAGATATGCTGTTGAAACAAGCATGATGGATAATATACGAAGAGTGCGAATTTCTAAAGTAATATAATATTTATCGTATATTTAATCATCAATTCTGAGTGCATCTTGATGCTTAGGTAATCAGTGCCAATGATTACAGAATAACATGGAATGAAATATCAACTAAAAGTTGTGTTTTCTGATTCTGAATGGATCGTCAAGACAACGAAGATAGAGATAAAAGATGATTCCAGATTTCCGACTGTAGATCAAGTTTAACGGACGATTGGACCTGTGCAAGAAAAAAAACACTGAATCCAGTTAAACAAGTGACGATTGGACGAGAATAACTAGAGGACACTAAGAGCCTGTCATTATTGTATTCGAATAGCTGATTATTTACGTTTATTAGAAGTTTCTTTTTTAAAGTTCCATCCGTTTTGTTTTATTTAATTCTACTTTTCAAATTATCTTCAATCTGTGCGACTCTCATAGTGAAGGTGTTCCATCATTGGGATAATATGGGCCTATTCGGTGACAAGGAATAATTTCACATACATAAAGTTTAATTCCACAAATTATAATACATAGCGTTTGAGTATGGAAAATATTGTAGATTTTAATTTAAGGCCTAATATTGAGAAAATACAACTGTTATCTATTACATAAATATTTAAACGTGTTACCTTTTCTGTTTAATATGGAATATCTTGCTTTTACCACTGAATACGGAACCAATACTGAACTGGTGTAACTGAACGTTGCAAATTTTTAAATCCGAAATTTATTACAATAATTTAAATGTATCAAATTATTTTAGCTACTTATATTCCCAGAACTAATGGTCATTTATGAAAAAATGTCTGCACTAAAATCTCAGTATTAAAAATTCGCCCTGACTTCCTTCTACGTTTTCATCAACTGGTCCTTCTACTTAATCAAGAAATCCGGAGATTGTTGTCCCAGATTTCATGTTGATAGTTCTACGGACCAAACTTCGTTCCCTGCTACTTATTATTAGAATTTTCGCCTGCAGTCTTTTGATATCAGTTACGTAGATAAAAGCTGTTAGAAGATCTTGAAAACGGAAATGAAAGGAGTCCTTAAAGTACAGGGAATACGACATCCAGAAAGATTCAAAACATCTGTACATTAAGGAAATGACAAAATAAAGACTGACGTAAGGAAGGAAAGGATAAAGGAAAAATATCAACCTAGACTGTAATATTAAATCATGACTTAAATAATATTTTATAGGTTATTTCTAATGATGAATTCCTAATATTATATTATATAAAATCGTTATTCTGTCTGTCATGGTTATAAGACTACGTTTTTCCAATTATGTGACCAAACTATAAGAGATAGACTGGTCATGTAAATGGATAAAATGTAGAGCGTTTTAAGATAAACAAAATGCTGCAAAAATCTTTCGAAAAAAGTTTTTTTGTTTCCAAGATGGCGCCTTTTAAAGGATCAAATTTTGACTTTTTCTCAATTTAAACGAAAAGTATAAAAGTTGGAAGAGAACATTATATTGAGAAAATGTTGGCATTTGAAAGTTCTATCGAACGGTACATCAGTCATTAACAAACGTTTCTGCGTTTGGAAGATACATGCAAAAATGAAGTGTTTCTGCGGCAACCCTCGTGTATGTGCCAACGCGCAATACACCTGAGTTAAGCGGAAAAGCCCACAAAGAGCTGGGAAATCGTGTATTCTCCAAGTCGTGTATATTAATTTGCTAAATAAATAAAGGTTTGTTTTTTTTAATGCTATATATGCAAGGGTTCCGGAGCGAAGCGGCGGTACCGTCTAGTTTTGTTATATTTCACCTGTCGATTTCGACTCGGGAAGTAGCAAATACTGCGATTTCAGCTAAATTTATAAAGTTTCATTAAATAAATATATGCTTAGCTTTCCATCTTGTGGTGATTACGCTTCTGCAATTCAAGGGTCGACTTCCAGGACTGGAGTTGTGCCCTTATTTTAAGCAGGACCCGTAAATATGAAAGAAATCTGGCTAGTCGATTAAGCGATGGATTTCGAGGTCAGTTTTGAGAGTTGGGAAGGGAGGAGCCCAAAACAAGTGTTTTAAGTTAGATTATAAAGAAGATATATGACAAATTTTATGGAAATCCATCCATCCGTTTTAACGTGGGACAGTAGAAACAGACAAATGGATAAACGAAGACGAGAACTATTCAGGTGGAATACTGAGGCTTAAAAACTTCTTCCTTTATGCTACAGAAATGTTGTAGACTTTAACGATATACAGTATTTCATCTTAAGAAATCTGTCTTCCAGAGTCAATTTGAAAGGTTAGAAACTGCATTTCCATTCCATCCATCTTTCCCTCATAAAAATCAATGTATCTGTTTGGGTATGTGGTCATCTAGTAATTTTGAAACAATGAACGGATGATCTTGAAATTTACATACATGAGATGATATATCTTTTACGTTTGAAGATATTTCAGTAAGGATTCAGGCTAGAAATATACGAGTGAAGATGTTGAGAAAAAAAGTAAACCTCGGAAAAAACAGTATTAAGATAAAAAAAAAATAAAAAAAAATCTGATTCTCCTTAATATTCTGACTAATTCCAAAAAATGAAATTTAATCCTTTTAAATTTTGCGAGTCTTTCCATTTTATGTAAAACGATTTCAGATTTGTTGATCAATTCTGAATTCTGTGGATATGGTAATTATGTAAATATATAGTTTTCAGGTCTTAAAAAAAAAATTATTTAAAAGTAATAAATATATTATTTTAATATGAAGGTATATCATAAAAATAGCCTTAATCTGTCATTGTAGTAGTAACAACAACCTTACGTAGAATAATTTAATTACACTCTGTTTCGTATAACCTGGAATATTCTCATAGATGTTCCTTTTCTTGTATATCTTTCTCCTTTGTACTTGGTCTCTATCTCACACATCTCTTTACTCGTGAGTCTTGAGAAACATTTTACATCAGAAAACTGGATTCTCTGCCTGAATCTGCCCTGTTTTATGGTAGTCCATTGGAAACGCAATTAGAACGAAATGTGAAAAAACTATTTACCTGTTTCAGTTAGATCTATACTCATGAAAATTTAGAAAGACTGCAATTTTAAGAGCAACACATTTCAGATTTTACAAAATTATTAATTTGTCGTTTTTATTTTTAACTTTCGATCTTCTGGTAATTACCATAGCAACAAGTTAACAATACCAATTAGTAACTATGGAAACACTTCAAAGGTCACCCGAATTAATAATAATCAATCTACAATCGATTGATTTGTATCCATAAAATACCTGACTTATATTCTCCCGAAATCCTTATTATAATTACCCTCTCCTATAAATTAGTAAAGTATTGTAAAATATT
Source organism: Thereuonema tuberculata (assembly GCA_023159025.1). Taxonomy (NCBI): domain Eukaryota; kingdom Metazoa; phylum Arthropoda; class Chilopoda; order Scutigeromorpha; family Scutigeridae; genus Thereuonema; species Thereuonema tuberculata. The sequence goes on along the minus strand of JAFIDM010006943.1, from coordinate 52,066,980 downwards.
TCTTTATTAAATCATAACTAGAAGGATATGCTTTTTTTGAACGGGACAAATTATAAATTATGAGATTTAAGACTCAGTAATAAAAACTTGATAATAAAAACAGCAATCTTGAGAAATGACATTTTAAAACATTTCTGTACAATAATAATAAGTATGGCAAAAATAAATGATAATTAGTATTTACTTTTATTTAATAAAATAAAAAAAAAATTATTTTATTTTTACATGAATCTTCAAAAAAAAAACCCCAAAAAAACCAACAACACTGTGGCTGAAATGTCTGATGACACTACTTAAACGGTTTATTACAAAAATATTGTAATAATGACTCTGAAATTAAAAATAGTAAATAAAAACAGCTGTCAGTTATCATACAATCATATGAACTCGTCAGTAACTTGCATCGCATCGCATCGCACCGCCTCGTATCCCATCGCGTTTAGTGGTCTAATAGAATTTAGACTGAATGCAGAATCAGAGATAGATACTGGATAACAAAATTTTCGAATATAAAAGTAATTTGAATGAAAAAAAATAATACTTGAAAAGCGAAAATTATTTTTATTTTATATTCTACAAAAATATGACTTCGCAATAAATTTTACGAATTCGTCATCAGTACAATATTTTCAATGAGAAAGAATATTTCAAGAAAGCTGCTTCTGGAATAACATTAGTCTTAGGTTTATTCTTAATACTTTAAAAATAGGAGTGAGTGACCCTTTAATTTTATACTTGGAAAAAAAGTCCACCCCCTCCCCCAAAAAAAAAACCCTACAATTTTCTACTGCTCATTTACTGTAACGTGAACGTTGGCCCCAGCTCAAAATTACCGTTCTAAGGCTAAAGTAGATATTCGATTTAACATGTCACGACGAATTGGATATCCAGCAATTATTGTCTTTAGCCAATATAGAAAGACTAAATTAAAAAGGACAAAGATAGACCTTGTTTTTATAAAACGTAAAATTAAAAATGAAAATATTAAATGTTTATATTACTTTATAACTAAGTAAAATATTGCTTTTTAGTTTTTCTAAATTTTTCTAATTTTTAATTTCTATTTTCTATTTTTGCCACTTACGCCGCTGATGACGTGAGGATAGATTAGCCGCATCTTCACAGAAACAGTGATATGATTTCTGTTTTGTCACTTTTCAAATTTCATATCACTGTCCGGCTTTATATGTTTAGTAATATACTAAACATATTTAGTATTTAAGTTAATTTTATTCTTATATTCTATACTTTTCGAAATTTTCTAAATTGCAAATGATTAATTGAAATCTTTGCTTTGCGAAACTCGAAGGATTGGCTTTGAGTTTTGCCCGTTCGATATATAT
>JAFIDM010006943.1:52049957-52060637 GCA_023159025.1 Thereuonema tuberculata | reverse complement strand
CCTATCAACCTGTAATGATCTATCCTTATATTCACGCTTCATAATTGAAGTAATATCGTCATTAACGACCTTTAGAAACTGCGTTAAGGCCAGGATCAGTTTGTATCAATAACTTCCAATCGTTGGACACCGAAGAAAAAATAGGGCGGGAAAAGAACTCGAGCTATTATTTAAGTGTGTTAGAAGACTTTATTCAATTAATCTGATAGGAAAAAGTCCAATTATTCAACAGATAATAACTTAAATTGAAACTCTCTTCCAAATAGCGCTTCAAAAGTGAAAAAAGAAAATGATTTTTAAAGTGACAAGTTAACTTTGTAAGTTCCTTTTAAAGAGCGAATTATTTTATCATCTTTACAGTAAATAAGAATTAGAAATATAGGAAGTCGTATTATTAAACACGACCCTTTATTATAAAGTTACAAACAATCAAAATTTCAAAAAATTAAAGTGTTTTTATATATTCTTTGCTGAAATTCAGAAAATTGTAACAAAATGAATAATAAATTCTTGAAATAACAAAGATTATTTTCCTTAAAAAAATGTATTTTATTTTATTTTTTATTTATTTATTTATTTATTTATTTATTTATTTGAAGCCGTGAAAGTTACAAAAAAGAAAAGTCTTCGTTCACCTTCAAATTACACTACCTACTTATTACAAATACACTAAAAACTCATTCATCCGAATTTGATGGGATCACGCCCCTTTCGGATAAACAAAATTTCGGATAATCCGGAATATACTTTAAAAAATTAGTGAATATGACACAATAAACAATAAACTTTAACATTGCACCGCGGTTTAAATTATAGATTGTACAGTATTGATATAACAACTTTTGAACCCTTTTCAATTTTGATATATTGCATTGAATAGAGTTACAGTTACATTATGACTGGTGGGTTTCGTGATGGCGGACGATCCGCTCTGTGAAGGTTTTCTCGGGGTTCTCCCGTTTCCCGTGTACTTCTCCCACCATACTTTCTCAGTTTTTCTCTCCACCTGTCCTTATTTCCGTGGTCGCAGTGCTTGGTTTCTCTGCCACCCGCATTCACTACATAACATAACATAACATATCATAACATGACATAATATAACATAACATGACATACATAATCGCTTGTCTACGCTATTAAATATTGATTATAGCGACGGAAAAATGTTTTTTGTATTTTTTTAAAATACACTAAAAATCGTTTCTGATAAACCAGATTTTTGAATAAATGCAATTCGAATAAACGAGTTTCAGTTTTAAAAATTTCCATATTCTGAAAAGAAGTTAATTAATTTAATCTTCATTATTACTTAAAACCGATTAATGTAATAAAGCACGCGGAATTAATGGTTTTGGATTAATATCCGTTGTTAGACGTCATTGTTTCAGTGCTAATGCTTTTTTATGAGAATTTTTGTAACTTCGGGTGCTAATTTCTCAACAAGGATCGACATAGGAATAATTTAAAATATAAAAGTTACATTGTTTTTTGTTCTTAAATACCCATTCCAAGTTTCAAGAAGATGTATCCAACGGTTCAGAAGTTATTAGAGGCAGAAGGAAAGCACACACACATACAGACTGAGGAATTTGATAAGCCTCACTAGACTAAAAATTAATTCAGTAGACATAATAAAGCTTTCTACGAATTATTGGAAATACATTATAAAGAAAAAATTCTGAAAATCATTGTAAAGCATTTATAAATCGAAAGATAAAAAATTAATATATTACAGTAAATAATATATAACCATATTAATAAACCAGAATTTACTTTACATACCGGTAGGGCATGGTTTAAAAGTAGCGCAAAACGCAGATTTCGTAAATTAATAAATATTCAGAATGAAATATTAAAATGAAGCTTAATAAATAAACTGATAAGCTTTTAAGGAACATTAATGTAGTGGAAAGAGAGTTAAACACTGCTTTTATAAAACGATGAATACACAACGCTAGGATATCTCAAATGATAAATATTGTTAGGCTACTGTTAACTTAATATTAACATTTTCTACAGACACTGACTGTCCACTTAAAGCATAACTGTCCACATAGCTTGGGGATAAAAAATATACAGACAAAATATATAGTATCGATAATACAACAAATTAGAAAGAAACACATTTATTAAAAATGAAATGTAGAAGTTATTTTGAATAAAAACACTTCTTTTTATCCCGTGGATGTTTTTGACTGGCCATTTAATTACTGGCATAAATAACTGCAACTGTTGAAACGCTTAGCATAGAAATAGTCTTTACATAAGATATATATGTGTGTGTGTGTGAGAGAGTGTGTGTGTGCATATTGTATAAGACTGTAACATTATATCTACTGTACGTACAGATAGATATTCGTTACAATACTATGTATTATAAATATCAGATATATTATTGATTCTGAACTTTTCCTGCATTGTAAGAAACTTTAATTGTATGTTTTAAGTAAGTTAATTAAAATTTCTTACAATATTTACAATGTGTTATCTATTTTCATTACTTTCAAGAAACACTCTGGCAATTTAATAATTTTTTTGTAACAAACGGAATTATATTCCTATGTTCTAAAAAAAATATATATATTCTAATTTATATCGTAAATTAGAAATCTAATGAAATTTTGATTACAGCAGTCAAATAATATTATGGAATTAAACCTATTTTATATAAATGCATATGGTATGTAATTTATATATGTTCAACTTTTCATAATCTATATTATTAAATATTTATGTAAATGGATATTAAATGTGTATTATAAATATAGAGGATGGAATTTAATGCATCAAACCAGGATTCACTCCGAATATTGACGAAATTCATATTTTTGGCAGTGAGAGTTGAATTAATATTGTTCATGGCATTGAAGCATCCCTGCGGTCATTCGTGTCCCCAATTTACAAGATAAAAAAATTTTGCAAGGACACAACCATTACATTTAGAGTTAATATTACAACGTAGAATGCTCTTTACTTTCGTCTCAATGTCTGTAATAATAAGAATCTATAATTAGCTGAATGTAAATAGTATATGGAATAAAATTATATTTTTTTTCTTCTGCAAATCATCTGAGAAAAGATAATGTTTATGGGTATATTATGTTTGTTTGTGGTTTTTTTTCGATTTACATTAGAATTCCTGTGACTTCTTTAGCTGTAGGGTTTTTGTTTTCTATCCATAGTTCAAGGTCGCAATTGATGATAAAAGCGGACGATTTGTTCCCAGTTTCTATTTAGAGAAAAAAAAAAAAAAACTACTTATAAATATTAGAATAAAACATCCTGTTTATTAATGTTAAACTAATTTTAAAATTTCTTAATTTTAGTCCTAGGAAGTGCGGCTTATCAAATCGGTAGGTCTGCATGTGTGTGTGTCTGTTTGTGCCTCGCTATAAACTTTTGAATCGCAGAGTGGGTCTTCTTGACACATGATATGCATATCTAAGGACTAGAGATATGATCTAACTTTAATATTTAAAATATTTACCTAGTGCTTTGTTAAGAAATTACCGTCAGATGGCGACAAAAACTCCCACAACTAAGAATTAAAGAGCGAAACAATGTTTTCTAACAATGAACCCAAAGGAATAATTAAAATGAATCTGATTTAGACAACTTAATGATGTAAATTTAATTAATTTTTTCCAGAAAACCTAAAAGAAAGTCAACAGGTATTGAAAAACAAATAGACTACAGGCTTTTGGTTTGTGTCATTTTCGTAAGAAGAAAAAAAAACAACAAAAATGTCATAAATAAAATTTTTAGAAAAATAGATTTCGTGTTCTTTAAGTGATCTTTTCTTTATTAAGCAATCTTGATTGTCAACCACATTGTGCTTAAATTTAAGACGAACCCCTGAAATAGCTTGAAATAGATTTTTTTTAAATGATTTTGAAATTGTTTTGCTGCTTATATTTAATCTCTAGTAAGTTTATTAGTTTCTTTGATTTCTCTAGCAACGCCGGGTAGTTTTATTAGTAAGAACTCCGCTGCGCTGTTCTATTCTTAAGTGCAAAGTTAGTTCTTGGCTGATGGAAATATTTTATGAAAAATTCCCATTGTTTCTAATTGGATACAAATGATGACGTCAGACAGTGGCACAAACCCTGTTGCTCTTTCAACTTTATGATCCTTTGGAATCCGGTTTTTGAATCTTTTAAAAGGTTTCCGTATATACAAGAGGAAGCTGAAATAATTCACATTGATTTTTTGGCTTCCGGGAAGACAGAAAGAATATTAAAGTCAAGGTTAATGGTGGCTCAATACTAGACATGGAAATAGTTCAACAAGTTACAGCGGATCAATTAAAAAGAAAGACCTATTTATTCTTAATGAACCCCAGAGAAATCAACACATCAATAACAATTATCTGTAAAACGAAGTTACATTAAAAATGAGATTTTTGCATTATTCATATAACAAGTAGTTCAAAAGAACTTCCAGACTTATTTTTATTTTTACTCTTTTTTTTTCAAACGTTATATCTTAAAATGTCTTTAAAATATCTTTAAAAGCAAAAAAAGGACTTACAAGAAATGCAGATTGATCGGGAGACCCTACTCAACAGAGACAAATTCAGATTACAAGTTAAGAAGTTCAAAGGTTTTCAGGAAGACGTAGGGAAAAGGAAAACAACTGGAGCCAAATGGTCGGATGAAAGGAAAAGAGTCCATTCGGAAAGGATGAAAGAGTTTTGGAGAAAGAGGAAGGAAGAGAGAAGAAAATAGTTATTTATTGTGGTCCTTAGTAGGCCTGAAACGATTAAAAAAAAAGTTTTTTTTTTTTATTTTATTTTTTTCAGTTGTAAATACGACAAAAATGAAATATGTATATTTACATTCAAATTTTAATGTCGATTCAATACAAACAGTACTAAATTTCCGTTTTCTAAGAAAAAGAGAATTAAATCTGCCTTATTTACTTAAATTTTCTAAATCGGATTAATTTTAATCGTATCAAGCCTAAGGAAAATAATGGATTAAGAAATACTACTAGGCCAACCCGTAAAGTATTCAAGGAAATAAAACACATACCACATTTTTGAAAACAACAACAACAACAACAAAAAAAAAAAAGAAAGTTAAAAAAATAAATAAAATGAAATAAAAAAAAAAAAAGTTACATGGGATTCGAACGCAGGACCCTTCGATTTGCAGACCAATAACGTACCGTTACGCTACAGTAACAATTGCTTTCTTAGGATAGCAGTGAGCTCATAACACTCTCCACTCTCTCCACGTTGATGACAAACAAACATTCAGACAACCGTTTTCTGCCTATTAACAGTATGATTCATCAAAATAAAAATAGGATAGAAATCCATTGTTAGATTCCAATGCTTTTCTATGAGATTTTTGTCACTTCTTTTGCTAATTTCTCAACAAGGAACTATTTGGAGGAGATTTCAAATGCAAAAGACCCCAGTCCTCAAATAAGCATACCAAATTTTAAGAAGATTCTTCCAGCAGTTCAAAAGTTATTCAATCGGGGACACACAAACACACAGACTGACTAATTTCATAAGCCTCGTTTTCCTAATGAAACTAGCTAAAAATAAAAGTTGTTTATTAATTTATTCATTTAAATAAAAACTTTTTTCTTTAATCTTAGCTTCTCTCCCGAAAATTTAGAATTACAAAATAGTTGGAGACAGAGCCGTTTCTAGGTGTTCTGCCACCCTCGGCGAGAACTGAAAAATGCCGCCCCCACCCTTTCAAATGCCGCCCCCCACCAAAAAAAAAACGACAATCCTATATTAACAACCAAAAAAAAAAAAAAAAGAATCTTCAATTCAACAACCAAAAAAAACAAACCACAATCCTGTTTTAACAACCAAAAAAACAAAACGGAATCCGTCCAACGGCCGCCCTAGGCGGCCGCCTAGTCTTGCCTAATGGTAGAGACGGCCCTGATTGGAGATGAGTTATGTTTTCTTTGGTTGGCTGGTGAGAGCTCCCATCCACCTTAACTCCTATTCCACAACAATTTGCCAACTAAAATTCTACATGATGTTAATAATATACAACTTTCTATAAACATCCAGGCTGGAGGAACCGGATTCAATCGTTGGGGTAATTGGAGATTTTTCCTAGGTTATTTTTCCTCCGGGCCCAGCCCCTTGTATAATGGAATTCAGGTTTCTTATCTTGGGGATAAAGGCAGTCACACGTTTGCCTGACCAACCAATCTCATCTAATCCCGATGGTTGTAGGAGCCTATACTTTCGGCGTCTCATAAGCCACGAAGGCTCTTTTGTAAAATACTTATTTACTATTTGTCTATATACATTACCAGATTTCAATGGATTGCTTCGCGCTCCTTCTTAACATATAAATAAAATTAAATATTTTTTTTAGGTTTTTTTTTATTTTCTCTTATTCCAGAAAACACTAACATTGTAAGAAATTTAGACGAACTAATTTCCTGAATTATAACTTAGGCGAGCCTTATAAAATTGTACTATATTATTTAAACTCTTGGAATGCTCTTTACAATTTTTACTGAACATAAATATCATCATTAAAAAGGATAGACAGTTCTGTCCTCAAAGCGTGGCCTGTTGCTACGTTTCTTTCTTTTTCATCTTTTTCTGAACGATGATAAACTTTTAAAAAGTGCATATTCCGGCCGGTGAAGTCATCAGCCAATGTAAGAATTTCAATTACTATATATTAAAGAATGACGGAGTCTCCAAGGCATTGCCGCAAAACATTACAGTTGTGAGCTGCTTCAGATCCCACGAAAGACGATACCAGAAACACAATGCCCTTTTCCAAAGCCACTACTAATAAGGTTGAAGGCTAGGCCTATTTCAGTGCAGCCACCTCGCGGCGGATGGACTAATTACAAGGCAGGCAAAAGCGTCATTACAAAATATTTCAAAGTATTCAGTGAATTTGTCCATTCAATGAAAGTTATTACTGCTCCAGTGAACTAGAACACTCTATTTAAAATGAAAAAGCTTTTATTATTATAATAATCACTATTTTTTTTTTTATAGTTGCTATTGTTAGTTTATTCGGTTACTCAAACAAAAAACATCGCAGCTACGAAAGGTAGAGTTGAGACGCATTCAGCTGTTTAGCCTGTTTCCCTAGGACAGTCAAATCAATCATCCAGTCTGTGTGTCTGGTTTCTCATTCCCCAATAACTTTTTCAACGCTGCACGAATCTTCTTTAAACTTGGTATGCATATTTAAAGACTAGCAATGATTTAACATCTATATTTGTAATCTTTTTCCAAATGGATCCTCGTCAAGAAATTAGCTCGAAAAGACGACAAAATTTCCTACAGAAAGCACTGGAATCTAAACAACGGATTTGTATCGATTTCTTAATGAAAGTAATCCATTCAGCTAATCCTTAATTCACTCTCGATTGGATAAGATTAAAATTAATCCGATTCAGGCAACTTAAGTAATGCAAAATTAATTATTATTATTTTCTTTTCAGAAAATGAGATTTTTTTATTGTTTATATTCAGTAGATATTTAAGGAAATAAAGGTACGCTTTTCGTTAGTATTGTTTTAAAGACGTTAAAAAAAAGAAAGAAAGCAGATAATAATAAAGACAATTTAAGGAAATTAGTTGCTTAGGAACTTTTTCATTTAATACTAGAAAAATTCTCATCTAACAAAAAATGATAACCATTTTTTTTTTCTTTCTGTATTATAAGTATTAAGGAAAGGTTTGTCAACTAAATGAATTATTTGCTTGACTTTTTCTGTTCCTTAAAAAGCTTCTACTTTAAAAGTTTTTTTAAGTTATTTAAGTCAGAAAGTTTTGTTTCTAAATAAGGTGGCTGTTGACACTAACGAAAATGCACTAAAACTAATCTCGTTCTCAACAATTTAATATATACTGAGGTATAAAATGATTTTAGCTACTTAAGATGATTTTTTCAACATATAAAGCTAATTAAAAATGTGAAATCTGATGCAAATTAATATGAACTTCTTTGGATTAGTTAGTACACACTTCAGGTTTTATAAATTCAGATCCGCCAATTCGCGTAGGAACATTGATATGGATGGACTATTTTCAATTGTAAATAGCATATCAGATTCTAAAATTTCCATAAAACGAAGTTGCCAATAGCAACTCTAATCAGCAGTTGTCTGTAAAATTAATTCTTTAATATATGAAAGTGCATTATTCCTTAAAGTTTTAGTGTTGTAATATCTTACAGAATATGGTCTACAAATGCCAAAATCTAACAAGATTGTTAAGTACAACAAAATTTTAAACGGTAAGTGTTGTACTAATATGTCACTAAGTTCCAATCCCTAAAAAATAAAAACGGAAACTATTTTAAACCAAATACATCCCCACGTACGCGTAATATACAAAACATAGCTTGAAAACAATGTTTTTATATGGAATGTCTGTGGTTGAAAATCTTGTGGCACGAAACTTTAAAAATAGCACAATTTACATTAAACTTCAACTTACCCTTAGTGTTTAAATCTGATTACGTTTTACTATTTATACAGACATTTTTGGGATCATTATCTAAGAATAAAACACTGAAAATAAAAAAAAGCTTTCTTAATGATGTAACAGACAATAATGCAATTAATTGATTTTAAATTTTAAACTTAAAAGTTTAATACTCAACCTTGTTCTGACTTTGGTGTTAGTGACCCTATTATGGGGACACTTTGGGTCCTAACTAATCAAAGAGTACTAGCTACCGGATTTCATTCCCGGGTCAATACAAGATATACATAATATTGTACATTTCAGAATTTGGTTCACAATGTCTTAATTGATGGATGTTTGGATGTTTCTACATCTATTTCAAAGGATTCTTAGCTTAATGAGATAACTGTTGCTCTCGTTTTGTAGCTTCACCAAAAAAAGTAGTGAAATATGTTATATTTCATTTTAGCATATTTTCCTATGAAAGTGAGGCTTTAAAAATCTGTCTGTTTGTGTGTGTGTGGGTTTCTCTACTAATTTTCAAATTATTGCATGGACCTGCGTGAAACCTGGCAGGCATATTTAGCTTGAAATGATCTGTACTTGGATATCTCCCGTGTGAAACTTTGCCGAGAAATTCGCGCGTGAAGGTGATAACATTTTTCATAGAAAAGACATTAAAAGATTAACAACAATTTCTATAATAGCAACACGTATTAATCATTTTATCAATCCAACAATTCTGCCTGCTTCGTTATGATTAAAATTAATTGGATTTAAGCAGATTAAGTAAGTAATACGGAACCAATTGACTTTTGAGGAATTGGAAAAAAATTACACTGTTTGTATTCAGCAGACGTTATAATATAAAAATGGTTCTCATGTGGGTTTCGTGATGGCGGACGATCCGCGCTGGGCAGGTTTTCTCGGGGTTCTCCCACTTCCACTGCACTTCTCCCACCATACTTTCTCAGTCTTTTTCTTCATCTATCTGTACTGCTGTGGGTTAATACAACAGACCTCCGGTCGCAGTGCTTGGCTTCCCTGCCACCCACATTCACAACGTAAACATAACATAATATAAAAATTATATCTTTTCGCGATTTAAAAAAAAAAGAAAATAAAAGATAAATGAAGGAACATCTACTTCATGGTCTTTCAGGTACTTTTTATTAAGCTTTTGTTAAACTTTTTGTGAAATTTCTTGTTAAATTGTGGATGTGTGACTAAAGGCTACTATATTTAGAGCCAAAGCTTTTTGGACGGACGGATAATTTTAATACATTTTGAAAAATGGCTTAAAATTACTTAAATTTAGACACGAATCTTCCAATTTTAATAAAAATATTGAGATATATATTCGTATTTCTTTTGTTTATATTAATAGACCAGAGCTACATTTGTATCAAAATTTATAATTTATCCATCGTCTCCAAGCGAAGTGATAAACAAAACGAATAATAAACTATGAATGATGCATTAAAACCATGAATATAATGTTATTACTTTATTGCGGCAATTGACCGCAATATATTTTATTTACCCCAATAAAACTCCGTTAAAGTAAGACAATGGTGGAAACCAGTAATTGCTATTTTTCTAATAATATTTTTGATTAGAAAACTTTCTAGCAACTAATATCCATTTGTAATTTTCATTTTGTAAACTAATATTTAGAGTTCTTAGTTTTATATATGAAAAAAACAAAATATTTAAAAAAAACAAAACCTTTCTTTATTAAAAAAAAGAATGCTTCTTAAGTCTACTTTATTTACTGTAGAAATTAGAATTTTAATTCATATTGATTTTTCTTTTATCTTTAATAATCTAAATTAAGTGCATTGTTTCCAATTTTATTAATTTCTTAAATTTTAAACAATTTCAATTGAAAAACGAAGAATATATTAACTCTGAAAAACTGTGATAAAAACTTACATTGTAAATTGTGATAATTCATATCCCATAATTAATGGGTTCATCCCTTCAGTGGTATTGACACTTGACTCCGGGATGAAGAAGCCGAGTTCAATCTCTGAATTCTCCTTCGGACAGGCTCTAAGTTTCACCCACTCCTTTGTAAAATGGAACCTGGTTTCTTCTCTATGTGATACAGATGAGAGAGCATTGGGCTATCCATCAATCTCAATTAGTCTCGATGGTCACTGAAATGTCGGAGCCGGTACCTTATACGTTTCATGAATCACAGAGGACCATACGAATCAGAGAATCAGAATGATACGGATCAGAGAATCAGAATC
>JAFIDM010006943.1:52036454-52049947 GCA_023159025.1 Thereuonema tuberculata | reverse complement strand
CGGATCAGAGAATCAGAATCATACGAATCAGAGAATCAGAATGATACAGATCAGAGAATCAGAATGATACGAATCAGAGAATCAGAATTATACGGATCAGAGAAATACCTATTTAATAACTATTTTTTGGTAAGAACGCAAATAGATCTTTTGTTTCTTTCACCGTTGAACCTAAATTTAATAAGTATTAAAAGATCCATCCATAAAAACAACCGAAAGCAAAAATTGTAAACCAAAGAAAAAATGAAAATCACGCGGATTTTCGGAAATTGGCGCGCCAACTACATCTTGTTTCAAAGTTACTTTCTTATGAATTATCTTTTTACCTTTTCAAAAAAACTAAATGGCAATTAATTGCACTATAGTCTAATTAACCAATCATTAAAATCTAACTATTGTTAGATAACAAAATAGATAAGATTCAAAATTCCGGTTTTGAAACTTTAAAGATAGGTCAGGAATAAAAAAATATACCGTATTCATAGTGGGACGTATCTCCGCAAACGCCACCCTAATGTGCTAGAAGGTACACTAAGGTTCAGAAATAAAAAACAACAAGTAAGATAGACAATATGTTTATTAGCCCTACGTTTACAATATGACAGTAAGGCGTACACTTACACCTTATAGTAGGTGCTCAAAGGTTCACATAATCTCTGGTGCAAACGCGCAAATGTTTGATGATTGGGCACACGTCTGTTGGGGAACCGTTCAAAATACAATCGTACAGCGGCTCGTCCATTTTCATTCGCTGCCCCATAGGCTAGGTGCATATCTGCCCTCTCAGCATTATAGAAGCGATGCATCCTACTCATACAAAGTCAACGTCTCAAATGATGATGGCTCACACTGTCCAACTAATGTGATGCCAAAACTGCGCCCTTTAGCATATTCGAGTGGCGTTCCACTATGAATACAGTTTGTTTTTGTATTCCTGACCTATCTTTAAAGTTTGTAAAGGGAATTTTGAATCTTCCTGTAATAATACTTTTACTAAACGGAACCTGATTCTACATTAACGTTAACCTTAAGGTAAATTCAAATTACAAGGCGTACCATTTACGTTCAAATAAATTGTTTCAAATTAGCACTATAAAGTATTCAGAATAACTAGATAGATAATAATCAGAAGATTATTTTAATTTTCCCTTCTAAAATGCATATTTATTAAAATAAATTATTAAAATAAATTCCCCAAATAAAATATTAAATAAATTAGAGATCTTTCAAGAAATAAAGAATTCTCGAAGCGATTCTCTACGATATTAGCTACGACTGACATTTCGATAGGAAACATCTGTTTTAATAGTATCCGGGGGAAAAAAATACGTATTTTAGGCAACTTTCTACGAAACGTTAGCTGATGAAAACCAATACCACTTGGCGTTGCCTTTTAAACTAGTGAGAGAAGTTAAGAAAAGATTTCTGTTAAAAAATTCTGTAAAACTATTGTTAGGTAGCTAACGATATTATTTACGTACGTTTTCTTTTAACTTCTAACAATGGATTTTAATTATCTTTACTACCCTAACAGAAAGAATGTAAACGTGATTGTCATTTCTACGCATCTATGCATCTTCTACGCATTTCATCTAACGATAGTTCGAAGAATTCTTAAGACTGAGCATCTTTTACATTTTAAAATATTCTTTGTGAATTCTTTTGTAGAAATTCGCGATTAAAAGTAACAAAAAGCACAAAGACATAGAAAACAAAACAATAACGCACTAACGTCAAACAAGTGAATCTCTGATTGACCTCTTCAGGGCAGGACAAAGATGTTTTCGGACAAAGATTTGTAATTTTTGGAGCAATCGCGATGACGGACGAGCATAGTGTATTTCGTTGTTGTTTTAACCCTTTCTCACTCAAAAAAATGGAAATAACATTTTGAGGGAAAGTAGGCTTTAAGTTCTTTCTTGTTTAAGCTATGAACTACATTTCCTAAATAATTCAGTTTATAAATGAAAATCTGACAATCTTTTGCTGGTTCACTGGATTTAGATGGGGGTGCGGGAAACTTTTATGTTTGGTAACCACTTACCAAATACTCTTCAAACAAATGATTTTAATTACTAATTGACTCTTAAGTCATGAAAGTAACAGATGTGGCCACTTACCAAGAAAGTCACCTTTGGTTTCCAATTTCAAGTTACAGAATCTTGTGGTTCAAGATCTGCCCAAAGGCCAAGCAATGATCTTCAAGATTCTTTTACTTGTCGTAAAAGCCATGGTCACCTTCAGTTTATTATATGATCAAATAACTGAAGACTTTAAGATAGACTGCATTTCTTGGATGGAAAAATTCCGGTATTTAATTAAACTAAGCTGATCGCAATATAGTAAAGTTGGTACAATTAACCGAAGAACGGCTTTCGCCCTTGAGGGCATTAAGAACAGAGACGCTTTTTATGGAGGACTTTTATACAATTGGAATAAAACAAAATCAACCATAAAAACAGAGATTAACCAAAGAATACCCACTTAAATGTTTTAACGCTTCAGCAGAAGCAGGTCGTCAACGAATCCTTGCCTGAAAGTTACGAGAGACAAGATAAGACCAAGCTAAAGAAAAAGAAACAAGGGATTCTGTGCAAACTTTTGAAGTTGCTGGTGTACATAAAAATGCAAAACAGGAAAAAGTAAAGAAAGTTCGTTTAGGGAATTGAAGAATTTGCTACTAAAAAGTAAAACAATTTGTAAGAAACTTAAAAGTTAGAAAAATCAACAAAGCAAACTGGATTTAGTAATACAAAAATTGTGGTTGGCGTGTCAGTTTTCGAATATTCAAATGAAAGTGTAGAATTATTTACTTTTAAGGTCAAAGTTCTTATTTAACAAGTAACTTTTTACCATAGAAAATTATTGGTAACAATAAATGTAAGTATATGATACTCCTTGATCAAAACATTATCAGCTTCCTAGGATAATTAAAGCTGAAAATGTTAATGAGAGTGGCACTTTGTAATGATTAATAATTCCTAGATACTTAGTAAAATCCATTGTTGAAAACTGAACTCTTCTAAACTTCACGTGAATGAATGTAAAAATAACGCTACATCATTTATTATTGCAATTCTTTATTTTGAATTTGCTCTAAATTCAAATATTTTTTAGTTTATTTCAAATATTTTTAGAACGAGTTTCATTTATTAACTGATTTTTTTTTATAAATATTTCTAATAACTGAGGTCAACAACTAAAGCAGGGTTAAATGTTATAGTAATTCCATATATGATATTCATTGATGCCAGCAATTACAGGCATATCCCGCAGTACGCAAAGGATCCAGAGGGCGGTTTGTACCGAAATTATACTTAGAGTGAATCACTACATTTTTTTCTCACTTATCGATTCACGTACTGCAATCATCATATGCGAGCATAACTGATACATATGACGCATAGTACAACAAACAACAAAAATTTGTAATCCTAGCAAAACTAAAGTTAGGCCTAAACTACGTACGTACTCATTTAGGCCTAGGCTAATATATAGAGCTAATTACACTAATGTAAATAAAGTACTACATATACTGCACTGATAGCCTTACGAGCTTTACAAACTATTTTTATTAAAAATTACTTATTATTTAATCACATTAAAACAAAAAAATATGAAAATAAAGAAAGGGACCAAACACACAATAAAAGAATATATATATTATTATTATTATTATAAATAGAAACAAAACAAGTTTTTTGAATTACACTTCAACCGAAATTTTTAACAAACAAACCAATAAATAAATATAATTCACAAAGAAAAGTAAAAAAAAATATTATGTAAAAGAGATACAGAAACCCCCAGAAAAATTCATCTCTAAAAATCGTCTATTTTTAATTATTTTAATTACAAAATTCCACATGCAACATAGATGAATGTCACATTACACAAGCCAAATAGATGAATAATCATGACTAATCAGAAAGTAAATTGTTGTTTTCAGAAATTTAAGATTTTTTTTTTAAAATTAAACTTGTATGTATTAGCGAATCACGGTTATCCTGACCTCAAGCATAATTGAGCCTCGTATAATCATTGCTTTACTCTATACGATTTTTTTTTTGTTTTTTTGTTTTGGCAACGAAGAAAACAATTCTCCAAATTTACAATTTTCTTCTATTTTTCAAAACAATTAAATTTACAAGAAGCTACAATTAGTTTACTAATTCTAAATGCCATTTGCTTCAGTTCATTAAAAGAAAATCATAATCCCTATTATAATTAATTCTCAATATCCTTATTTAGAAATAGTTTTATTAAGTTTTACATATAACAAAGAAAGATTAAAAACAATAAGTTTTACAAGAACTTGAAATCTACTTTCAATTTCTTTGTTTTTGTTAAATTGTGAAACTAATTCAAGCCAAAATTATTTTTAAATTGTAATATCTTTTTTAAATTGTAATCTGTTTATTTTTAAATTATAATACAATAAAACAACGTCATATTTTCCATTTTCTGAAAAAGAACACTAATAAAACTTACTCGACTACTTAAGTTGTCTAAATCCAATCAATTCTAATCATATCAAAGTACGGGAAATTAGTGGACTCTTAACGGATTATCATTCATTTTTTAGACATAATAGAAACCATTGTTTTGGTTCTGATCTAATGCTTTTCTCTGAGAACAATTTTTTACACCTTTACGCGTTAATTTCTCGGCGCAAGAGGAAAAATTTATTTATTACAGAATTTTAATAAAGATGCCAAGTTTTCAGGATGATCTATTCAACGGTTTAGAAGTTATTAGGAGACACAAAACAAAGACGGATTTAGAAGGATGAGCTTTGGATTCTTAGGAAAGTAGGCTAAACAAATAGTGGTTACAACTCCCATTGCTAATGTATGGAAATATCGATAATCCCCTCAACAGATCGTCATCCGTGGTCGTCTCTTAACATATCTTTATAACCGAAGGTAGACTGTCCTTAACGCTAATCTATCAGGTGCCACATTATCGTCTTGAAGCCTTCATCATTAATGAGCCCCATTCTCTTGAGATCTTCAAGTTGTTTAAAAGTTCTCTCAATTTATTATTCATGCAGAAATTATCGAGAATGTTGCGAAAGGATGGTGTTTGCCTAATCCAGTCGAAAACCATCGGAACATCCACTTATTTGTGGTCTAAAACTTAAGGAGTTATCGAGATTCTGGCGCCAAATGTCAAAAGCGATGTATAAACATTGCAACCGTTACACTTCTACCATTGGCAAAGATGTAGAGGCTTTGCAATTAAATTTGTATTGATTTTAAGAACGCAACCAGTAGAAAGTCGGTTACTTCCAATAATTACATTTATCAAGGTGTATTTCTGAAATAAAGTCTTCTGAATGTTTTACAATTGGCTGAGGATGTGAAGTCTTATTATTCCGTTTGAATGATTCTTTGCATCACGCTAAAACGGTTGGACAGACTTCTATAAAATTTCGAACGTTGATTATTTAGGGGTCCAACTTAAAAACATTATTTTGGTCTTCATCCCTTCTATTCTTCAAAAAGTGACTTCTGAAATGCACTGTTAAAGGCAGGACAGATTTCTTTAAACTTGATACGATCATCCAACTCCATCATTTTGATCTCCACTCCATCCTCCCCCCAATCTCCTACAGCGTTAGATGCTCAATCCCCACTACACAATGGAAGGCTGAGGGTATATCTACAGTTGTGTTCGAAAACTGCATCACCTACCAATTTCACGGTTGTAAGCTTCTTACCAAATACAAGTTACATTAATGATAAGAAAGTCACATAGAAATATATACACATGAGAGCAGAAAAATCGCAGATGCATTTTTTAGTTTTTGTTTTATTTTTCCTCGCGATTCTCAAGTTTTTTGAATCAAAATGATGTCAATTTAAAGATTGTTTCATCACTATCCAATGATACCACTTAAGTGTGTATTGCGTGTCAGCAGAGTGCTTTTTGGAGGAATCTCCTAGCCTACCAGTAAACCTCGTTTTCGTAGAGCCTGGAAATGGTGATTAAAACAAAATCCAATACAAACATTTAGAAAAAAATCTTTATTAATAATGGGTATTCCCTCCTCTAGCCTTAATTACGGCCCTCATTCGATTTTTCATCGATTTTATAAATTTGGGGTATTGTTCTATTGTTGTATTGTCTTGGTTTTGAAGGGACAATATACACTTAAGTGGTATCATTGGATATGTGATGAAACGATCTTTAAATTGACATTATTTTGATTAAAAAAAATTGCGAATCGCGAGGAAAATAATAAAAAAAGTAAAAAAATGGAATTGTGCGATTTTTCTGCTCTCAATTGTATATATATATATAAAGTTATTTGCATTAAGTTATTAATGGTAAAAACACAAATAAATAATTATTATAGCAGTTTCTTTCCAAATATTCCAAAGATCTTGCTTTATTATAAATATATATAAATTCTTTGACAAAAAAATCGACGCACCCCGAAAGTAATCCAACAATGCAAAAACATTTCGACAGAATTTGCAAATGTTGAAAAATTCGCATCCAATGAATGAACAGCCGGAACTACAGCGCATTGAAACTGAGCATCGTGATGGTGTATATAAAAGAGCGAATCTCGCTGTCAGGAACAAAACTTCCTGTGGATTTAGATTACGTTTTCCTACTTTGATTGTAACAATACCTCGCCGCCTAATTCGCGGTCGCTACGACCATATGACGGAGTTAGAAAGAGGACAGGACTACATGAGGCTGGATGGATAAACCGGCGAATCGCTGGGCATTTAGGTTGGAGAGATGCGGCAATTAGACTATGCTGGCATGAATGGATCCTGAAAGACAGATTTCAGCGACAAAGAGGGCAGCGGATGGCCTAGGCCGACGACAGAACTAGACGACAGAGCGATTGTCAGAGCAGAGCAGATTCGTTGCTATAAACCATCCAACGTGTGATCAATACTGAAGTGACCGCCCGGACCATTAGTAGAAGACTATGAGGGAAGAATTTACGCTCGCGGCGCCCATTATGCCGCCTATCACTGAGCAGTATGCATCACCAAGAACGATTGCAGTGGTAACGTCACGATCAACGCGGAATTGTGCTGATTTGGGACGAATTGTCTTCAGTGATGAGTTCGGTTTCGAACTAGCGCAGACGTGCCTGAAGATGGCCCGGATCCCGCTCTTACTGTCACACGCCACACGGCCTGACACAGGAAGTTATGGACTGGGGTGTCATTTCGTTTGATAGCCGGACCGCCTTGGTAGTCCTCCGTGGCACTCCGACTTACTTTTCAGAAAGATAACGACCGTCCACACACGGCATGCCTCTCTATTGATTGTCTTCGTGGTTGCGACACATTTCTTTGGCCAGCCAGATCGGCAGATCTCTCCTATTGAGCACATTTGGGATGTGATTGGGCGTCGGCTGCGACCATCCCAGAATGTCGACGAATTAGCCCGCCAATCGGAGGTAGTCTGGCAATAAAATCCCGCAGAACACATCCGCCAACTGTATTGATTTTTGCCACGGCTGGTAACAGCTTGTATCCAGGCCAGAGGTGGACCAATGCCCTACTGATCTGCTCACTTTTTGTAGCTCTATCTGTCCAATAAATCATCCAATTTTCGTTTTCCATATATTAAAAACACCAAATTTTGTCTCAATTGGAGAATTCGTTCTTGGTGAGTCTGTATACAATATATATATATGTAAGTTTGACTCCAAACTTTAAGCCGGAAAAATAATCATAAGCCCTCTTTTTTTTAGATTTTTCTGTAAATATAAAAAAATTAAAACTTCACCAGAGTAATATTTTGTTGAACACCTCTTGGCTTGAAGTCATCGTCAGCACATCAAGGTTTCAGTTGTAACCACATAAATACAATTAGGATACTAGAATTTCAAAAGTCCTTATGAGTTAAAAAGAACTGCTGAAGATAGAAGGTCATGATTGCAGCGACAAGGCGATGCTTTTACTACCTAACTGACTGAACCACATAATGTATTGACAACATTAAATTCTAAATGAAGTCAAGCGATAATTCATGGTTTAAAACACGAATTATGGCTAGTTGAAGTTCTCTAGGGACTTCGGCTTCTTTTCCTCAACTGCAGAAGCTACTTGATGCCAACAGTTCTCTCTAAAATTAAAAGCATTGGCCATCAAAGAATTCTGTGAACCTTTCTGTTTTTACCAAAATATAAGAGTAACTTTATAGTAATTCATTACATTATTCTCTCAGAGAAAATAACTGACTTCCACTGATCTGATATCTATTTGCACCATTGACCTTTACACCATTCCAATTTGGCTTTTTTCTTTTAGGTGTGAAGAGGGACTTCTTTATCGGACGACGGATTACAAGGGCCTTTTTTGAAAACATTCAGAAGACAGACCCTTGTTACTGCAGTTGCTACCACTCCCTTCCCATTCCCTTGTAAGCTCAGGAGAAGCAGCTTTACGGTTTTAATGCGTAAGTGTTTCGAAACAAGGTCCTGTTTTGTAACAATCACTAACATGGGGCCATTTCTTTTTTTCCTATTAATAGATCAAGTATTATTGACTTTGCAAAGAAATCGACTGGCTGTCGCCTGATTAGAAGATACACCATTAGTATTATAAAGTTTAATCTTCCTCTCTTAAAACAAGAATGCCATGCTTTTTTCTTGGCATTATTTGCACGTAACTTGTCACGACGACAAAAACGCTATTTGACTGAACTCCTGCAGAGGACGCTTCTGTAACTAAAAAAAAAAAGCAGATTTTGCAAATACTCCTACGTGTACATTATCACAATATACGATTGTTGAACATTCGATGCAATCCCTTGGGTTTAAATGACAAAAAATTTGTTTTAATCACATTTAAAACTATATTAATAAAACTCATGTTATTATTTATAACATGTTCGCTGAGGATTAATAAACGAATTAATATTTAAGAATCGATAGAAGTCCACTGCTTTTAAAGGGAACTTGTTTTTGGTCATGTTCTCGAGCCAATTCCTCACAAGGACACACATGGAAGAAATTTCCAACATATAAAAAGTAATTCGTCTTGACCCTGTCATCTTTAATTTTCATGTTTTGTGTGTTTTAAAGTACCATTGTCTTCCTAGTCAAGTCCTCCGCTGTATTAGTTGAATACGATAAGCAAGAAAGAGATATCCGAAAACCATTAACTATACATTCTTCCTAATACAGCAGAATTATTCACAAAGGTATCAGATCATTGTAAATTTCTTTTGATATTGTCATTGTTCAGTTGGTAGAACAAGGCATGGCTGAAAACTATCGCAGCTGTCATTTCTTTCAACAGAAAATAGGGAAGCTGTCTTCGTGTATTCACAACCCAATCCATCTCATTTATTACCGCGAAAAAAAGGAAAAGCCGTTTGCGAAAATAACAAAACAAAAAAACTCTTAGAAAAATCCAATTATTTTTCTCGCATTCAGACCCATTTGTTCCACATATCAGATTCAGCTTATCAAAAGAAGTGAAATGAAGTAGTTGAATGGAAATAATAATAAAAGAGAAGAAGTAGCGTTTCAACAAAATTTTGATGTAGTATTGTAATAAAATTCATAATAAATACTGCAATATTTCCGATTCTCTAAAAACTGAGGTTACATGAAAACAAGTTATTGAATATTTACAGCCTCTCATTAATTATCTTATATTAAATGTAATTACAGTAGAGTCCCGATTATCCGAGTTAATGTGGACCAAGACAATCTCGGATAATCGAAAAACTCGGTTAAAGCGAAAATTGTAAATAAAATAAATCGTGCAGGTTTAAATGTATATTTTAACAAATACAAAAGTTATACAGATACACTACATGCAATTCATATTGTTACGATAATAAAGAGTTCTTTTACTGAAAAAAGTCCTAAATTGTTTTTTTGTTTTACGTTACTTTGGCGTTTTTCTGCAGCAATGTTTCGCCATTTTTTTAAGGATAACTCAGAATTGCTGGTGTCGCTTCTTTTGATGTTCTGTGTATTCAGTAGCACTTTCGATAGCTTTTAGTCCTTCTGTATGGGAGATTTTCATATGTCGATTTTCATCGTCTCTTCATCATCATCGGTAGATTCATTTTCCTTATTGATGATCATTTCATCTGTAATGTCTTGTTGTTCGTCAACGTTTATCCAGTCACGTATATCCTCTTCGTTGATTGATGAGATCCAGTTCAGAATTTTTTTCGATAGTTTTAAATGGAAAATGTAGATAACCAAAACAAAAAAAAATCCTAGGAATATTTGATAGCTCGGTTAAAGCGGAAACTCGGATAATCGGGGCTCGGATAATCGGGGTTTTACTGTATAATTATTTTTTGAAAAATGGTTTTGAAATTGGCCTACCAGTTTTCGAATACTGTTATGGTAAGATGATATAAAACATTAAAAAAAGCAAATAAATAAACAAAATAAAACAACAACAACAACAAATCGTTGAAAAAAAAACAGTTGTTCATTAACTTCTTTTGATGATTTTAGCCCCTAGCTCTTTGTTTACGCTTTCAATTCTATCAAAATCAATACGAATCTATTTTAAAAGGAAACCATCTACAAAAGTTTCAGCTTTGTAAGGCATGTAATTTTTGAGTGATCTTGATCACAGAAATGACTAGATTTCACTTTTAACTTATTACTATACCTTAGGTATTGGTCGAATACGATATCAAAATCAATAGGAATTTCTTTTTTTGAAGGCCTATATTTTTTAATAAAAGCTTTGTTAGATGCATATTTTCTTAATTATTTATTGAATTTTTAATTTATTTTATCGAAGCGGTTATAGCTTATTTAGAAACATCTTACATCTCGCCTGTATAGATTGTTTTTATAGCTCATATGTACTTCTAAAGGATGTGCAGTTTCTGAGACCTGGTGATCACTGTCTGATATTCGAATTCGACTTAAAAACAGTACATTTAAATACTTAGCATATTTTTGCAATAACCCTTATTTCTCTCCGACAGATTTTTAATGGATCTATTGATATTCCGGATTTACAGCAGGTTAGGTTCCGGAGCGTGTCCGTAAGTGGAAGCAATGCGTTT
Source organism: Thereuonema tuberculata (assembly GCA_023159025.1). Lineage (NCBI taxonomy): Eukaryota > Metazoa > Arthropoda > Chilopoda > Scutigeromorpha > Scutigeridae > Thereuonema > Thereuonema tuberculata. Next base: position 52,038,916 of record JAFIDM010006943.1, on the reverse strand, counting down.
TCTTCACCTATCAATGTACGTAATACACTGCCATCATCGTATGCTGATGTAGCTGAAAATAACACAATGTGTCAATGTACTCAACAGCCTCACGATTTTGCCATAAAAGCTATTATTACTACATTAATCACAAGAAAACACTAACATAAAAGTTATAAACACATTAATGTCAATTTAATCATAAAGAGAAACAATCAAACAGAAAGAGAGGCGAAACGGTCCGTCCTTGAAAACAATCAACTGAAACGAATGAAAAAATAGTAGTACTGCGATGAGCAGGCGGCAGTATTCATAGCATACGCAAAGTGAATGTAAATCGGAAACAAACACCGTAATTTCCGGATATGGTTCAAAAGTGTACGTAAGTCGACAAATGACTATTCAAAAGTGGAGATCAAAACTATGCGGTAGTTTATGCAGATAAAATCATAGAATGATTGATGATCAAATTAGTTGGCGTGTGTCTCACACCCTAATAGATTAAGAACCCTTGGATAGATCTTCTCGAAACTTAGTATGTGCGTTCGAGGACTAGGGACGATCTAACTATTGAAATCTTTCCGAAGTGGGTTCTTGTGAAGGAATAGCGCGAGAAGGTGACAAAAAAATTCCCAAGGAAAAGCTTTGAAATCTAAAAAATGGATTTCATCTGTTAATATCTCATTGTCTTGATATTAATGAGAATTAATCCTGTTAGATAATCCATTGTGCCGTAATCCATTTGATCTGATTAAAATTAATCCGATTTACGTAATTCAAATAAATTATGCAGATTTAATTATAATTTTTTTTTCCAGAAAGTGAAAAATATCTAGTGTTTGTATTCAGTAGATAACAGAATTGAAATACAAAGGTAGGTTTTCGATTTTCTTGTTTTCATTTGAACAAGAAAATTGAGGACATTTTAAGAAATAACCTTTTAAGGAAAGTAGGTTTTAAATTCTTACCGATTTAACGCATTTACGAAGAAATACAGAAGCCATACGCCTATTTACAGTTTGTTGGTTCCCTAAACATGGATGTTTTTATACTTATATTAAATTGTAGAATACAAATGTGCAGTTACTTGTGTATTCCCGATTATCCGGAACCTACGAAAATGAACTTTCCCGGATAATTATGAATTCGGAGTAACAAAAAATGTACATTGAATTTATCATGTCTAATATTAATAAAGTGCGTAGGTTCTTTATTTGAAAACTTTGTCTGGGAGGGGATTCTTGGATACTGAGGGTTCTTCATTTTTATAACGGATACGACAACAGATGATCCTTATTGAGAGGTCGATATGTATAATATACAACAATCTCAGTACACCAATCTATTATAAAATTATTAAAAAAAATATTGTACATTAAGGAAAGTTTAGCGTGCAATGAGTAAAAATTAGGAAAATGAGGAAAATCAAGAGAATAAACAAGGTGGACAATAATAATAATAAAATAATAATAATAATAATTAATTCACCACCGACGGTTTCACTCTCCCCCGGGAGACCATCTTCAAGGTGAGGAAAATGACACTTTTCTGTTTTCTTGTGTCATGTCCTCACTTGAAGATGTTCTTCCGTGGGAGGTTGAAACCGTCGGTAGTAAGTTATTATTTTTTTATTACATGTAAATGTCTTTATTATTATTGTCCATCTTGTGCATTCTCTTAGTTTCCCCTCATTTACTTAAATATTACACATTTTACTGTGACAATAAAAGATGAATATTTTTATAATTCTTAAATAAAAAATTCTTAAATTAATCAAATCTCGAGACCTGGAGAATTTGATCCATGAAAAATCAGAAATTTATTATAGGTAAAAAAAAATTACTTATGACCGAATCACTCTTCTATTAAACAGGGTAGCGCACATAAAACCGGCCCAAAATATTAATGTAATACAAAAAGAAATGGCTGTTGCGGCCGGTTTTATGTGCACAACCCTGCACATTAACTTGTATTATCTTGTATTATATACATTATCATTTCTTGCTGATACATAAAAATTTACTGTAATAAAAATACTTAGTGCTGAGTCACAATATTACTTTAGCAGACAGGCTAACACAGATCTTGGCAAAGGAGATATCTCGTTTAATCTTTTCTACTGAATAAGTAATAGTTGCTCTTTCAGAAATAACTCAATAACACTAGATGACCACTTGACTAACTCTACGATCTGAGCAGCAGCAATTTACATCATCTTATTTATGTTACAAGGTTTTTCTATTTATCCAGATTAGCGGATTGGTAGAGAGCTTAAAAAAAAATCGACATTAGAATGATTACTTAAAGCAGATCTCATCTAACAACCTAAAACTGTATAAATTATTACAGTACAATAAACCAAAGAACGCACATAACTAAACAAAACAAAACACAAATTCACTGAGCTATTTTTGATATTAGTGCTGGAAATGGAGGACTGAGCTTAGGTATGCTGGATAGGTGGAGCTGATGAGAGGCCAAAA
>JAFIDM010006943.1:52013949-52029699 GCA_023159025.1 Thereuonema tuberculata | reverse complement strand
AAATATAATGGTTTAAACAAAGATAAACCAAAAGTTTTAAATAAATACAATGGTTCAAACAAAGATAAACCAAAAGTTTTAAATAAATATAATGCTTTAAACAAAGATAAACCAAAAGTTTTAAATAAATATAATGGTTTAAACAAAGATAAGACAAAGTTTCGGTTTATTGATTAAAACTTTCGCTAAAACTTTAATAAATATTCAATATTATTATTTCAAACTAATATTTTAAGACTAGAGAATGAGAATACTTCAAAAGTAATATAAAAGTACTGTTAATTATTTTTTAATAAAGCACAGGAAAACCTGATATCCATTTTGCGAGTTTATTTGAAAATCAAAAAATATTAATGGATGACATGACAAGCGACATCCTGGACAGTTATTTCGCCGTTTTTGGCGCTGAGGAAATACATGAAATGTACACATAAATTAATGAAAAGAAGCCAAAAACATTTTTAATAAATGCCACTGTTAAACTTACTGATTCATTAATAAATTAGTTAATAGGTATTTAGATAATTTAAAAATAAAGTTAGTTTAAAAGCTACAGTGGCCTAAGTTTAAACAAAATTTGGTTGTTTGTTTGTCCTGTTTGGTTAGTTGCTGATTTTATGCTCTGCATTCGGAGCCCGTTTGAGTAATCAACAGCTTATTTGGCAAACTAGCATTTAGATTTTAGATAACTTGATTGCGATTCGATTTTTCAGACGTATATTCAGATATTGACTGACTAAGAGTGTGTTTGTGTGTGTATATATATATATATATATATATACTGTATACATGCATTATGACGCATTAGGGACAATTAAAATCTAAATTAGTTATTTTTGGTTTTGACAATTACGGCGCTGTCATAGAAGGCAATGCATAAAAAGATGTCATGCTCATTTGTAATTTGTTCTTTCCTTTGCACCGGGCAACTATATAATTGCAAAGATAAATATTTATAAGTAAAAATTGTAAAGAAACTTCCGCTAATATAATTGTACAACACAAACAGAAAGTTTCGACCTCAAGCAGTCATCATCAGTTGTAGCGTCTAATCATTAACTTCAGTTGATGAGGACCACAAAACCAAAACCTATTTCTAAAAGTTTAGCTTCCTACATTGTTTCTGAGTTGCAGTGATCTAAAATTAAAATAGCAGTTTTAAACTTTTTTTTTTGTTAGTCTTTTTTAGCTTATTTTCCTAAAAGGCGAGGCTCATTACATCGCTCAATCTGTGTGTGTCTATCTTTAATTACTTTTGAACCGTTGGACGGACTCGTTGAAACTTGACAGGCATATTTAAGGGAAAAAGATGATTTTCTATTTGAACATTTTTACATACGAGTCCTTGCCGAGCTATTAGATGACAATAATTCCCACAGATAAGCGTTCGAACCAAAAATATCTAATAATGGCTATTAATCCTTGATTTGATTAAAATGAATCAGATTATTGTAACTTAAGTAAAAGAATATATCTTAGGTAAAGAATTAATTGAACTTATAAAATAGAAACGTTTCTAATCTTTGTATTCAAGACTTATCAAAATTTAGAAGTAAACTTATTATTTACTTCTTTTTTTTGTAGTTCGTCATGCTGAAAAAAAAATGAAAAGAAAATTTCAAGGACAATATTTTAAGAAAGAAGACATTGAATCCTTTCAAGAATTTCTTGTTTTTTTCTCTGAGATGCTTATTGAGAGATATTATAAATCATGCATCAATTCTTTAACATCCTGTAAAACAAAGGTTGATTTGAATCCAGAGCAAATAAACCAAGTCCATTCATTTCTCTTGTAAATATAAAACCAGACGACACCGTATCATCTGCTTCATTTGTGAATAAGTGTCCAGTTATCATTTGAACCGGAAGTGGTCATTTTGGGTCGAAGACGTCACATTTGTTCTCAAAATGTAAAGTCAATACAGATAGATCCTAATTTCATACAGGCACAAACACTTCTCATCGATCAGTGGCTACCAAAAGCCAGATATGACTTGGACCGGAAGTCGGACCTCAGCCCATTGGGAGTCTAACGAAATATAACTCATGGGGCTCCATCTTCTGGTATGGGCTATTTTTTTTGGAGGGAGGATTGGGCTATTTGTGTTTTCATATAAGCACAGACAGACTAATGGAAAATTTAATAGTTTCTCCCTAAGGGACACTTAAAATGACACTTTCTTGGAAATTGTTCTTCAAAATTTTGGCTAAAATTCTTATATTTTTAGATATGTTCTTATATGTTTACTCAGACTGGTTATTTGTTAAAATACCGGTTAGAAAATATAAAAAAACAAATTGCACTGTATATATTTTTTATTGTTAGGAAAAATGAAGCATAATGTTGTTAGTATACTTTTTATTAAAAAAAAAAATGTTATCTCTCAGTTTATAAACGCTATTTCGTTTTAGGAATTGTAAAATTTACAAGGGCATGTAAAAAAAAGGTATTATTGGTATTTATAAAAAAATAATTGCAATTCAAAGTAAAAACTGGATATTTCTAACTCAAGCAATTTATAAAACATAGTGCATGACCCACGCGTCTCACCCTGGTTACGCCACTGCCTGATGTGTACTAGTAATTTTTCAACCCAAGCTGAATAATCAATTGCATAATATTAACTCGATTTTCATGTTTAAGAAAGTTGTGTACGTTTTAGGAGACGTTTTACCAAAGATCGGAATGTGATTTGTTTACACGCAATGTCGAATAGCTGCACGAGACGCACAAAAAGCAGTAATAAACTATTTTTCGTGGAAAACACAATCGTTACTTTCAAGAACTATTGTCATGCAAATAAGAAGGAGATTGGCTGCTTTTTAAGATCCATGAAGTCCACGGTTTCTCGGAAATCGTAAAAGAATTTACGGACAATTAACGGAACGAAGCACCTGGTTAAAAGAACGCCAAGTTAGGAAACGTTTCTGCCAAGATTAAGAATGAAGTGATTTCCCCTACGATTCTAGAATGTTCGATTTTCATCCTGTCCTCGTTCTAGATTCGCAAGAGAAGGAGAGAGAGAGAAGGGACCCTCTTCACCAAGAACAAGGCCGCCATGACACCAGAGGTCATCCCGGACAAGTTATTATTGATATTAATTTCTTTTATGATCCATCACTAATCGCGCCAATTTCATCAAACCCGTATCTAAACCTGCTCCCGTGAGTCAATAATGAGAAATAATGAAATTGATGTGTGACTGATACAAGATTAAAGACGCACTTGTAATTAACAAACCACTTACAAATATACATAAAGTTTTTTTTTAATACTTTTCTTATTTTTAATTTGAAATTCCGCTCACGCATGGGCCGGTAAAGGGAGGGGCCGGTGGGGGTGGTCTAGGGGTCCCTGAAATCTAAAAATGTATAGATTATGCCTCTTTTTTTTTTGTTGTTGTTGTTTACAGCAACTTGACCTCCCCCTCCCCCCGTTGGAAGTTTGAAACGTTGTTTTTGTTTTATTATTTTTTTTTTTTGATTGTTTCCGATCTAACTTAGATCCCTTCACCCCCAAATAAAATCCTGCATACGTCTCTGCGGATCAATTAAATTGACTATGTGCATATAGTCCCTGATCATCTCAATTTTATTGCTACGCAATATATTATTATTAATAATTGATTATTTATATATTAATAGGTGATTTCGACGAAAATTCGAAAAAAAAATTCTATCAACTTTTTCATATTTTACATAATTTCCTGAAAAAACATGAAAGCTATTTTCCTTATTTATTTATTTATTTATTTATTTATTTATTTATTTTGCTTTTCTGTTTTTTAAAGTCGGAATTTATACTATATTATAAAGCAGAAGATTTTGTGTTTGAACGCGCTAATCTCAGGAACTACCAGTCCGATTTGAAAAATTCTTTTTGCGTTAAGAGAGCCTGCTTATTGAGAAAGGTTATAGGCTATATAACATCACGCTACGATCATTAGGAGCGGAGCAGTAAATATAAAAGTCAACAAATCTGGCAATCTGAGATTCAAAAAAGAGGTCCAACACACTATTAATAGGGGGAAAGGGAAGGAAGCATGAGTCAAAAAACAATATAAAATAAGTTACAATTGTAACTACGTATAATAATAAGGACATGGTATGATATAATGAAATTAATACAATAAAATACTAATCATAAATACAGATAATAAACTTAATTAAGTAATTAAAAATATTTAAATAAAGGTTTAAATTCAACGCCGTACGGCTCAGTCATGTGGTTGGCCCCTTAAGCAACAGTTCTGCTTCAACAAACTAATTTTTGTGGATGTGTTTGGTTAATTTCATTGAATAATTCTATGCGTTTCCTATATAATAGGTACTAACCGTAATTGGTAAGCGTACGTTTGACTTAATATATATAAATTTTTGTTTTTAGTTACGTTTAATAAAATCAATTTGTAGGTAGTTTTTTTAATAGGTTGCAACAATCGTGTTATGAATAGGTAACAATATATTAAAAGGGAGAAAAAACTAAAAATATCGTCTACAATGAAGTACTGTAAATGTTCATTAAATAATTTAAAATATATCGTATTCGTAAAAAACCTCATTATCTATTTTATTATTTCTTAGTATATAGCCATCAAACTGAAGACACTTTCTGTCAAGTCGGTTTATTTTTTAGTGATTGGTCCTTTTATGTTTCCACATAATTTACAGATGGTATTTATAGTTAATGCGATGCACTTAGTTATGTACTCATAATGTATGAAACAGATATTTAATTTAACGCGGGTGAAACCGCGGGGCACTGCTAGTATAATACAAAAGAAAACCTAAATTTATTTTTAAATTATAATACTACTGAATACAACACTGCGAATTTTACATTTTCTAAAAAAATAAATTAAATAAAATATATTACGTTTAGATTTGTTTAAATTAAATGTTGATAATAATACTATTATTTGTTTAAGTTGTTCTAATCTTAACTGGGGCCTCTGGAAATCGACTTCAATCTGGAGGTCAGGAATTTTTCAAAGCTGAATTCTGCTCCAGTCGAGTGCTAGGGTCCACCTAGCCTTCTTTAAAATAGTAGCAGATATCTTTCCCGGAGGATGGTGAGTCATATGTTTGACGGGCATAGACCTCATTTCAACTCGTTACTTAAGACGCAATCAATATTAAATATTTTAATCAATGCTATTAAAAACTAAATGACATGACTGCAATGCTTTACAGAAAATAAGTCTTTTATTGTACTCAATTCTTAAAGATCGGACATGAGTACTTGAGAGGGTTCATTTAGCAATGTAGTTCTTGAACTATAGGGCGCGGTGCCCATACGAACTGAGAGGAAATTCTACGAGAATACACAAATAACTTATGTATAAACTTATTGTTTTCATTAACCTATTTTATTTTAAAAAATTAGTTAAAATTACAAATTATAAACTTAATAAATTCATATGATAATATAGTTTATTTCTTCTATATAATTTTACCGACAGTCCTTAGTGTAATTTCTCTTATCTTGTGTAATTATAATAACAGTATTAGGTCTATCTTTTTAAGTTTGATCATTACTTTATTGCAATACAAAGTGAAATAATTTATTATGCCTCCAAAATAATAATCTTCATTCAATCATGATATACACAAATACAATTAAAATACCTTCTTAAAATCCCTTCTTCAATCACAATATTTCGTTTTCTTCAATATAAAACTTCTTCAGGTTAAATTGAGGACAAGAAATTTCTATCTTCTTCCTCCAGAATTCGTTATTATGCATTTAAAAATTAATAAAGCAACCTGTACAAACAACCCGTTGTATTGTAAAAACGGACGATCCATGCATTGTTTGTACGGGTTGTATTATTCATTTTTAAATCATAACGAAGGAGGAAGAAGAAAGAGATTTCTTGTCCTTAATTTAACCTGAAGAAGTTTTCTATTGAAGAAAACGAAATATCGTGATTAAAGAAGTTTTGGATGATCTGGTAAAAAAAAAAAATAATAATTAAAATTTAATTACATTTCATTAGATCTGTAATAAAATAGATGATGTTATTGTACGCATAATGTCTTTAATGTACATATTCTATTATCCGTTATGGTCTCACTTGTCAGTCTCTCTTTCCTTACGGATAACCGAAGTATCCTGGAACATATCTACGCCGGACATATTTCTTGCGGTTTGCAGACTTTGCACATTTTGAAATTCCAAATAAATGAGCGGTTTCTTGAGATCCAACAGCGGGTTTTTTCTTTTGTCGCTTTTGAAACTTCTGTATGAGCAATTGAATAAAAAAGAAAAAAAAAGATTCTTTTAATTTTTCTGAGTTTTTTTTTTATTCCTTATTTTTTAAAAAGAGTTTGTTTGCTTGTTTTTTTTTTAAAAAGAAAAAAACAAAACACTGCAAAGCTTTTTTTATTCAGGAAGCTAGAACAAATGTGTTCAATGAACATCACAAAATGGCGCCAATTCAGCCAATCTACCTTCAATCAATTCTTTCTCACTTACTAATGGCACCCAAAATGAGATTGCAATAGAAATACTTTTTTTAACTTTTTTAATTTAATTTTGGATTTAACTTTATTAATGAATATTGACAACAAGAAATATAGATTTTAGAGTTCAATTTTATTCCGATTATATTTAGCCACGGTTATTTATTTAGCAGAAAAGAAGAGGTCTCCTCCATTTTTTCCTATGTATCGTCAATGTTGTCTTGTTTGGTTGATGAGAATCCACATTATCTATTACCAGATAACAAACAACCTGGTAGTGGATCAATGTGAACGACGGCGGATCAAGATTAGCAAATCCTTGGGGGCTATTATATAATACGTATTTCAAAAGATGACAGCCCCAAGATTAATCTTGCACAGAAAGAACAGACAAGAAGATGTGTCCTTCACGCAACTGAAATATTAGGGCAACTAAGGCATTTGAAAGACCTCTTATAAAAGAACAATAAATAATTAAAATAATGAATTAGGATTATCATTTGGATTAAATATAGCGTACATGTTTTTTTGCCTGTCTGATTGTATAATTCAAACTGTATTTTATGGTTATAGATATTTAGTTTTTTATTTATTTCTGTCATTTTTAATTGCGACTGTAACTTGGATTTATACATTCAGTTTTATGTAATTACTAATTTATACATTTTAATTTGGAAAAAAATAGTAATCTCATTTTCAAAGATAAAATTTGACACTTACAATTAATTTTAAAAATTATCCTTTACTTTTAAAAGTATAATTAATTTTCCAATGTAACAATTATTTTTCTTAGATAGGCCTAATGCGAAAAATGTCTATAATAACTATATAGAAAAATCCTAAATCACGCAACACACACAGATTTTTATCAAAATTTCAGGATTGAAGTATAATATAAGGAAATAAATAACAAGCGAATAAATAAATAAATAAATAAATAAATAAATAAATAAATAAATAATTTAAAAACAATTGGGAACCAAAAAAGAAAATAGGCGAATAGGTACTCTTTTAAAATTTACAAACACTGTATTTCGAAGCTAAAACCTATTTATTTTTTTTATTTTTCATATTTTTTAAAGCCATGAATGAGGAATTGTGCATGTTCATATGCGTATTCTCTCATTCTAATTTTGCAGATGATGAGAATTTCAACATGAAGATGACAAAAATTTCCATTTAAAAAAAACATTAAAAATCATTAACTCTCACTGATGGCAAAAAAATGGAAAAAATTAATTGTAGAATTCAACGATACAATGTAAGCAATTTTGCAAAGGTGGGGTTCGTGAGAAAAGTTTAGCCAATGTTTGGATTCAAATGGATATAAATTAGTATGACTGAATCAATATTTCAAAAGTGATCTATCTTACTTCTCTGCTAGCTATAGATTTCGATTAACAGTGAAGATGCAACTTAACTTACTAAGTTCAATGATTTCATCAAAGTTTGTCTGTGTACCGATTAGATATCAATTTTATCCACTCCGATCAAAATTTTGACGCCATTTTGATAAAAGAAAATTGTAAATATCGTCGGAATTAATGTAAAGCTTCCAAAGCTTAAATAAATAATAAAGTTTGAACGCCGTAGACCTCAACCATTTTCAGATCTTCCGTCGTTTATATTCAGAAAATATTAATAATAACTCTCATTAAAATTAATGCATATATACCTTCTAATTTAAAGCATTAAATTAAAAAAAAAATCTTGTAATTAATTAATGTAATTGTTTTATTTCTTCTTCAAAAGATTATGAATTTTAATATTAGATTATATTACTTGTGAATGTGGGTGGCTTGAAAGTATGGTGGGAGAAGTGCAGGGGAAATGGGAGAACCCCGAGAAAACCTGCCTAGCGCGGATCGTCACCATCAACGAAACCCACATGAGAACCGAACCCGGTACTCAGTGGTGAGAGGCCAGTGGGGTCTTAGCGACATCGCCAACCGCGCGGCCTAATTTTAATATTAGTTAAATATAAACGACAGACTGCTTTATATATATATATATGAGTCGTCTAGAATCAAAACTCACAATATCCAAAATCGAAAATTGAGACAGCAGTCCCATCTTATAAAACTTTGTGCAAGGAATCCGTATTAAAGGTGATGTTGGTCCTAAACTTACAACATCCCATTGAAAATGACAGCTGAACATGGCATTTGGTGTCAAAACTCACATTATCCGCGGGATATTGTATGTTTTGTCGCCAACATAATTTCAGCCAATCAGAGAGTAGGAATGTCTGGCACTCAGATCAGGGCAACCAGAACACGATTCAGATTGCGAGTATATCGTTTTGCTTTAGCCAGAATTTTGTGGAGTTTTTGAAATGGATAGTGATAATGTACACCTCTGATTAGGATTATATTTTAAGATTTCTGTAAACCAAACTCTTATTTAATAAACGTATTTAATGATTATTAAGAAAAAAAAAAATAAAAGCAAGAAAGAAATGTGACGGAAAAAGCTGCAAATTACATTTTGTTTGGGCTCAGGACGATGCGGCTTCTGTTAGCCACAGCGTAACCAAGGTACGAATCTTTCAAAATGGCCGCCAACAGCTCGATGACAACATGTACTTATTGTTTAAAGATCCTTATCTACTAAGCACTTATTTTTTTTAACTCGCAAATAAAATCAAGCTACTGGGCAGACAACGACAATCAAAATCGAGACATGTTGAAACCCTCCCTCTCAATATTTTAATATTATTTTTTTTTATAACTTCTTCAATTTGAAAAGAAGTTATAGGTAATGGATGACATTGACACGCAATTTTCTTGTCAGCTGAGGATCATTTTCAACATTTTTTTTTTCTATACAATTAAATCACAAAGATGTTTATTTGCTTTCAAGAATATATTAAAAAAATAACATGTCATTTATTTTATTTATTTATTTATTTATTTATTTATTTACACGGAAATATAACGGGCTATTGGTAGAATAAAATTAAATAAAGAAAACCTAAACATCTTCAAGTCTTGCTTATTCTTTTACGCTTCGATCACAGAGGAAGCCGAGTAATATCTCTGTTATTATCCAGGAAAGTTCGCGACATACTATACAGAAAAATACCTTTTCTTTTTTTGTAAAGGCAATTTTTTTTTTCGTTTTATGATTCTGGGATAGTTAATTTGTTCAGGAACAAATGATTCTCGTGGTGAGCGCAAGTCATCCTAGCATTTTTAATAACTTTTAATTTTGATTTTTTTTTTATTATCTTTACCTTAGAAGTATTTCTATAACTAAAATTATCAAACAAGATAATTATTAGCTTATAATACAGATCAACTCTTATAGTTACGGCTCTCCGACTTATTCACGCTTACGAACATCTTAAGTTGTTCACCATTCTCCGGACTCGCGGCGCTACTTTTTAGAGTTACGAATGTTTAGCTCCTGTCCAATCAGTTTCCAACGTCTGGTGTCGCTGTCGTCAGTTTATTTTTAAGAATTGAGTAGTATACCTACCCTATTTTGCAGAATAAGGCCTGTAGTATTTCTTTTACATCAGTTATGCACGTGCATAGCGATTGTACTGCACTTCATGCATTTAAATAAAAAATAAAAGGCAATGCTTCGCTTTCGAACATTTTCGAGTTACGGCATCAATCTGGAACCTAAGGTGATCTAACTCTGGGTTATACTGGTGTTTCTTTAAACTCAGGTTTCCATAATATAGTAGTAACTGAGCACGCAGCACTGGGGGAGGGGGGCATTTTAGGAGTAGGGGTGTGAAGTGAAGATTTCAACTTATATTTCAAGTCGGACCATTAATAAGCATCGTATCAAATTTTAAAAAAATCTGTCTAGCCGTTTAAATGAAGGATGGGAGGGTTGGTCTATTTGGTACTATAAATAAAGTAGGTACCATATTTAATGAAAATCCTTCCAGACGTTTTAAACGCGATGCGCGTACAAAAGACAAATGGACAAACAGGACAGAAATGTTCAAGCGAAATAGTGAGGTTTCAAGGTCAATAATTAGATAAATATTGCGGAGATCTCTGATTACCACCGCAGGACCAGAAGATTTAGAAACTTGAGTTATCGATTGTTTGTTGCTGGCTGAACAAAATGAGATTAGAACAACATCCATTCCTAACACTGGATTCGAATGGGCATCCTCTCGAAGAATTAGTTTCTTAAGCCATTAAGCAGTCATCAATTACCGTCACAGCGCTCTTTCAAAAGTACTGTAGAATTTAGTTAAGTAATGTTGATTAACACTGTTTATAAACGAAATGCTAATGAGATGCTAATGTTATGAATTCCCAAGTCAAGAGGTTCTCTGTTAATTTTTATTTAGAAGATCCTTTTAACGTGTGAAACTGAAGATAACCGAAGCTGAAGATAACCCATCATTTAGGGGGTTGAAATTGTCTTGTCCTGTTATGTATTTTTACCTTTCATTGTTTTTAACTTGTACATACAATTCGTTTTTAAACATGTGTACTCACTATTTTTCAACAAATAGTTATGTTAATTTTTATGAGAAATACTATTAGTGGCGCTAATTTCTCGTGTGATTTTCTTCTTTGTCTTGTTTTCTGTTGAAGAAAAGGAAATGAAGGTCATTTACAAGAACCAATCGCATGCTCGCAGAATAGTGACGTCATGACAGCCATTTTGAATTGTAATTTTTCTCAGCCATTTGCTTCACTGCATATTACATATTTGGTATAATCCCACGGTACACCAAACTTCTAAGTTGCTTTGCCGAATCCTTTGGAACCTTAGAATCCTTTAGATAGTAGTATTCTTTGGAAACCATCAGCATGGTTTGTATATTAATAACATTCTATTTTAAGCATTTAAAAATTCACTGAAATGAAGGGGGGAAAATGCCAATGAGAATTAATATTAACTAATAATTAATTAATATTAATGTATTTAAATTTTTGCTTGCTCTGATTAGTGCATTTGAGTGGATGTGAAGCTAAATATTTATTACAGATAATTGTCAGGTTTTTCTAGCAGAACACCAAGAGCATCCTCACCTTACACCCTTACGCAGCGGCACGCTAGTTAGGAACTGTGATTTAAGAAGATTGTAAAAACATGGATGTACTCATAGTGCAACGGTCTTCTTCGTATTCATCCAGTAAATTCCCAGCAGTAACTAACATCAAATGACTCTACGTTTTCGTGAATCTGCTCAGGTTAAAACATTCGATCTCTTGTTTCTGAGAATGTAAAAAAACCATCACAGTTTTGTAATAATCAAAATAACCCTTAATTTGAAATCTATCAAATGCTTGCGTTCTTAAAAGTGACAATCTTGATTGTCGCGCAGAACTCACATATTCAAGCCGTTGTAATTTAAGCGTCAAATACAGTTTCAAGCGATACCCGCATTCAGTTCATTTAGTATTTTTACATCCCCACTCGGGCGACTTTTGAGAAAGTGGACAGTAGCTACCTCGAGCCGGAATCAGCCACACAGGCTTACAGTATTAAATTCGTTCTTACAGTCGTTGACATAGTAGATTCAGTATAGATAGACCCTAGTTTTCTCCAGATACCACTATACTCCCGATCCGGTCAATGCCTAACTAAAATTAATCGGTCTGTATTTTCCCCAAACCACCAGGTCATGAGGAATCCATGGAGGTATGATCCATGACACTCCGACTCCCGGTCTGGGCTACAAAGGATGTTACATACATACAAATACAGATAAGGGAATCCTAATGGTTCCTTCTCACAGGGAATTGCTAAAAAACAACACCAATGACGTAATTAATTACTTTCTGTTTCTGTCCTCGTCTGAAAGAAACTACATTTTTTCAGTGATAGAAACAGATGCAAGAAAACAAAGACGAAAAAACAAAGAGAGAACCTTTCTGTGCAATTTGACCATTTCTGCTCGGAGAAGAAAACCGTCAATCTCTTACTTTTAAAAGACTTTATATCAATTTTAATTCATTTTAAAACATCCTTCATTTCAGAAGGTCAATGAATTGAAAGGATTCTATATAAAAACATAAAAACTAAGGTCATTATTTTTCCATCACCGATGTACAGAAATATTTCACTTCAAAAGTGAAACAACAATTAGTTTTTTGTTGTGTGTGTGTGTTTTTTTTAGTCAACACCGACGGCAAAAGGCGCAAGCACCATCAAAAGAACCCAGAACACATTATCAATCTTATTTTTTTTTCCTCTCCCCTACTATCAGTAATTTTCTTTTCAATCAAGTTTGGGTCTGTTGTTATTATGTAGAACAAATTTCTGAAATTGTATTGAAAATTAAACAAAGAGGAAAAAATAAAAAATAAATAAATTAATGATACTGTATTCCCATTCTTTATTTAGAACTAAGAACTTATACAAAAAAAATCATTTAAACTTTGTTGTTTTTCTAAGTTAAACAGAATGAAAATATTCGTACAATAAAGTTTAATTCGTATCTTAAAATTAAAAATTAACTACAAAAATTATTTAATTATTATTTTTAAGATTTATTGAATTTTAACATACCAGTATTTTATTATATTTAACATACCAGTTTACAAATAGAAGACAAATAAACAAAATTTTAGATAGTTTAAATGATTTATTATTATTATTATTCTCTTTTCAGTTCTCGGTGCACGTAGCCGGTATAGTAGCATTAAGGGGCCAAAATAGCAAACCTTATGCTGATGATGTCATTCTGATTGCTACTGATATATTCCAAATTCAAGCACATAAAAAAATTGCAGAAAGTCCTAAATAATATAAACAAATGGTCATTCTTAAATAAAATAAAATTAATGGGAATAAAACCAAAATAATGGTAATTAAAAATAAAAATAAAATAATAAACAATAATTTAATAATTAGTTTACATGATAGAGAATGTTTAAATATTAATCAAAATATCAATGATTATATTAATATCTGTAACTGTATTAAAATTGAAATAATTTCAACATATAAATACCTAGGTATCCATTTAGACAATAAATTCTCTTGGAATATCAGTATGATTTTGTATTGAGTTCTTATTCCTTTCTTTTCTATCATATTAACAATGTGTTTCCATTTAGACAAAAACTCTTAATCTACAAATCTCTTTAGATTCAATTTTAAATTATAGTCTGGACTATTGGGTTAACATTAATAAACAACAAACGGAAAATATTAATAAACTAACAATGAAAATATTTAATAATGTTTACATTAATTTTAAATATAAACCAACAAAGGAGCAATTAAGAATAAGAAAAAAATATAGAATATCAAAAATAAATGAAAAATTTGCATATAAAATTTTGATTAAGAATTATTTTGATGTAAGAAGAGAAAGGGATTCTCAATAAGAGGAATTAAAAACTAGATATAATTGGAATAAAATTTTTAAAATTGATAATATCCATCAGTTATGTAAAGTTCAAAATTATTAGTCAACAAAATACTAATCAAAAGAATACTTTAATTTTCAAACAAATAAAATAACAAATGATTTCTGATGTTGTGATGGGAAAATTAAATAGTAAAAAATGAAAATTATTTTAATTTAAGGGCTTAATTAATCTGTTAAATTATTAACTATGAATTTAACTTTTAGATTAAATATTAAACTTCTCGGTCCTATACCACGGATATACAGTTAATAAGTATATTATAATAATAATAAGTTATTATCTGGAGTTGTGCATAAGTGTTTTTGTGAAGTCCTAGTGTGCTGAGACTGTGGTGCAATGTGTGAGGCACCAGACCAGTGGCAGACAGAACGATGGGTACAACACGTACTCGGTCCTGCTCCCATTGCTTCTGGAGCTCGTGTGCTAGGTCTGTGTATTTACTGATCTTGTCTGCGTGAGTTTTCTGCATGTTCTTGCTGATAGGCACTGCAATATCAATGAGATAGGTCTGTTTGTTGACCTTATCAATATGTGGATGTCAGGTCTGTTATGATGTATGGTTTTGTCTGTGTGAATATGGCGATCCCAGTATAGTTTATATGAGGGTGACTCTAATACGCTTTGTGGTGTGTACTTGTAGTACGGGACCGTTCTCTTAATAAGTGAATGTTTGTGTGCTGGCTGTTGATGAACAATCGACGCTACCTGATTGTGTCGGTGAAGGTAGTCTGTTTGGGAGAGAAGGGGACAGCCTGATATTATGTGGTCGATCGTCTCATGCGTAATGTGACATTTCCTGCATGTGTCGTCATGCGTGTTTGCATCGTGTAGGATGTGTTTCTTGTAGTTGCATGTGGAGATGACTTGGTCCTGTATCGCGATTATGAACTGTTTAGTCTCTCCAAACAGCTCACCACTCGTCAGCCATCTGTTCGACGCTTCCATGTCGACATGAGGCTGGCTGAGTTCGTGGTGATGTCTGCCATGGAGTTCCTTACGAGCCCATGATTCACGCAGCTGCTGAGTGTGGGTGGTAAGGGTGGTGAGTGTTGGAGAAGGGTTTTCGAGGTCCAGGGGTGTGAGGTGTGTGTCAGCCTTGACAATGGTTGAGTGTAATGAAGAGTGTTGTGCTCTTTGGTGGAAGTGTTCCACCAAAGTCCTGGGATGCAAATTAGAAAAGTCTATTAAGGGGACGTCCATTAATTACGTGAGGTGTTTTTTAAAAAATTTGGACCCCCCCCTCCCCCTTGGTGAGATTAGGTGAGATTTTGCCGGACCCCCCCCTCCCCCTTTAAATTTTAACAAAAAAAAAAAAAAAAAAAAAAAAACGGAAATCTTGCTATGATATATATTTTCTCTGAATAAAAAAGTTTACGTGAGATTTTCGTTGACACCCCCCTCCCCCTTGGTGAGATTTGGTGAGATTTTGCCGGACCCCCCCTCCCCCTTTTGACCTCACGTAATTAATGGACGTCCCCTAATTGAAGCCTAATAGATTCTGGTTTGAAAAGTCTTCAACAACTAAGTCTTATAAAAAAACTGAACTTACTTCACTAAGTAAATAAATAAAAACTCTGATTTATTAAGATTTACAAAAAGAAAAAAAAAAAAAAGATAATATTACACTGTCATTACAAAATAATATTTTCATCAATCTTTTATAATTCAAACAGCGTTGTCCTAGGATGCTTGAAAGCTTTGAAAATTCAAAAGCATTGGAATATCTTAGTAGCTATTGCTCCACCCTTGTGTTACAGAAAACCGACACGAAACAGCACTCTCCTGGGATGCTTGAAAGTTTTGAAAATTCAAAAACATTCGATTAGAACCTTTATAAAATATTGCTGCTTTTTAGTGAGACAGAAAGCAAAAAGTTAGAGATAATGCATGCAAACGTCGTGATACAAAAGTTTAGTACTTTTTA
>JAFIDM010006943.1:51970895-51994012 GCA_023159025.1 Thereuonema tuberculata | reverse complement strand
TTTTTGTACTAAGACAAGTCAAACTGAAGATTCAATATCATAAATTAGTTTTTACGACTGATAGTTTAATATAATATAACTTCAATAACTTTATATTTATTTCAATTTACTGATTGAGCGCAGTATCACTATTCCACTTTAACACTTTCGTCTGTACGTGCATTACGATGAAACGGCTGGAAGTATTTCCATCAAATTGGGTCCAGGCTATTTCCGGTCCACGCTATTTCCGGTAAAATAAAAGCGCGATTGTTCCCTTCACTAACTGAACGTTAGAGAAAGAAATCCGTAGATAGTCTATAAAATTATTTATAAGAGCTCAGCTGGTTCAAAGCAAACAGTGTGATGTAATTAAAATTTAATAAGTGCCAATAATAGTGGACACTAAGAAATAAAATAAGAATTAAAATTAAAACAAGGTAGGAATAGTGATTAGTAAACCAATCACAATGCTTCGCAACAGCCTCTGAATCACCTTTACTTTAGAATAGATTGCGCCGGGGTGGTCTAGAAAATGCTCGCGCGAGTCTCTTTGCTGCCCCATGCTATCTTACCCACCCCTATTTATATGGAATAATCGTCAATCTTAACTCAAACCTTGTTAATACACTGAATTCCTAATAATGATTTAAAAAAAAAAAAACTTAAGTTGAGAAACTGTGAAAAGATTTAAAATGGAGAAGGGAAAAAATGAAGAATAAGAATTGCCCATGAGGGGATCGAACCCACGACCTTCGCGTTATTAGCACGACGTTCTAACCAACTGAGCTAACAGAAGCCGTTGCGAAGCATTGTGGGATATGTGTCCACAGACAGACAGACAAACCGGAGATATAAGGCGTCTTTCAGAAGCCTAAAAAGGACTATTTTCGGGATCTTTAACACATATCCCTTATTTACGCATTATAACTTAAAAAAAAAGTTGATGAAATTTTTAGTAACATTTTAGAAATTGTTTATGTTCACTTAATTTTTATATTTACGAGAATAGAATATACATTTCGGCATATTATAAAATTATAATAAAAAATTATATCTTAAGATAATTTGAAATTTAAAAAAATTTATATCTTGTCAATTTTTTTTTCGATTTTAAAAAAAATACAGATGAGACATTTGAACCATATCCTCTTGCAAGTTTGATTAAAAAAAAAAAATCCCAACCATTTCAAATAAAAATTGTAAAGTCTTTGCATTTTCCCGTCATCCATTTGCCAAGTGAAAACATCGAATAGACTGACAGGAAGAGCTGTTAATATCGTAGGATGTGATTCAATCATGCAATAGAAGCATTAGACATTTTTCATCGTCTCACTTCTGTGAGGCTTAAGAATTACGATTCCAATTACATCGTTATTTATATCGGCATTTTGGCATGATTTTATGGGAGTCTGCGGCTGCCAATTGAATTAACAGAGCTACCTACTATCTGTTACATTTCAGCACGTGAAGTCGTTTGTTATATTTCAGCGTATGACGTTATCTGTAATATTTTAACTTGTGATGTTGTCTATTATATTATTTATTATATTGTCTATTATATTTGAACACGCTCATATATAACTGACAATATCACAAGTGAAATTGTCACAAGTGATTCACAAGTAATATTTTCTGCTACAATTGAACACGTGATGTCATCTATTATATTTCATCACGTGATGTGATTTGTCGTAACTGAATAGGTGACGATTTGTCTATTATATTTAACCATGTGGCATCGTTCGTTTTATTTTCAACATTTGACTATGTGTTATATTTCAATTCGTGTGATGTTTTCTGTTATATTACAATCAATGATGTACTGTTCGTTTTCGAAAGCCAGAACCACTACTGGCGAACGATTTTACTCCGCACAGGGGTGATACGCTGAGATGGGCACTTTCTTAAGAAATTCTTTTGGATATTTTCGCTTTTAAATAAAAAATAACGGAGGAGCATTTTTGCAATTGTATTTATTCTTTCCATAATTCTTTCACGAAAAGCGCAAAAAGAACGCAGCTACTAGTAAACTAACACTGATAAAAAGTAAACATCCACTCTTTATTTCTCCTCTCCCCTATTTGATAAAATCGAAGGAGATCTGACGCATGCACAAAAGCGCTGAAGGTTCTCGTAAACGAAAACGAACAGTAGTCTGTTTTATTTCAATACAATGTTGTCTTATTACATTTGAGCATGTGACATCGTATTTTTCTGTAACACCTTATTCTTATTTACTACATTCTCATTTTTACCTCTAACCAAATTTTTTTTTTATTATTTTTATATCTTTTTTTTTCGGAGGGCTGGGAGGGAATTTTCATCATATAGAACTAAAAAGCTTTTTTTTAAAATTATTTTTACTAATATTTTGATCGGGATGAACAATAAAATTATTTGAAGGAGTTCGAGAATCAAAAAAAATAAAAAAAATTGGGAACTTCTAAAGTACGAAATTTTTAAATTACCACGGTATAGATTTTGAACATGCGAAGCACACATAAGTCTTGTAATCCACTCGAACATTTTTTTTCTGTTTGTGTGTTTGTAAGGGCATCACGCTAAAACGACTGGACGAATTTCCACAAAATTTGCTCTACTTCCTTTTAATGGACTTTCTTTAAGCACTGGTGACCCCCATACCTCAAAAATTAGCCTCGAAATAGCCTTGAAATGGCTGACGTGATTTCTGTAAATTTTGATACCACTTTTACTTATTGATGGTTCAACTTAAAATATGAGAAGGATTATTTTGATCGTTCGGATGGAAGAGATGGAGACCACAACAAACGGGCCTGTGTTTTACGTTGGCCATAAATAAGCCACTTCCAAAAAGTTGATGGAAGTCCGTCGAGCTGTTTAGAGTGATGCGCATACAAACAGATAAACAGACAAACAGACAAAATGACCGACAAAGAAGAAAAACTAGTAGAATAGCAAGTAGAATAGCAAGACTTCACACAAGCTTAAACATTTATTTTGGTTTGATGTTCGGAATTTGCAATAAAAAATTAGTAGTAGTCAAAAGTGATTCCGCAAGTCTTACAGTATTTGTAAGTAGCCATACTAAAGTTAATCTCTTACGTAATGCAGGTCGAGAATTTAACCAGTAAAATATTGATTAAGAGAGTTAAACGTGTAAGGAATGTTGTAGAAATTTCACTGTAACAAGAAGTAACAGTACAACAACAATAATAATTACCGTAGCGTTGAGATACCTTAAACTCGGGTAGAACTAAGTTATTGGAAAATAATTACCAATCAGTACCGTAGCAACACCTCGGCAACGCCAAATTACTTGTTAAAATAGCACTTTAATAACTAGAAAGTTCAGCACGGGAATGCGTAAACAATTAAGCATTGTACAGTTACCCAGCAACGTTACGACAGGCTAAGACTCAATAACGTCTTAGATAGAAAGGCTAAGAGGTTTCTCCTCCTTTGTGTCTTGGATTATTGGGTGGTGTAAGGCTTGCGGAATCCAACACTCGTCAAACCCACGATGCGCTGCAACTGACAGCCGAGGACATGGGGGTTCGGGTCGGCCTTGCACTTGGAATCCCGTATCGTTTCCACAAGAAGAAAGGAGAGGCTCGCAAATCATTTCTCAAGTGCCAGCCTCGCTTCTTGTGCCTGTCAGCTACTTACTGTTCTGTTTTGTTGAGAGGTTCGATTGCTTGAGAGGAAAAATCCATAACGCAACCATTCTCGACAATGAACTGCGAGGTAAAAGAACTTACCGTGAAATATGTGTCCGTTTGCCTGTCAGCGAATTCATAAGAGATACTCTGTCCCTTAGAAGAAAAAAAAAAAGATACCTTTCCGGAAAAAAAAAAATCTTTGCTTTATATTTGTTTTCTCTGGAAAGGGTTTATAAAAAAAATGGGGAATATAAAAAGTTTCGGGAAGAATTTAAAGGTACTTCCTCAAAATATTGAGCCTTTTTTTATTAATTACTTCTTAAAGCTCTCGAAGTATACCAAGGACAAATGTCTTTATATTTGCAAGTTTTGCAATTTGTAAACAACTTGTATTTGTAAATCTCTTCAAATCTTTAAATCTACTAAAAATGAATTAAATTCGCAAACACTTATAAAAATTGCTAAAATATTTCTTTTATTATCCTTGTGTAAAAACTTCTAAATGAAAAGCTTTTTCCAAAATAAAATATTTAGAAGAGAAACAATGCGTCTGTTAACATATAACAATGAAGTCTCGAGGGCATCCCATATGTTAGCGTAATAATTCAATACGATTATGAATTCTTTGTTAAATGCTCTAAAAGTTAAATTGTTGTGACATTAATTTCAAGTAATGATAAAATTACAATGATGTAGTGTTTTCCCTAAAATGTTCTTTGTTTATACAGAGTTCAAAAATGAAAGTTATAAAAATTCAAGTAACGTTAAATCTAAGGAAAATTAGCTTAATGTGGGAAACAGTATTTTTTTTTTTTGGTTTTGTTTTTGGTTTGCTTGTCTGCGAATGATACGCCATCTTACTTGTTTGTGATTCTGTGGCTTTATTTCCTATTTTGCAGTTATAAAGTTCCCGATTTCCAATGTTCAACGATTTATATCTGCTTTCATTCTACAGTTGTAAGTAATTGTTTCCTAATAATAAAATAATGTTCTAGACTTTGTAATTTGCATTTTTTTTTCATTCAATTTTTTTTTCACATATTTATTTCTCCTTTCTCCATACAGATTTTTCTCGTATTCTTAATTTCTATCTGTGATTTACATTCGCTTTCATTCGATGGGGCACGGTCACATTATTACCGGAAAAATAAATTGTTGTATCTTCGGTTTTGTACCTTGGAGCCTCGTAAATAAGTGGGAAAAAATCATTTATTAATCGCAGAATTATTTTTTGTCTATTTTCTTAGAGAATTGAAGTCTTCAATCTGCCAATTGCGTTTGTCCTTTCTTAAGAATTGTGAGCTTTCGTGAATCTTCTTGAAACTTGGTATGCCATTTAAGGATAAGAGACGATCTTTAGAAGCATCTCACTATAGGCCTATGGGGTTGCAGGTTAAGGCTCCCGGTGTTCGAGACCACCGGACTAAGTTGAGGTCGGATGGTTAGCCCGACGCCAGCCCCCTTTACCTTCCAGGAAAGAAACCCAGTTTTACAGAGTATTTACAGAGGGCTGTGTGAACCCTGTAACCCGAGGAGGTAAGGCTCCGACGTTTCTTGACCAACAGGACTAGTAAGAGGTCGGGTGGGCAGCCCGACGCTCGCCCGCCTTTAACTCCCGGGAAAGACACCCGGTACCCATTCTACAGAGGGCTGGGTAGACCCTAGGACCCGTTTGGGAGGAGAATGGAACAAGGAAAAATTCCCGGCCTCCGGGAATCGAACCCGCTACCTCCAACCCGCAGCCAAGCGCCCTTACCCACTCGGCTACCGGGCCCACAGGATTTTTTTCAGTATTTACCAAATATTATAATTTCAAAATAATGAGGATTTCTTGTTTGTATTATTTTCATGATCAATAAAAAAAATTAAAAAAAAGGGCAACATTTAAGAAAAGTTATCTGCAACTTCTTTCAGGATCTTCTTGTTATTATTTTGATTTATAATTGGTCTTTTTTTCCTCTCTCACTGATCTGAGAGTTATCTATTGCCGAAGGTGTACTGATAACAGTAATTTTCTTTTAACAAACTTTCCGTTTTTAAAAATCCATGTGTCTGCTTTCATTGCTATGAAAATTGACTTAAATGAAGCCTAACTTATCTGCATCAAAATTCATAGCGACGATATTGAGCGTCTGCTTCGACAGCGGAGCCAATTCCGTGGAGGTAGGAAAGGTAGCACCGGAGGGCGGGAAAGAACAAACTGGAAACGGGCCAATAACAGTCACACCCGTTACCATCGATAGAAACAAGCTCCGTTCCGCCACGGGTGACTGGAACAGGTCAAGTCCCCAAAAAACGAGCGAAAATTGGCACATAGCTGGAATTTTACAAAAGATTACCACCCTGAGGTATCTAACCTATCATAAAAGATTCCAAAAGAGTTTCAGTTCAGAAACATTCCCAGGAACAATTGAGCTGGCATTTTGCTATTGGAATAATATAAAATTTAGATTCCTGGAGTTTACAAAACAAGGTATTATTACGAAACATGCCATCGGGGCATCATATTACAAAAATCAATCGGCTGTTGTTTGACAAAGGAGGGTTTACTGATAACGGCATTTAGCTGAGAAGGACCAAAGTGTTAACTATAAATGATCTTAAAATATAAAATGAAAAGGGAGTGCAGTTAGCTGCCCAAGGATTTGAATTCTACAATTTGGTATTGCTTTTATTTTTCTTTACTTTAGATTCTGAGGGGTTTGTATTGTGTTGTACTGATCTTAAAATATATTTGACCTACAGTCCCTGAATTTTAAATCTGCTAATGCTGTTGGACACTGTCTGTTGCCTTGGAGAAAATTTGCGGGAAATCCAGTGTTTTTTTAAATACAATTCGTTTTTATTTAAACCGTATTGACGCTACTAGCGAACAAAGCTAATACTGGAAAGCTTCATGGAGGTATATTCGTTTTTTTTCCCAACTCACATGAAGCCTTTGGAAGGAGAACGTCACGATGACCTGTAACTCGAATGCTGCATGAAACACGATTTTATGCAGGGAGACTAATAGTCTGGCGTCTCCTTGTCACTAATTTAGAAAAGAAGAGTTTGAAATGGTGAAAACAATATGTAGCCCAAGTTCCCTTATGTGTACGACTAGATGCTTCCTGATTCAGAAGGGCTTTGTCTGAAGAGAATGTTGTATAAGATATCAGTCATTAATTGAACATCGGTCATTTTCTCCTCTTGGTGTGGGGAGGGATTATCAATGACTGTAGAAGTTTCAATCTATGACGAAGGCGCCTTGAATAGACTCTCCGCATTTCCCTTAAACAGCCACTGTGGGAGTAGTTTAACAGTGGTGAGATAATAATGCCTAACCACACAAGGCATCATTATACACACAAGCTCTTGATGAACAAAGAATTGTTCGAATTTTCTTTGTCTGAAGAGAATTGTTCGAATTGATTGGCGAACCACTTCTCCTAATCTGAATCCTATTGAGTTTGCATGGGATATTCTTGGGGAATAGAGTATCAGAAGTCTTTTTGAAATTGACCTTTTGGGTGACTGTCCATTAATATTCTCGGAATTGTTTGACAGTTTGGTCAGTACGAAAAGGCAGTACGGTTACTATATTGCCATTTAAGGAGATTATCTACCATGAAATTTCTTCGCTCATTATTTTGATCATTTTGGTCATTTCTTGGACTTTAATTTCTGAATTATTAAAAGACAAACTTTAACATTTATATGCATATGTTTGCGTAACATAAAATGTATGTTTTGAAGACAAAAATCATTAAACAAATGATTTTGACTTTTTTTTTTTAAAAAAAATCTTTTATGTGTTTTTGTCCTTCAGTAGAAAACAAGAAAATCGAATTGAAAACTAACATAATCAGTCCAATTGTTTAAGTTTTCAGAAAATTCCTTTTTTTGACAAAAATAAATGTTCATTTAGTTGTACAAAAAAAAATCAAAAATCAATTTAAGATTATGTCTACGATTGTCTGCTTCATTTATTCATATTTAAAAACACAATTATTTTACTTGAAATCGAAAATATTTTAATAAAAGAACCCTTGTTTTTCAATAAGAAATTGAAAAAAAAAAATAAAGATATAGTTTTATTAACGAATTGACTCTTCGAAGTAGATTAGAGAAAACAGTTCAAAACAGCTGTTCTAGAATCTTCCAATTTTAATGGCCCGTAGTTACATTAGATGGTTTTACAGTGACTATGATTTTACAAAATCACTTATCACCAAACAAGGAATAACTTTTTTACAGTGTTGGACAGAATTTATTAATAATAGTAATAATAATATTGCCTTTTGCGGCAGTCATTGCAACTCCCAAGATGCTTGTATTCCATATTTGTTGTTTTTTTTTATTTTTCGTTCTTTAATCTGAGAGATCGTTATGTTTACCTTCAAATTGCTTTTCCCCTCGTACGCCTTTTGGATTCTGCATTGGCTGACGTGAGTTCAAAAAGCTTAAAAAAGACATCTCGGAGTCTCAGCTTAACCCAAAAAGGAAAAATTATTGTTTTCTTTTTTTTGTTTTTTTGGCTTTTCTTTTATCCTTTAGAGGGCTTAAAAATAAAGCCCTCTTTTTTTTAACTTTTCTTTTTTTTTTTCTCGTTGACAAATGTTCTTTTGCGGCGGATATTGTGAGGCCCAAAGTCTTTGCATTCCACATTTGTTTTTTTATTTCATTCCACATTTGCAATAATTGACTTGATATGGGTTTTTTTTTTATTATTCATCTTTTAATATTTTTCAAGTTGAAGTTCTTTATTGTTTGCGTCTTGATATCACGCTAAAACGGCTGGGAGGATTTCCTTAAAAATTTGGTACCTTACATATTTATAAGTTAAAATATTGTTAAACTGTGGCTCCTTATTTTTGGCTTACCTCAATTCCGATCGCTGTATGCTCAATCCCCACGATGTGATTCCAACAATCCTAATTTTTCGTAACAAAAAATATAGAAAATCGAGTCAAGAAATAAATGTTTTATAAAGAAGTGTCGGTAGATGTTGCTCAACTTTAACATCGACTATTGCTTGTCTCGTGCATGCGCCGTAACATTTAAAAAGCGTACAGGTGTATCCCGACTTGTTTCGCACAAAAGTGCTAAAATATTTGGTATTTACGACACTTTTCAATTGCTACCACATCCCGACATGAGTTGCTTCGTACTTCCCATACCTTAGCGACCTAACGCTTCGGCTCGCATTGGTCATCCACTCGGCGTCGCTCAATAACCTCAGTTTCAATGCTGTGGTTATTGAACTGCTTATGTTGAAATACCGAAATCTATGTACAAACAAAAGAAAAGGTAGTCTAGCATGAAAACCCAGATACTACTCGAGTTGCAATAAATCTCGAGTTAACGACAAAGGTCTGAACCTTAACATATTGTAAGTGCTGAGTATACCTGTTATTAGTTTGATACTGAATCCAGATATAACTTTATGCTACAAAGAGACAAAAATACTGAAATACAGAAGAAACAAACAGGCGAAACTGAATAGGAACGTTTCAATATTCTACTGTACGTTCTGGAACCTGTTTTACGCATTTATGGATTTCACAATTTTGTAGAGGGTCAGTGAATAGGAATACTTTAATTAGAAATATCCGGTAAGAATTAATTCAGAAGAAGAAAAACCCCTTCTTTACTTTTAAAAATGCCGAAATAAATCGGAGAATAATTTATTCTTAAGGCCCCACAGAGATTTGGAGGAAATATAGAGTGGCACAAAAGTCACTATTTATTAGATGCAAGACTAATCTAACCTTTATTTGCAAGACTATATATACTTAATTCAGTTAAGTTTTGTGCTCAAATGGCCTTCAAAGTTTTGTTGAAGTGTAGTTGAAGGTATTAAATTTCCGAATTGCCAATAAAAAAAACAAAAATAAAATAGACTGTATTAGTCTAATTTCAGATATATATTGATTTCTAATTATAATGATAGTGACTTTTGCGCCGCTCTGATCTCAATATTGAAAATTGAAATAAACTCAAGCACAAATTTTATACAGTGAAATATATCTTTGAAAAAATATAACTAAACGAGTTGGTAATCTTTTCCATAGGTTTCTGTCCGAAGACAGGTCCAGTTCTATGAAGGTCTCACATGGATCTCCTAGAAACACCTGAGGAAAGATACAGGGGGTGGTTTCTCGTTGCCTGCCCCCAGGACGCCATTGAGGAATGACGTCAGACCGAAGAGGAAGTGAAGAAGAGGCTGGACAACACAGGAAAGGAAATTGAAACAGCCATGCCGTTGCCGGGATTCGAACCCAGGTACTGGCGCACTGGTCGCCACGGCTGGCCGCCACCGAGACCGCACGGCCACGCCAGCACTGGCTGGTAATCTTTAAGAGAACTAAAAATACCAGAAGGCTCTTTACCTGAGTCTGTTCATTAACTATTTATCGAATTCGTTCTGGTTTCGGTTTAAGTTAAACGATCAATTCAATGAGTACATAAAGAAATCGATTTTGAAACAAAGTCAGTCTCAATTGTCTCGAATGACGCTTTTCCTTTAAGCTATTGGGGATGAGATACGACCTCTAGGCTTCAACTGTCTCCTGCAACACGAGACAACAGCTATTCTCCTTATTGATGATTTCCAATAAAAAGATTACATTGTATCTTCTGAAAAACGTTAAATATCTGAAGTGAATATTAGTTTAGGAAATGATCACCAGATGGCGTAATGGTCTCGGCTGTCTGTACAGTCTTGATAGCACTGAAGCATATCAAATTCTAAAACAAAAACCCATAGATGCAAGTTTTGCATCTACTTTGCCAGAATTAGCTATCATGGGTCACTGTGGAATTTTGTAATTTTTTTTTTCAACACTCCCTGATATGTAAGAGAGAGAGAAAGGGGAAAAAAAAGTGCAAACTATGTAAGCCAGCAGACTATCTGTTATCAAGAAAACTTGAAAACTACATATCTTAGGAATCTGAAAGTTTAGAGATATATTAACAGATTTGTTTGGTACTTATGGAACTCATAAGTTGGACAAGGGATAGAAAATAAACCGATAATACTTTTCTTTATTATTATTTTACATAAGATCTGTAACTGCAAACTAAAAAAATAGATTTTAAACTGACAAACTGTGATAACAAAGATCTAAAGTCTTAAACAATATTTTACGTGTGTTTTAACATAGTTTCAAAATATATATAAATATGCATAAAAAAAAAACCATAAAAAAATTTTTAAAAAATTAAAAATTAAAAATATTAAAAATATACGTATGTAAATATGTATATTTTTAATTTTTTTATGGTTGTGTATATATTTATATATATTTTGAAATATCTAAAGTCTCTACTCGTTAAAATAAACGAATTCTAACACAATTCTTAAAATCTTATGCACCAACATTCATAAACGACAATCACAGAGATACCTGCAAGCAGCGGCTTAACATGTGGAAACGTTTTCAAATAAGCTTCTTAAAAATTTCCAATTCCAGGATAATGACTTGGGGAGCACATTCGTTATAAAGTCTCAATGGTAAAACATGAATCAAAAGTTGGATGTTAAAATTTACCGGTAAAAAATTAAAAGTTTTAATCTGAAGCGCGGTCGGATGTAATTACTGCCACCTATTTGCTTAGCCTATATTTTTTAAAAGTGAGCATTGCCTTTCTCTTATAAATTATAGTATAATTTAAATGAAATTAAATTACTATTCTTTAACAGTGTTTTTGTTCATTGAGAAAGATTTCAGTTTATAGACTAAGGTTTACAAGAAACATTTCTTTTCAATTTTTCAAGGAAAACAAAACGGCCTGTTTCGTAATTATTATACTGATATGCAACCATTTGCTTCAGAGAAACTTTTTATATTTTTCAGTTCCACACTATTGGTAAACACAAAAGTCATATTTAATTTTGTTTCAGCAGGTCCAGTTTTTGAGAATTATGATTTTACGGAATATCTTGAAATGCTTATTGATGACAAAATTCACCACACATATACATACATAATTAAACTACAATTATAATTTTTGTCAATACTGAACTGTAAAATATTAAAATAAAATATAAAATTTACAATTCATTTAATTGCATATGCCTTTTTTGTATTTAGTACCCAAAACAGGTAAAAAAAAATATATTTTTATTTTGATATTTTAATTATTTATTACTTTCAAAAAGTCCTTTTACCACCACTTCATATTCAAATTGTAATCATGAAGCAATTTGTTACCAGTCTTGGCAATGAAAGCAACATAATTCCGTATCTAAAACGGAAATTTCCTAGAAATACCGAGGCAAAAATTAAAGCTGGTATATTCGAAGGACCAAATATACGCGATCCGATGAAAGATTCAAATTTCACGACCGTCATGAATGAAACAGAAAAATCTGCATGGTTGTCTTTTAAGTACGTGACTGAAAACTTCCTAGGAAACAAAAAAGCTGAAAATTATGAAGAACTTGTTGATGAAATGCTAACAAACTTCAAAACACTGGGTTCCAAAATTAGTGTTACACTTCATTTTCTACACAGCCACATCAATTGAGGGGTTCGGCAGTAAATAATGGTAAGCGCCAAAATTTATGAAATTAAATTTTTTTATTTACTACAAAACATAGTATGTTTACTACAGAAATTAACAAATAATTCCAAAATCTCTCAATCGATGGCAGTACTGCGTCGGGTTAGTCGTAGCGCTACTCCATTGAAATGCATGTAAATAATGTAACTGTTTCTCTTAATATCTCCAAAAGTGACAACTGTCGCTTACCATTATTTACTGCCGAGCCCCTCAATTATTTCCTTGAAAATCTTGCTGCTATGAGTGAGGAGCAGGGTGAAAGGTTTCATCAAAATATCAAAACATTGGAAATGAGATATCAGGGCAAGTGGAATGAATCTATTAATATGTTGGCGGATTATTGTTGGTGCACAAAAAGGGAGTCTTCTAAGAGTCACCGTAGAGTATCAAAACGGCGAAAGATTTCGAGACAACTAATCAATCTATTAGCAGCAGAAACAAGTTAGTAAGTTAGTAAGTTTTTTTTGTACTAGCTAGTTAAGGTTTTTCACTTGTTTTGACACTTTCATAACTCAGATTATCTCATTAATTATTTTTTGTTTTAATTATGAAGTTCACTTAATTTTTTTTTTTTTGAGTTTAATATGCAAATTATAAAAAAATCTAGACCTGATACAAAAATTCTGAATACAGATTCGGATTCAGGATAGCTGAATTTACTAAAATCAGTTTTTTTTTTGTTTTTTTGTTTCTCATGAAGCAGACTGAACCGTAAAAAATGCATATCAGTGTTATCATTGTCAGCTATGTTTGACATTCCCAACGAGACTTTCTTTCTTGTCAGTATATTTGCTCCTGTTTTTTTTGTTGTTGTAAATTTCGCTATCACCTTATATTTCAAAGTTTTCACTGCCACTTGAAACGACGTTGCCCGGGATGCTTCAAATACGTGAAATTGAACGATTTTCAAGTGGATTCATTTAAACGGAGAGTGAATGAGAAAGGAAAAGTGAAGTGACTTCAGTATGAAAATTGTAATTTATATATGTTACAATTAACATGTTACTATTAATAATGTTACTATTAACTTAAAAACTCCGTTATTTAAAGAATTTCTATTTATTTAAATTTGGAATTAGTATTTGTTCTTGTCGTTCATTTTTTTTATTTGGATTTTATATTTAGGAAAAAGGTAAGGCAAATTATCTTTTTCTTTATATTTCTATTGAAATATTATCATTGTGATATGTTTTCTATCATATCTTTTAATGAAATCCTGTTACAAAATGATGCAATAAAATAGAAAACAAAAATCCACAAATGAAAATCCCTTTTAATACAATTTATCTAACTTCTCAAAATTAAAATTGATTATATCTTAACATCAAAAATGTTTTTCCATTATTATTAAAAATTCTAAGATGATAATAAAAACTAAAAATATAATCGAAGCCTCCTGAATTAAACTATTTCTCAAACTAGAACAATTTTATTTATTTATTTATTTAGCTAGTTAGTTAGTTAGTTCGTTGTAAATATATTTACACGTAATGGATTTTTTTGTGTGTAAGAGGATTCGAATCTTACAAAAGACTTATCCTAGTTTGTTTTTTTTAATATTTCTTTAGTATTTGAAACAATACTCCTCACTACCAAGTCTCAAACAACTCGTGACACAAGGCCACCAGACAGGGTCAAAGAGTAATAGATTTCCTTTAGGGCTATTCGTGAATTAGATCTGAAATTCACGAAGAGCTCACGACAGCAGCAACGGCACGAGAGCAGGTGCGAGAGACATCAGAGAGACCACCGCATTATGACCCTGTTGCGGAAGCATGTGTGTGTGTATGGCCTTGGCTTAGTTATCGATCGTACGTCTACCTTTCGCTGCGATCAGCCGACCAAGCCCAGTCGTACTCCAATTCGGAACTTTCTACTCTTTCCGCCCCCTCTACTCACCTCGACTCCATCTCTTTCATTTTTTTCTATTTTTTTCCTGCGGGAAAATTTCTGTATCCATTACCTCCGTGTCTCACTTTCTCACAGTGTTTCGTAAATAAAAAAGTTAGTTACTATGCAGAGAGGATTTCTATTATTTGTGAAGAAATAACACACACGAAAAAAAGATACTACAGAACACTGCAGATATGAGAGAACATCAATATGCAGTTACTGCAGTATTTTGGAAGGCAAATTTCAACTCAAAAAGGTTGTAAATGTAACTTGCAGATAATAATAATATACAATTCGATCATCACATTTTTATGAAAGTGTAAAGGCTACAAAATCCTTCAAAACTAGGTCAACGCTTGGAATATATTTTTCTTTTTTTTTCTTTTTATAATGAATATTATTTAAAAAAAAAAAATCTAGTTAAGATTTATCCAAAATGTACAGCAATTTGCAATCAACATAATATTAAGTATTTTATTTGAAAATTTTAGTTATATTAAAATATTAATATGCATGTTACGAGTATGTAGATTTTAATATCATTGGTTACTATTATTATTATTATTATTATTTTTTATATTGAAATGTCATTTAAATATTTATATAATAATATTTATATAATATTTATATTATCTATGTTTATAGTATCACTTGTACAATATTTACACAATCAGAAAATATCTGTGAGTTTTGGAAAAATGCCATATGCTTTGTTTTTCTTTAGAAAAAAAAATCTTTTATAATAGATTTAAAGGGCACAGTTACTTTGCATTTGAGATATAATATGGTGTTGTAGATTTAAAAGATAGATGTAACTTAAGTTGGTGGAGGTGTTCCTTTGGATCCCTGTTAGGCTGTTTGGTGCTTCGAAGATATAGGCTCCAGCGTTTCTATAACCAAATCGGGAACTGAAAATAATGGTCAGTCTAAAATCATTCTGAAAGAATCGATTAATTACAAAGGGCTGAGTGAACCCTAGGCCGTTTGGAGAATAAATATAGCCTTCTCCAGCCTGCATTTCAATATCCACCAGTAAGTCCCTCAGCTTAGAACTACAAATAATATGGTTGTTTATAAATTGAAATCATCCGTTGAATATTTTTAAGAAAACTGATATATTAATGTACATGTGATTTTGTATATGAATGTTATATGTAATATCATCTGTCTATTTATCTATCTATATTTATAAACAGAAAGAGAGAGAGAGAGAGAGAGAGAGAGAGAGAGAGAATTAGATTAAAAAATAGATAAGCAAATTAACCCTATCTAGTTTCAGTGACCATGCATAAAAAGTGTAAAAGGAAGGAGGAGCTCTTAAAAAAGATCTGATCTCTACAGCCAAAACTGTAAGTCAGACAGACATGAGTCATACCTTATTGGAAAACTTATGACTTGTATTGATGGAAAAAAATATCATTTCCGGTCTGCGATCACTTCATGTCTTTCAGGATGTGGCCGAAATTGAAACTGCAAGAGGTTGCTATGATTTCGTATACGAATATGAGACCAGTTTTTTACTTGTTTGTTTAGAAAATAATTGTTTTAAAAAAAGATATTCTTAATTCAATTTAATCTTTTTTTTTTTTTAGTAATTTTATTGTAAACAATCCAAGAGAATAGAGGGGATAAATGAATACATGCAACAAACTGTGAAGACAGAACACTTTTTGATTAGGAAATGGGTCCGGAAACGCCTTTTTTATTCACTTCCCCTTTTTTATTCACTTCAAAAACTTGAACGGTTTGGCATGTTTTACTTAATGCAGAGTATTAGATTGTTGCACATACAATTGTTGTGGTTAGCACGACACACAATGATCGCGTGAAACTAGTAAGCTTTATAGTATTGTTGTGCTGCATTGCATCATGTTTACGAGAGATGCTCGATGTGACGGTTACCAAGCATCTGAAACATGTATAGCCTATGTGATTACTATGTGCTGTGCTAACGACAGCAATAGTATACGCAACAATCTACTATCCTGCTTTAAATAAAACACGCCAAACCGTTCACACCATTGAAGTGTAAAAAGCAATTGGTACGTTTCCGGACCATTTTCCTTATCAAAAAGTGTTCCATTTTCAAAACGCTATACGCTCAAAAAGTTTGTTGCATCTATTCATTTACATCTTAAATATCAAAGTATTAAATAAAACGTAGGCCTATAAAATAAAATATTTCTTAAAAATAGGTTATCCCAGAGACATCACTTAATTTTTTGGGAGCTTGGGGAGAGTGATCCAAATACCACCTCAATCAAAATTCAAAGAAAATAATTTACATGTTCCAAAAAAAAAAAAAAAAAAGATCAGTGGTCCCTTCACTATTGCCACCTCTTCCCCCTCCTAACCCCGAGTTTAATTATTGGATATTGAGTGAACGGATGATTTAATATTGAAAATCAATATTTGTAATAAAAATTTAACAACTAAATGGTAAATTACAGTTAATTGGCGAATTAGACTTTTGGCGGGAAAGCTCGCTCATGTGTAGAGAATTTAGCGTCAACTATGAATTATTAAAAACAAGTGAGACAAGAAACTGAGACGCAGGCATTGATTCCTCTCCGTAAATAGAAACAAGACTAGGATTTTAAATCAATTGTCCCAAGGCCTTGTAAAAAAAAATATTTATAAAAATACGGAGAAAATAAAAAAAAAAAAAATCGAATTTAGCAAATGTCCTTTAGAAACGAATTCAAAAGAACTGTCTGGAATTGAAATCGAATAATACGGAGTCAAAGAAACGAATTCACAAACTTACATTGACAAAAAAAAAACCAAAATAAATACATTAAGTTTCTACATTGGATTCGTTTCACACAAAAAAACAAAAAACATTTTTAACAATCTGCTGTCTCCGAAGTGTAATTGCTTTCTTCACATTCTGTTTTAAAAAAATACAGTAATCTTGCAGTCTATGTGGAATTGTAGAACGTTACGCTATTGTCATTCACATTATTTTTTACATCCTATGAAAAATGACAACACCACTAAGTTACATTCACCTGCAACCCGAGAATTTTTGCCGATTACAGCAATTTCTGGATTTGGCTGTCGTCGAATCGTGTCGAAATTCGGTATCGATACAACATCAACATCTATTGATTTTACTTTAAACTATCTCATCTTTTTTTATTCATTGTATGCTATATTTCATCCAGAGAATTTTGGACTTCCTCAGACTTCTTTTTGAAAATTAATAATATAGCAGATTGTTATAAGTAATTTTTTTTATTTGAAACAAATCCAATGTAGAAAATTAATGTATTTACTTACATTTTTTTAAGATTTTTGTCAATATAAAATTGTGAATTCGTTTTTCGATTCCGTATTATTCGATTCAATTCCAGACAGTTCTTTTGAATTCGTTTCTAAAGGACATTATTATTAATAATTAATAATATTCTTAATAATGAATAAAAAAGATGAGAGTTTGAAGTAAATGGCTAAATCTATTGATTTTGTTTCAGTGATGAATTTCTGTATCCAGAGAGATTAAACAAGAAAGCCCTGAAGAAATAATCTATTTTTTGGAAAATTAATCATGCATAAGTGTAATTTCTGAGAATCAAGCATTCTTTTACTTTTTAATCTTTGAATTCAATACTTAAAAATTTTCAATGTATTAAAATTTTTGTTATTCTGAAATTCAGATCTCCATCTGAAATTGAATTTACGCTTATTCTTTACTGCCTTCAAAACATGTTTAATAAAGGACAGTATGTTGCCAAAAATATTTAAATTAAGTGTCAAGAGGATCCGGTATATGGATCAAAGTTAAGATCACTGACACCTACACACATACAAGAATCTTGCAAGTGTTTCTTTCCTGTGAAAATTAGACTGAATACAATTTGAATAGAAACAGTGGTGGAAAAATAATAATAGCTTGATATAGCAGCGGAAGCTCATTGTATATGAGAGCTGAGAAAATGAAATCCCATATTAACTTATTTATAACTTTCACGTACTTCTATGATGGTGCTGAACACTTATAAATCAACATCAAGAAAAAAAATCGTAGACTCAATCAATATTGCACCATTACTCATCAGATGGATGTTATGAAGCTATTCATCCTAGGAATGCTATAGAATTCTCCATCATAGAACAATTCATCAAATGTATTTTAACATTATTTATTATATGTGTATTATAGAGTTAATTGCCAAATGAGTGTTGTGCAGTTATTCATCAACTGCATAGAAGAGTTAATCATCAAATGTACAGAACAGTGCTATTGATCAAGTGCTAGTACAGGGTTAAACATAAACGGCATTTAACAGTGCTATTCATCAAGTTCATGTTATAATGTCATTCATCAAGTGCGTATCATATACTTCTTCATCAAGTGTGTAGAACAGAGTTATTCCTCAATTGCGTGTTGCAGAGTTCTTTATAAAGTGGATAGAACAGATATTTTCATCGAGTGTATGTTAGAAAGTGCTTCATCAAATGCTTTTTACGGATTTATTCATCAAGTCATATTATGTGTTATCATCATTAAAAGAAAAGTTTTATCAACTATCCTTTGATGTTTTAATTAAGAGAGGAGTTTCCGTGTAAAATCTTTACTAAAGTTTCACATAATTTTTATTGAACAAAGTATTTTTGATAGTTGGTGACTGACTGTAAATAATTGATTGTAAAACAATGAATGGTGACGACATTGAATTCAAAATAATTAATAAAAACAGGAATAACATTTATATGAAATGGTATTTATTCAAATGTACTGATTATCTGAATGTTTTCTATACGATTCTATAACTCCTAAGTTGTTTTATACTAAAATAAGATCAATGGGACTGACAGTGGAATACTTTAAAGTACAAGAAGTCGACCAATAAAAAAAATACCAGAATGAATAACTGGACAAATTTTTGAATGTCAATTTTCAAAGCTCCGACTCAACATCCAACCAAGAAAAAATAAAAAAAACAAAACAAATAACACACGCGATTGCTTTCATTTTGATTATTCATCAAGACCAAAGATTATCAGGTTCCTAATGCCGGGCTCGGGTAATTTCCGGATTTCAAGTCTTCCTTCAATGAAAGAATTATTGCTGCTAATGTATTCCCTTTTTCACTAAACTAATTTACTTCAGAGATATTGTGGAGTGTTTTTTAAAAAAATTATATTTTCAATCTTAACATCTTCTTTTTTCTAAAGCATTTCGATTTTTTGCTTTTTTTTTTGTTTTTTGTTTTGCTTTGACCTGAAACCTTTTGGTTTCTTCAATGACTTTTCCCTTATTCTTTTTTCTTTCTTTCTTTCTTCTCCCTGAAGAATAATAGAGGAGATTTTTATCCTTCTCTTCGAGGCTACAAACTTCTGGGGTTTTACCGCAATTCCTGAACTATAATTTTCCACCAATAGTCAGGGAAGACCCCGAAGGGAAACAAAGGAGTTGGCAATTGTACGGATTGGAAGAGATTCAAAAATATCTTCAATTTCACTTTATGAACGAAACTTCATATTGGGGTCATTTAAAGATGGTATCTATACTTTTTTCACTTAATCAGATATTCTGGAAACGCCTCGACGACAAGCAAAACCCTGTCCCCGTTAACAAGTGCATGATTTTTAGCAAATTAATTAACTATATCCATCTAGAATGGTAACAATTAAAGGAGAGCTACAACAAATCATAATAATGAGAAATGATACATCTCTGTATCCTTTTGTTGTAGATGATATATCTAAATAACACAATTTCCTAGGTTTGTCGTCACAGTGAAACATACGCGCCATCACACTGGTGCAGCTATGTTATTCGGACGGACGAACCTAAGAAATTAAGCTTGATGCAGCGAACAGTTTGCCGACGGTCGTTGCAATTCATAGCTTGAAATTTACATTGTTGAAACTTAAGCGCACAAGTGCATCAGATGAACAAGAATTGTTTCCTTAGCATATTTCTTTCCTTTGTTCGATGTAAAGCAAATGTATTATCATCTCAACATCTTTTTTAAATCCTAGCATGGATAAAAGTGAAAGCTTTATTTCCTCCCTACTTCGACAACGCATGTAAATAGATATTTACATAAAGATCAAGACAATATAAAGTTATATTAGCACGGCTCAAGCTCCAATAGAGACTATAATTTCAGACCTACGTTTTTAAGTGATACTTAAAAAAATAATAATATTATTTGGTACTACGGATAAAATATAGAAAGTTAAAGATTTAAATATTTTGCATTCAGAAAATATTGTACGAGTACAAGGAACGGTAACATTACCTACATAACTGCACTTATTATGAAACAGGTTGTTCAGAGCATGCCCAATTGTGTTTTCAAAAACATAACAAAAAAAAAGTAATAGGTTTTTTTTTTCCTTTTTTTTTGTTTCTGAAAATTGCGACCTGATAATAGTCGTGCTCTTGTTGTATTATGTTAATCAATATTTTGTCAATATTCCTTCTAATATGTTTCTATATCACGACATGTGTGTGAACGTCTTCTTAAAATATTTCAATATCGAATAGAGTTGGGCGTTATTTTTATTTTTATTTTTATTTATTGATTTATTCTTTTGAAGACAAAGAGTTATCAAGTGAGAAGCTAGTTATTAGCCTGACTTTAATTAAACCTTTTATTTTTTATTCAAATTAGCCAATCATTATAAAACATGCGACTACTGATTAACCAATATAATCTTTGTAAATATCCTTTAAATTCATGTATTTTTTGATAATAAATAAGAATCAGTTGAAATTCTAGCATCGGAAGCCTCGGCTCTTTTGTTTTATAGATAAAAAAAAAAAAAAAAACCACGATCCGAAATCACTTATTTATTTATTTATTTATTGTTATTAAAAAATACTTAATGTACTTTAATGAAAAGAAATTATTATTTTAAATAACACCAACATAAAACAAGAAAAGAAATATATTAAAAATAATAACATGTATAGACAAAACGGGCTGTCACAGTAGTTATGTCACAGTATTTCTTAGTCTATTCAGATTTGTTTTTGTTTTTTACTTATTATGCAGGATTTATCAATAGGTTATTATTATTATTATTACACGAATCTTATTAATTTTAAACATTCAGACATTACCACTTCGTCTAGTGGTTGAGGCTCTGAACTGCGAACTGGAGGAGCCAGAGTTCAATCCCGGCGGTGATCGGGGTATTTCCCGCCATTATTTCTCCTCCAGACCGAACCTGTGGTTCTCCCAGCCCTCTCTCAAATGGGTACCGGGTTTCTTACTCGGTAGTTAAACGCGGGCGAGCGTCGGACTGACCATCTGACCTTAACTAGTCCGGTTGGTCGAGAATCGCGGGGAGCCTAAACCTCTGGCGAACCCCAGGGCCAGTTGCGGTACAGTTTAACTTTAACTTAGAGATTACCATGAAAGCTTAACTGGAATCAAGAATGATAAGAAGTTCTTGAAAGTATTTGAGACCTACTTTTATCTTTGTTTTGTTTTTCTTTTTTTTGCTTTTTTTTTTTTTTTTTTTTTAAATCATTAAAATACAATTGAAAAGCTTTTGTTTTGTTTTTTTTTTTAATTGTAATATCGATTCAAAATAAACGTTACAGTTTATATATCCAGTTTATATAATAAATCCAATTAATTTAATTAATTACTTCACTGCCTTCGTTGTTTCGTTTCTAATATTTTTCTGTAGCAATTTTTTGTTGCTTCACTTGCTAACTTCTCAACAAGCAAAATTCTCAAATACAAAAGTTAATAACAAAAGACTCCTGTTAATAAATATGGATTTCAAGTATCTTTTCAAAAGATCCATCCACTTTAGTTTCAAACTTTAGTGAGAGAATAAAAATACATAAGACTAAGGATATAATGAACTAAAATGCCAAGGAAACTAAGTTAAAAACAATAAAAACATTTAATCAATACTAGACGGTTACCCGTCACTTCGCTACGAAAGCGTTGCGTATGTA
The DNA here is from genome assembly GCA_023159025.1 of Thereuonema tuberculata. Lineage (NCBI taxonomy): Eukaryota > Metazoa > Arthropoda > Chilopoda > Scutigeromorpha > Scutigeridae > Thereuonema > Thereuonema tuberculata. Next base: position 51,972,016 of record JAFIDM010006943.1, on the reverse strand, counting down.
ATGGAAATAACATGTTATTTATTCAAAAGCACAAATTAAATCAAGTAAAATTAAAAACTAAAAATTAAAAGTACAACTAAAAATAAATTAAAATTTATATTCTAAAGAACACACATAATATAATATTAAACTTCAGTTGTAACAATCGAAAATGTGCACAGTCGAGTTGACCATGCAACAATACTCCTGTTGCCTGGTAACGCGCGTGCCAAGTTCAATTGAAAGGACGTACAACCTGTTCTTCTTAATAATATAAATTTAATAGAGTAAGAGTGACGTAAAATTCTTGAAGGATTCAATTTCATTCATTCATTCGTAATTTTAAACGCAAAATTAAAAAACAGCAGGAGAAAGACTAACAGTTCCTATAATTCAAAAACGATACACCATATCATTGGAATGATTGACTTAGTACTTACATTGTTTTGGTAAATTAATATTGCGTACATAGAATTCATGGAAACCATTAACTTAATAAACAACTCTTTTTTTTCTTTTCCTAAAAAATTTTAATTAACATTTTATGCGCACTTACAAGGCATTACAAAGTTAATAAGCCTACTATCTTTTAGCAATTTCTGCAACAGTAAGATTAAAGTTTCATCAGGAAATCTAATTTTTCACAAAACTTAGTGTTGTTTCATTCCTGGCTCTCCCATCCAGTTGTAGCCAGGTTTTCTAACAGAATCTGATTCTATTTAGTTTATCTGATTAGTCTTGTTTCAATTACTCATCAAATTTAACAGATGTCAACATTTTTTTTTATGCACAAGGAATTGTGGAATTGATCCAAAAAATATCCCAAATCGAATTCAAGTGTCGATAGGCTGAGGATGGTTTTTCCGATGAACCCATCTGCAGAGAATCATTGCTAACCAGAATTTAGGATTTTGGAATGGGAGGGATTGTGATGGTGGCAGTCGTTCAACCAAAAACAATCAACCGTCCATCCTTTTCTTGGATGGAGGGAATTAAAGACATACAGATGAAGTTTCCAACCAATCAATCAGGTTCAAAATCGTAGATTCCTTCCATCTTTGGAAGTAATAGGGTGGGGGAAGTTCTAACACCTATTGTTGCGAGCATTGATATCATTTTGTTTTTTTTTATTGTTAATTATT
>JAFIDM010006943.1:51912347-51962976 GCA_023159025.1 Thereuonema tuberculata | reverse complement strand
TCGATTTTATTCTATTCACTGATGATGGCCCGTTAACGGCGCAGAAATTAGTTTGTTTTAATTGTAAATATTATGTTTTTTAACTTTTAACTTAATTATTTTGCTGTTTGAGATTTTCAGAATAAATCTAGATTTACATATATATATTTTAGGTAAAAATTATACCTAATAATAATAATTATTATTACCCTATTTTCTCTTTATCTACTTTCTAATAGAGATGTGGGACACATCAAATCAGCCAGTCTGTGTTTGTGCCCATCCCTTTAGAACCTCTAGATGGGTCTTCTTAAAACTGGGTATGTACATTCGAGAAGACTTAAAATCTTTTCTACTTGAAATCTTTTCCAAAGGGTCCTTGTCGTGAAATCAGCACAAGAAAACGACAAAAATCCCAAAGAAATACATTAGAATCAAACAATGGATTTTTATCCTATTTCTATTAATATCTCAACTGTCTTAAGCAATGAATACTACTCCTTAATCCAGTTCGCATGGTTTAATCCTATTACAATAAAAACTCGCTAATCCGGCACGTTTGGGACTTCGGCAGTGCCGGATTACCGAAAATGCCGGATTACTGAGCGCCGTCTAAAAATAGCCGTTATTGTGAATATAGCGGAAATACCGCTAAAATAGAGAGTCAAAAGGGCTATTAATAGGTATCAGGCCATTTTTCCGTGTTTTATTGTGATTTCTTCCACTAAAGGTTCTTCTTTGTCAATGTTTATCCATTCGCAAACTTCATCTCTCGGCAAATTATATACAATTTCATTTTCTGTAGCCTATTATCCAACAGGTTCAATACGGCATTATTTTCGATTGGAACTGGTGAGTCTGTTTCGTCCGGAAGGCTTATTCAGTGTAAAAAAAAAACCCTTAGACCGTTGCCGCATTATTGAATGTGCCGGATTATCGGATGCCGGATTAAAATGAATCCAATTTAGAGAAGTTCAGTAAATAACGCGGATTTAAGTCATTGTTGTCAGAAAATGGAAAATTTTCAATATACTTTGTAATTTTGAATTTTTCCATTTTATAACTCAAAAAAAAAAAATGGCAAGAACAAAATAAGGAAATTTTAAGAAAAAATATTTTAAAAACAATTTTAGCTTCTTGTTTTGTTTGTTTTTACGTTCCCTCCAAACTCTTAATACGTTTGAAAAGGATATAAAAAATGTCGGCTTAATCTCTTGTGTATTATCAGGAGATAAGGGATTATTAATTTTCACATCAAACCAATCCAATAATGCTTTTGTTTGGGTCATCATTTGATATTGTTTGATATCGCGCCAGTGAAAAGAAGCCGTAATTCTCAATTAATGGGCACATGGTTACTCGCTGTAACTTACAAAAACCTATTTTCGATTTTAATAACCTCCAACTGTTTTTATTGCCTCTCATGAAGCAGTCAAAGACAAAAGAGCATTCGCTGTTAATATTTTCTGATGGCAGTTGGCTGATATCATTAATTTCACAGGACTTTACCTCAGCTGGCTTTTCATTATGAATCAAAACAATAAAAACTGACTTAGGCTACAATAAATATCTCGCAAAACTGAAGCTCTTGGGCCATAAACAGCAAGATCCAAAAAGCAGCTGTTTTGGTTTTATTGACGCTCGTCAGTATGAGATATCTAAAACCTTGTTTACTGAATAAGAATGTTTTTTAAATATTCTTCAATGTAATACAACAAGGCTAATAATGTTAATGTGCAGCACCTATTGAGAAAGTATCTGAACAGAATAAAGATTAATTTGATATCCAACTTATTTTGGTGATTAAGTTACGGAACAAGCATCCAATTGAAGAAAACCAAATTAATCATAAAGCTAAAACTCTTTACAAGAGAAAATACAAAAATTAACAACACCGACTACTCCAATTTGTGAAAACATATTAACGTAATTGATTAGAAAATTAGTTATTACTTTAAAATGAAAACTATTGTTTCACATAACTCTAAACAAAGATACAGATTCAGATGTGTAATTTTCCTTTTTAATAAAAAAGCCACTGGCTTAATGAGGGGTGGGAATTGATGGGAATTGTAACCAGCCCACAAACGAAAAAAAAAAAGAAAAGAAAAGGCAAAAGAAAAACCTTGCATTTTCCTAGATTTCTTTTTTTCATGAATATTTCTAGTTTTCGTCTCAAATAAGAGTATAGTTGAAAATACGTATTTTCTCGAATTTGGAAATATGGATTATAATTTTAAATCCTTAATAGTTCAGTAAGGTAATGGGTCTTGACTTTAACTGTTCGTAATTCCTCGCTTTTTCGTTCCTTCTGTTAATTGACTCAATACAAAATGCAATTCTCTTGTACTTGGGATACGTATTCAAGTCTTTTCTCGAAGGAAGGAAATGGAAGATCTGTGTCTTACCAAGTCCTTGTGTGACTGCTAAACGCTTCCGATCCTGCTAATTTATTCGTGCCTGGGGGTGGATGGTTGCCTGGCTCAATTTCACTGTTTGCTGTAGCAATAGCAGATCGGTTCGATGCCTGGACAGCAGTTAACCTTCAGCAGCTTAGTGTAGTAGACAGTGGTTTTTCTTGTCTTTGCATAACAAATCGTTTATTATTTCATCTCGGGAGGCAATTAATGTGGGTGCACCATATGGTTAATGCATCATGCTACTGTCTTCATTCTGTAACAGCTTTCATCGATCAAAGAACAAAGGACGAGTGCTTTGTATTGACTGAAATTGTGGATTAATATTGTCAAAATGCAATTAGCACAATGAAATTCGGAATGAATTAAAAGGACAATGAAAGAGACCGGGAAATATAGTCGTGGAAACTGGCGCAAGCAATGCGACATGGGCATTAGGCCCTACCCAAAAAATAAATATTGGGTATCCTTATCATCAACCAATAAATTAACAAACTTAAAATTTGCTGGTTTCTGAGAATAATTACTCACAATCAGGGGCGTATGTAGGATTTGGGGACAGTTAGGGAACTGACCAGCCACAACCAAAAAAAAAAGTCGTTTTTCAAAATTTCGGGGAGGGGACTCTGACCACAGTCAATCCGTCCCCAATCTGCATAACAATAAGAGGAATTGAAATACAACAATGGAAGAGACCGCGAAATGTACCAATGATAAATGGTATTGATGAGAACAATTTTGTTAACAAGCGTTCCTGAAAGAACGCCCTTAAAACATTGAAAAATAATCATGAAAACAATTCAAATGAGAATCTCCTTTTTTTAAAAAAAAAAAACAAAAACTATGCTCAGCTGTCATCTCATAGTAGGGCTGAGATGCAAGCAATAAGGTATCACTTTCGAGGCACAACTGGAGAGTGGGGAAGATCAAAATAATAGTGCTCATAGTTTAAATTGGATCCATAAATAAGCAATGCACCAAATTTTGTAGAACAGCGTCCAGCCGTTTTAGCAGACAAATGTACAAACAGAAAAGAAAAATGTTCAAGTGGAATATAAAGATTTCTCACTTTCAGTCAATTGTTATATTTTCAATTTTTAACAAAAAAAAAAAAAATAACTAAATGCTCTTTACCACGTAAGGTCTTTAAATTCAGCTAATTTTAATCAAATCATTAATCCAAGTTAATGACTACTAAAGAACCTTAGTTAAGAGATTTATAGAAATTCATTATTTTTCTTTTAATACTTCCTGCTGACCATCATTCTTTACTTGCCTCTTATTTCTGTATTTAAATCCAAACATCCTTCAGTTATTCACTTGTAAAGTCCATGTACACTAGTAAACATGTCATATTTTGAAAGTGCTAAATGTTTTTTTTATCTTATTACTTTGTGTGGTAGCTTTTATTTTAACTTCAATTGTTTCACACGCGTTAAAATTCGCATACTTTCCTAGCGCATTTTTACTTGTCACTTCACTTTGTAATTCTTAGTAAAGACCCATGTAGATTTTCAAATATAAAAGTTAGATTGCCTCTTGTCCTTAAATATGCATTGTAAATTTCAAGACGATTCATCTATTTACTATAAAAAGACAAAGACAAATACACTGGCAAGTGTTATGAATCTCACAGTTTTCTAGAAAATTAGGATAAAAAGGAAAAAAAACGATGAAGATTTATCCAAGAATCCAATCTTAATAACAATTTCTAAATTGAAACCTTTCAGTATTTTTAAATACTGTTACTTAAAATATTTAATTGTAATCTGTATAACAAATGTGATTGGATATTATGGTTATTCAGAATAAACCATAATAATAATGTGGTTATTCTTTATAATTATTATTAAGAACATGTAATATAAAATGTGAAAATATGATGTAATGTTTATCAAATAGTGAAATTTTGAAATTGTTTAAATTAAAAAAAAAACCGAATGTGACCCGATGAAGATCCGCAATTGGCGGATCGAAATATTGTCAGTCAAATAAAAGAGTATTGTTTAGAAGAAATATATAATATTTAGAAGTGTATTAAAATCACAGGATGTTTAAAGAATAAATTCTAATGAAAAAAAAGGCAAAAAAAAAACTTTTTAGAAGAGTTTTAATTCATTTTTTAAAGTAAAACATTTACTCAATATAATATTTATATTTTGTAGAATATTAAAACGTATATTCTTGGCAAAGAAAACGTTAATTTAATTTTAAAGAATTACAAACTAATATCAATAATATTCAATAAAATCATCTACTTGAGATTTTCTATGGGAAAGTTTTTTATGTCCTAATCGTGTCATTACTTTAATAACACCGATTATCTGTAATTTTCAAAAGCGTAACAAATCCGGCAAAGTCGATTTTGTAAATTTTAAGCTTGAGAAACACGAATTTCATGAGTGAATAATCAATGACGAGAATGGAAATTTCTGGAGAGAAACGATTTGCTTCAATTCGATATCCTCTGTGGGAATTTTAAACATTCCAATAAAAAAATGTAAAATTACTCACTTACATTTCATCTAACTTATCTTTTTGTTATCAATAAAGTACAAAATCTCATTTTTTTATAGTTCATTATTTAATAATTAGGATAAAGTTTTTAACAATTTTTGTTTTTATTTGTTTGCTCACAGCTTAAAGATTTGTATATAATCTTTATTAGAAATAAATAAATTGAAGTCCAACACATATGGAACCCCATCAATATCTGCATCAAATGGAAGAGTTGCTTCTTCTTCACTGGTAATCAATCCTTAAATTGCTTTCGCAGCAGTTGCCATTTATCTCTTCTTCCGTTTTCTTTTTAGTTCCGAATACTTATTACAGTTGAAGCTCATCATAATTTGTCTTCTTCTGATCTTGGTCTATCTCTCTATGACTTATTCCCTCAAAAAATCATAGTTAGAAAATCAATAAATTTTCCAATAGATTTATCTCTACTATTTTCTTAAATTATTCTATAAATTTTTTACTTTCTTCTACAAAACATCTTCATTAGTTACTTTTTCAATCCATTTCCTTTTGGTCATTGGTCTGTAGGATCTAAGTTCAGAAGATCATCTGCAGTTTCAAACCATATAATGCTATAATTAAGAATAAAGTTCTAAGAAATTTCTTTTAGTCTTCTGATCAAGATCAGAAGACTTATAATCCCGCTTTGTCTGTCCTGTGGACAAGTATCATTATCTCATTAAATTATCATTAAGAACAACAATCGCAACAACTGCCTCGTTTGCATTCACAACAATCACTTTATAGTGATTGTTGTGATTGTTGTAGAGCTGCATTATAAATATGATTGTCAAAAAGCGGAATTGTTGCATGTATTGAAAATAAATTAAATTAAAGGAAATTAAAGCAATATCAATGATCAGAAGACGTTGCGAAGCATTGTGATTGGTTTACTAATCACTTTCCCTACCTTGTTATAATATTACGCCGACTTTTGCATTGAACATGGTATTCTTTTAAAACAATGAAATATAGTCATTCCCGAATTACGTCGCTTCGGTCTTACGTCAGTTTTCAATTGACACCATACTTACGACTTGTGTCCGCTTGCTTCGGACTTCCGTGCCATTAATGTCCATCTGAATCGTCATTTTTTACCTATTGATGGCTCTAATTATGTCATACAAGATCTTACGCTAATGGGTCTCAAAAACTATTTTTGGGTGAGACATGGAAATGCTTTACCGTAGTCGCTTTAGTAAAATTATTTATTCCCATACGCAATACATGTATTTATTTCTTGTTTGTTTATCACTGTACAATGTTTATTTTAGTTATAAATGCGTTATTTACATCATTTATGCAAGTACATGATGTTTGCAGTGCAGTACGTAGATTGATAAGAGAAAAATAAGGGAGTGTTTCAACTTCCGTCCATTTTCAACTTTTGTCATCCCTCAGAAACCAAAGATGCCGTAAGTACGAGTCATGCTTCTATCTGCAATTTCCACACGTTTCAAAATTGATTTTCCGAAATTATGAAAGAAAGATCAGAAATCTGCTGGACTGTCGTGAAACAGTTGCTTGTGAATCGGCAGAAAACTGTAGATATTACGTCATACACTGGTTCTTACGTTTTGGTTGCATTTCTAACAGTTTTTCAGCTAATAGTGGAAATCCAATGAAAACCAATGCCAAATATCTCGAACACGGGAAGCCGTTGGCCCCTGGAAATACTTCATTCCTACGGTGTTTGGGCCTCTGAACAGCTTGGTGAAGTCAGTTTGCCAATCCAGCCTTCCATTCGGCAGTTGTTAGCGGGGGTACAATGGTGACAATGTCAAATATCTTGAACAAAGGTTGGCCCCTGAAAATACCCCCTTCCTACAGTGTTTGGGCCTCTGAACACGATGGTTAAATCCGTTTGTCGATCCGACCTTCAGTTCAGGAGTTATTAGGGTGGGACAGACACGGACGGACGGACAGGACAAACTGCTTTGGTCGCTATCATAATAGCTCCCAAGTGGGTCGCTAACCAAATGATATTACTTTCATTGTTTAGAATCCAATGCTTTTCTATGGGAATTCTTGTCGCTTTCTCTTACTAATTTCTCAACAAGGAACCATTTGGAAAAGATTTCAACTACATCAGTTCGAACTTCCCTAGTCTTTGAATGTGCATACAAAGTTTCAAGAGGATCCATCCAGCGATTTAAAAGTTATTAGTTGATGGCACTCCTTTACACAAACTGACAAATTTGATGACCTGGCTTCGTCCTAAGGAATTCCCATCTTTTGAATCATGTTTTGCGAATTGGAAACAAAACAACTATTTCTTTATTGCATTCAAAAATGGAAACCTTATCGTTTCAAACCAGGCACGCATTTCAGCGCGACTTTGTAAAAACTTCTGGAAAAATCGAATTTCGACAAGAGTAGAGGACCAATAAAATTTGCTTTGCAATCTCCAATTCCCAAAAATTCAATCACAAATCGCCAGAGTCCAATAAACAAGGCGCAATTGATATCTAGGCTTTCAATAACGCCGAAACCGTACATTGCAGGCAGTCAAACGCAGCACCCCAATGCGAATTTCCTACCATTCAGAGCTTGCGATTGCTGTTTGCCTAATTACCATTCTAATCCTTTTTCGTAAATTTGCGGTCGAAATGGGTTAATAAACAAAAGCGAACGGCCACATTTAACATGCATTAGGGTTTGGGTCCTAATGGAAATTCTCAAACCCAATGCAATGCGGATATAAGCATAGATGTAATGAAAACTCAACTCGTAAAAATACGCATAAAACTGTGAAGAATATGAATATCAACGCTGTGTAAAATGATGAAATTTGAATACAACTTGTTCCTGAATGAAAGAAATCTCAGATCCTTCTGTCAAATGTCGAAAACCATTTATGGACCAGATTGCTAATTTAAGTAGGCCCAGAAGTCAAGATTTATTTACTTATTATCGAAATAATCTAATTTATTGATTCGTTATTATTATTAATAATAATTAGTTATTATTATTATTTTAAAAATTACCAAGATACAATTACAGACATGTAAGATGTTTCTCATTCATTGTTAGCACCATCGCCAGCACAAATTCATTCAATTTAGAAAAACTGCCTCATTATTAAATTACATTATTCGTTGTAGTTGCTTATCTACAGTCTTAACAAGCATCCTCTTTCTTGTTGTTTCATAGTATAAATATTTACGTTCTCTCATCCTTCCATACAGATATATTCCTAAAACGTCGTCACATACCCTTTCGCCTCAAAACTGTAACTGTTTTAAAATTTCCTATGCTATGAAAAACAAAAAGTAGGATAGGATTATTAAATTAGGATTTGCTTGTTCTAATCTCTAAAAATTTGGGACACGCGAATCCTAATTTTTTTGCTTAATATTATACGATATGCAAACCCTATTTTTTTAATTATTTTAGAATAGGCAAATTCTAATTGTGTTAATTCAAAATTTTATTAAATAAAAATAGATTGCCATTCATTGACTGATAAAAATGAAATAAAGCATAAGGGTGCCCTACATCCACTTCTGTTGTCAGCTTTGAATAAGAACAATTTTTTTAAAGGAGATAGCATTGTTTTTAGAGATATAAATAATTAAGCTCCCATTTTTTATTAGATGATAAGAAACTTTATATAGGTAATTTACACTTATTTCGTTACGAAAGGTGTTTTTTTTTTCTTCATTTTATTTATTGCTTAGAAGATAAAAACATTAAAAACTAATTGCTACAAACACATTATTGATTAGAGGAACATCAAATTTGTTTGTTTTCGCAAGGCACCTTTTTTGTTCGATTTCTGTGGAAATATTCAGTGTAATTTATTCATTAAGTAATCTTTAGGTCGATTGTCCCACTCTCATTTATAAAAGCTCAGAAGAAAAGATAAATATTTCAGGAGGTGTTTAAGAATTAGTAGTAAAACAAGATACTATGTAGAACAACTATGTAAAACAAGAGACAGTTGGCGTTCAAGTTAAGAATTCATAAAATGCTGTTTTGTTTTTTTAAAAAAAAATGGATTATTCAGAGTGTTGGTTCATTTATGTTCCAGTGTTTGATCCAATGCGGGTCGCGCGGTTGGCGTAGTCGCTAAGACACTGGCCTCTCACCTCTGAGTACCGAGGTTCGGTTCTGATGTGGGTTTCGTTGATGGTGGAGATCCGCGCTGGGCAGGTTTTCCCGGGGTTCTCCCGTTTCCCCTGCATTTCTCACACCATCCTTTCTCAGTCATTCTCTCCGTCTGTCCTTCTTTCCGTGGGATAGCACAATAGATCTTTCAGGTCGCGGTGCTCGGCTATCAAGCCACCCATGCTCACGACATTACATTATATTGATCCAATGCTCCTTGCCTACGGGTTCCACTTTACCAAAATGAAGAGAGATCCCTTAGGATCGTCTTAAGAAAATTTCAGCTTGCTAGGTTTTTCAGTTATTTATTTCACAGACAGACGATTTTTAACTCGCAGCTCTTTTAACTGTAGATCAGATATGTACAAAATCAACAGGTATCTTCCTCATAGCAACCGACAACTTCGGTTTTTTGGGGTTTGTAGCGTTTAAATTATCGTTTTCACAGGACAGACATGCTTCTTTCGATATAAAATTTAATTTTAATCTTTTTTCTTATAAGGATTTTTTTTAGGGAAAGTGGTTAGATCCTATATGCGGAAGTGTAAAGGTTACGGATGAGCTCTTACTGTCACTCTGTAGTTTCTCTGTTGCTCAAGGGAACTACGTTCCATGTGTATTTAGGAACTCAAGCTAACCTTAAAACCAGCACACTAGGGACTAAGACAGTGCCTTGTCGTCGAAGGAAGTGTTATCTTATCAGCTGAGACATGGTTTTTATTTGTATTCTAAGTTTCTGTGTTATTATATACGTTATGAGTAACATTATGTCCAAGGGTTACACTTGCTCGAGATGTACTGTGATATTATGGAGATATTATTTTCGACAACAAAGTATTGCCTTCTCCTCATTATCTCAATACAACATAGACACACAGAAATCCACAAATTTAAGCGCGCTTTGTGTACTAAAATTCATTAGATTTACAAATAGCCGTTTATTGAATAAATATGAAGTATTCAAAAAAACTTCTTCGGCTCTTTATTCCATAACCTTTCGTTCGGTATAGTACTAAACTTCATCAGGTACTTGGAGAGACAAAAAGAACGAATTTGTTTTTGTTTTTTTTTCCTCTGAACAGAAAGGAAAGGAGCTTGGTAATATATCGAAACGAAATATTCTGCAATAAATTTAGAAGAAGATGTTAGGTTAATTAGATTTAAATCACTTAAGTTAAATTATCACTTGCAGGAAAAGTATGATATAACGATGGACATTTCCAGTAACTTCTATCTTGATTTAAAATCCAACTGAGAATCTTTGGGGTAAAACACATGAATTAGACATAAAAAAGAATTTAGTTGTGTATCAGTAGAGGAATGAATTAAATTGGGCATCAACAATAAGATCAATGGTAATATCTTAGTATTAATATTAATAAGAAAAATTTGGTAATATTCTTAACAACGCTACTATAACTTAAATGAAGAAGGACGTGAAATGATATTAGAGTAAATAATGTAAGGATTATTAATTTTCTGAAGTAGCAAATGTATTCTTTTATCATTCCAAAAAGCATTTCATAATTTTTTTTACGATTCTATTAATGGGTAATGACACATAAACATAACATTAGATTGTAATAAACATCTTCCAACCTTAATTTGGAGGAGGAAAAAAATAGCATAATTGTAGTTGATGTCAATTTTATGACTAAGTAGTTGAGAAAGAGTGGAGCGATTTTGATAACAACTATATTTAAACTGCATAGTTGAGACAGAAATGTCTTTTAAAAAAAATGAACAAAACGTTTTAATGCAATAAGTTATTCTTTATATTTTTTTTTGTTTCTTAACAATTAAAAAAAAATGCATATCGACAAATATTTACAGTGCTCGACGCGCATATTAATTTTTTTAGGCTTTTTTCCTAGGAATTGAGGCTCATAAAATAGTCTATCTGTCTGTGTGTGTGTTGTGTGTGAGAGGTGTCTCTTCCATCTAATAACTTTTCAATCGCAGAATGACTCTTCTTGAAACTTGATTTCATATTTAAGGATAATGGACGATTTAACTCTGCTTTTGTTTTTGTTTTTCTGTCATGTGAATTTTTTCTGGAATCACTGTTTTTTCTGGAATCACAGAGAAAAAGAAAATAGCACTTATGATGTGGTTTAATGGGTATCAAGTTAGGTTTGCCTCACGTTTAAAGTGATAAGGAGAATCGGTATCCACTGATATCTACATCTATCTAAAATTTCAGTTTTTTAGTTTTCAAAAAACTTGTAATCAAGAACATACAGTACTCTTGTACAATAATTTTCAGATATTTCTAGAAATACTATCCCTTTCATTAATTTCAGTGAGTTCTTATTAGAGCAACGACTCTAAGCTTTATTTGATGATTATTTTGCTACTACGGTCGCGGCACACAGTGGAACATAAAAATAAAAATTCTGATTCACTTCTTGTGCAAAGTTAAAAACGTATTATATATTTTAAACTATCAATAAAAGTAAACTACAGAAAATTATTATCTTCTTTCAACAAATAATGTTTCGTCATAATTTAATTGATCAAGACTGTCGTAAATCTCTAAATAAAGATTTTTTTTTTCTCATTTTCAAAATAGACTTTCATAATATTCGCGGCGCAAATTTGGGAATAACTTCATTGGTGATTCTTAAAGCAGAGCTTCTCAAACGGTGCGCAGCGGTACAGTGGAAGGCTGGGAAAATGTATTTAGTATGGCATAGAAAAATTCTGAGAGTACATCTGTAATAAACATTCAGTTTCACACACAATTGCAGTAATGAACTTCAGCTACAGACATCAAATAATTTGGGCGAATAGAAATATAAAATACATTCTGCATTATTCTAACAGTGAAGATTAATGAAGAATTAAATCACATTGAAATCGACTTTAAAAAGTATTTCGGGGTTCGGGTATATCCAGAGATGTGATCTTCCGCAGTTGCGACAAAGATTCCAAAAAATTGTCACAAACCCTCTCCAGCTGCATCCAACAACAATCATAAGCGTAAGTCTATGCTTACCTAGTTCTAGACTCTTCCGAGTAAACACACTGATAAAGCTTCCAGTGAATAATAATGCAATAATACATATTAAACTTACAATACTGTACAGTACATAAATTTATTCTTTATTGTTATATGTTACTCTCTCTTTACTAACAGTAGTCTATGTCTTTATTGCAAAAACATCATAACAGTTTGCTATTTTTTTGTTAATTGTCATGACTGTTGTACTAAGGTCATGTAAATAGTGTACATGTCCCTACTGTACAGTATTTTCCGTAATAGTTAGCAGTATTTTTTACATAAGATCTATGTAAAAGCTGTTTCACACACGTATGACTTAGTATTATACGGTCTGCTGTATATCTGACTTCTCGTTTACAATTTTTGACTTACGAGCTATTAAATTTGAGAGAACTTTTTGATATTTAGAAAAATTCTTTAATATTAAGTTAAGTCATAACGAAGTTTATAATTGTAATAGGATATTGAGAAGTTTGTCCATTTCATTGACTAAGCATACAGAGCGTGAAATATTATTCAATTTTCACGTTTCTTGTCTTCTTATCTTTTCATCTATTTATATCCCCCCAAAAAAATGTCTGGACCAATTTTCTTAATAATTGATAAAAATTCTTGTTTTTATCCAACTTAAAATATGAATACGGTTAGTTTCGTCTTGATGTCCTCAAAATGAAAAAAAAAAAAAGTGTTAATGATATAACAGTACTCTACTGAAATAAATTCAGTAGAATTTATAATTTTTTTTTCATTAAAACGCTTCTCCTACTGTAAATTTCACTGCACCATGATTTATAAAATAAAAATGAATTTGAAGTATTTCTTTAAAGAAGCATTCGTTATTTAAAGAATTTAAAAATTAACCAGGAAAAAAACTAGTTTCTTATTGTACATAAAACCAGAGCGATCCCAAAATATACCAAAGTATACGTTTCATTTTAATCTCAGACCGGACACTTTTATTTTTGCCATAATGTCACTCATAAATCTGCGATTTACAGTTTAGGTTGAAGAGAAGTGACAGACGGACGGATGTAGGAGGTTGCTAAAAATTGATTCAAACGGTAATCAAGTAAAATAATGTCTGCTTCGATGCGGTGTGATCATCAGAGACTAATTTCGAATAGTAAACATAATCAGAATTGTTTTGCTGTCTTTTTTGATTAAATGATAATTTATCCAAAGCCAAAATGATAATTTATCGAAGGCAGTTTTCGAAAGCATCCATAGTTAGCTAACATAATTCTAAGTTGTTATAACTTTATCTTAGAAAAACTAGTTTGCTAAATCATTTTTGAAAATTGATATTTCGACTTACTCAACGATACTCCTAAAAATGTCTTCTTTAATATTGCAACAACGATATTTCGTTCTCTTTACTTCCTCAGGTTGAATAACTGAATAAAATAACGAAAGAAATCTTTCGTCTTCCTCAACTGAATCCGTTGTGATACAAATTGAATGTTAATTTCAGAAAATAAGTGAAATAGTCATTTACATCGCAATAATAGTACAAGAATTGAGATTTCTGTATTGTAACGGACGATTTATGTAGATTCTGTATTGTGAACAAAGACGGTTTATGTATAGTGTGTACGTGTTGTATTATAAACATTTTTTAAAATGTATCATAACGAATTCAGTAAAGGAAGAAGAAAGAGATTTCTTGTCCTCAGTTATTCAACCTGAAGAAGTTTTACGTTAAAGAAAACGAAATATCGTTATTGTGATTAAAAAAGACATTTTAGGAGTATTGTGTATCTCATGATTAAACGAAGAGTATAGATTTAATGAAGTTTAGAATTATCTACTTACTCGAAGTTACGTTGTATTAATTTGTCGTAATTACGTTTTATATTCTTAATAGACATTCAATTATTTCTAATTATCTGAATATTTCTTTGGAAAAGTGTTTTCTGAGTATATTTGATTTAGATGGGAATCTGTAATACATGACTTACAGGGAAATCGAAATGGAATGGACGAGTTTTAACTGTCAATAAGATTCGATTTTCTTTTTAGAGGAAATCAATAGTCTGGTAGTTTTATGTTCAAGTCCATGTAAGACAGAAACCGAATGGGAGAACAAGTGTTGGATCAATACGAAATGATGGTTCCAGTTTTATATCTCTTACTATATTTTCCTCTAACACTTAACCACTTCCAACTCATCACTGAAAGGAAGAGAGGCATGAGAAGGACTTGATGATGAGAGTAAAGATATGGAAATACATAATGTATAACCTGTATTTCCTTTTGAGTGGTTCAGCCTTTGGTTTGAATAGTTCAGTGTATGTTTAACACAATTCCTCCTACGAAAGTGAGGTTCACCAAATCAATGAGACTGTATGTCCTCCCACAATAACTTCTGAACCGTTGGATGAATCTTCTTGATTCTTAGCATAAACATTTAAGGACAAGAAACAAACTTTTTTTTTTTTAGTTCCTTGTGGCTTCTTGTCCAGAAGTCAGTGCGGGAAGTACCACACAGAAGCACTGAAACAATTTATTTCTATCAACATTTTAGTAAGGATATTTACCGCTTATTAATCCTCTTAATGTCTGCGCGAGCTTAATTATGATTAAATTTAATAATATTCAAGCTATGTAAATGATGATTTAATAACTTTTTCCAGAATTGTTTGTATTCAGTATTTACTACAAATTAAAAAGGTAAACAAGGACTTTTCGTTCGTATTTTTCTTTCAAATTTGTTACTATGTTTATTAACAGTCCAACTTAAAATAAGAGCACGATTATTCTAAATTTACCCCCACCCCTCCGCTGTACTCTCAGTCTCCATTTTGCGATAGATAAGGTGAGAATATACCTTGGGATAATATTAAGAAGCTCCTTCATTGTATATGGAGGATCTGTACTTAGCAAATCGAAGGGAACTATATATACGGACATATCGAATTTTTAAAAACAGGTAAAATTCTCTTTACATGTTTATTTCTCGTTTGCTGAGGAGAAAGGGTTAATTTTCCAAGTGGGTTTTCGAAACCTTAAAATTCAGTCCAAGTTCTCTTGAAACAGATCCCCTTTGGGTATAGTTAGTACTTAATGTCTATCTTAAGACCAAAGTCCAGGGTTTGATCCGAAGGCAGATTGGCTCTCTGAAGTGCTTAAATTCCCTGTGCTCTTACAATTAGCACACATTAGGTCCTAAGATAAACTCCAACTACATATTAACCACTTTACAGTTCAAGGGGAAGTGACATCACTCAAATGGAAAAGTAAAGTGAACATTTAGATGAAAGAATGGCTAATTATAGACAATTAAAATAAGATACTGTGCTTTGAATATCTAATTGTTTTCTCTTTTGATAACAATGTAGGACCATGAAACCCCATCTTTAAGAAAGAGTTTTCTTCTCTGCTTCACAGGACGCTTATACATTTGATAAAATCACAGAGCATATCAAACTTCTCCGTTGCTCGACTGCATATTAGTTATAAGGTTTCCGTATCTCTGTCTGTGTATGCGTAACACCCGCCACAGCCGAAACCGGGAGTCGGGGAGTCACCACTCACGGACTCCCCATGGCCTGGAGGTTTTTGAGAAATCCGATTTTCGGTTTTTGGTGGCATTTGATTGGGTCAAGAAAATAGTGGTCATTGGACAAAATTGGGGTCTATCTATACTTAATTGACAGTGCTGAGAATGAATGTGTTGTGCTCGATCCAATGTGACGATTACTCAGGTGTTCAAGATGGCCACTTACTCGCCCGAATGAGGTCTAGGCATTTTAAATGAACTCAATGCCGGTGTGCTTTAAATTGTGCTTACTTTTAAATTACAACGGCTTGAGTTTTGGGCGCGAATCAGTAGTAGTGGAACTTATAACATCGCAAACGTTTGAGAGAGCGCTTGGTTCTGTGTTTGCTATAAAATGGAACTGAATTCTTTTATGTTGGCAATTATAAACTATGTTTTTGAAAAATCGCGCTAGAGCGGACTTGTGTTACAAAGGCTGTGTAGCTCCTAAATGATAAAAGTGATTCAATCAAGTGATCACTATTCAAAGTTAGAAATATTTGTATTTTTTTAAAAACCAAGTGACTGAAATCTATAATTTACGATCTGTAATTTAGCGAAAGCGACACACTACAAGAAAGCATCAGGACCTCAATCAAAAAACTTATGAAATTGTGGTTGATATGGCTTCCTAATATATTAGACCTTTGAAGGAGAATGGATCGTGGAAGAATCCCCGCCTCCTCCAACCTGCAGCCAAACCCTTTACCACTCGTCTACCGGGCCCACATATTAGGAATTACATGGTATAATTTTTCAAGATAAATGTATATATTTATCAGCCTAGCCGTCAAAATCCAGCAAATTTATTACAAATTAATAAAAAAAAGTCATAACCAAGTTCTTTTTACGTGTATTAAAGTTGGATAACAATAAACTGTTTACACACAAAACTAAAGTTATAAATAATAAATATGCAGACCAGTTTCGGACTGCTATAATGCAGTCCTTTCTCAATGCTTACGATCCTCCCGTACACTGTCACTTTAAATCATCAATAAACAAATGGAGCAGTAATTTGGAGCACGGCCTTGCATCCCCGTAGAGCTTTCCGCTAATCCAGAAATCAGAGCTAATCCAAAAATGACGAGCAGCACGCCACCCGGCGGTGGTCAAAGGAACCATACTACGAACACGTAAACAGAACCACATGTAACCTAAAAGTAAAAGCAAGACAAAAACAAAACAAAACAAATAATAATAATAATATTATTGTGCGGGAGGATCTTCAGCATTGAGAAAGGACTGCATTGTAGCAGTCCGAAACTGGTCTGCTTTTTTAATATGCTACAACTTTTTTAAACTTTAGTTTTGTGTGTAATCAGTTTTTGTTTATAATTCACAGTTTTGCAATAAGCAAAAACTGACCATGTAAAACTTTGAAACTCAAGTTGTTTTTTGAGTTGTTAAAAGTGACACTACTACTGATTAGCACACAAAACTAAGTTAGTCAAGTCATTGTAATTCAAGGGTTAAGTATAATTTCAAGCGATGTCCATACTGAATCAATTTAATATGTCTAGATCCCCCCCTTTGCTTCGTTTGGGGACTCTGAGTAAATGGCCACATTGAGGAGAGAATATCACATTCGTTCTCGACATAGTCGATTCAATGTAAATAGATCCCAGCTTTTTTAACCCTGTTTTCCTTACCTGGCCAATGGCCACCTAAAACCAGAAGTGACATAGACCGGTAAATCAGGTTTTGCTAAAAACCTCCAGGCCATGGGGCTCCGAATCCCGATTTGGGTTGTGGTGATCGTTAACAATCCAGAAAATGAGACTCCTTATGGGGCCAATCAAACTTATTAATGTCTATATGTATCCATTCATTTTTTTTTACATACAAGAGATCATATAACTTGTGTACATTCGAAAGTTTCTCCTTATGAAGGATTACCGTGATGAAGTTTCCCGTCAACGGTGACAAAAGTGTTAGATGCAGGGAAAACCATTAAATGTGAAGTAAATTACTTTCTATCGTTGTCGAGCAATGCATATTAATCCTCTTGGTAATCCATTAATTTGCGAGTTTAAAACTAACGGACTGAACAGAGAGATTTGCAGATTTAATTAATTTTTAGAAGAAAGCGAAGATTTTGTTTGTATTCATTATTTACAGCTAGGTCCCTATTACTGAGGGTTTCAATAATGAGAATTATAAAATATCAGGTCGCCATTAATGGGAACCAAAGTTCAAATAATCTAAGGTTTTCATTTTTTATTCCAAACTCTTCAATGAAGACAGCGCAATGTAATATTCAGACTGTTGGCCTTAGTTAGCAATTGGTTGTCACTGTTTAGAGATTGGAGAAAACAGTTCAGTCGACTCTGCTAAATTACTGTGCTTTAACGACAATAATGACGTTTTCACATTATCCTCAATATAGAAACATTACTATAATGCAATTGTCAGTAATTTTAGCTTTATTTTAAAATTTTGTTCTTTAGTAACAATGCTGTTACAGTACTTTTTTGTTTTTAATAAACTTGAATCAGAAATACAATTTTCTTCTTTAAAATTATTACATTACTTAGATAAAAAATGTAATCTTTTTATTAATCCTTTCGCACAGTCTGAGCTTATCATCTCGGGTAAATCCTGCTGAAGATTCCTAATAAGGGTGAAACGGCTGTCCAGGATTCCCGTTGATGATGTCTCAGACTGTGAGAAAGCATATTCTCTGTCTCTAATGATTTTTTTTTTTTTTTGTCTTATTGAAAAAAAAATATTTTTAAATTATCATTGTTTATTTCTATTGGTTTAGAATACAATTATCATTGTTCTACTTAGAATTACAACATCAAATTCGAATAAGGCGATCACTTCAGGGGCTTCGTTATTCGCACTAATCAAGACCTAGCTACACTGGGATATGCAATTAAGAGGGAGAATAATATTTCCAAGATTTTGCAAAATAAAAGCGTTAAGAAAGTCTCCTTTAAGTCCTTTTAGCAGCTTTACGTTGCAGTAATAAGGTATTCAAACTTTTGTTAACACTGATTCCGTTGCTAACCACCTTTCGTAATCGGTATGCAGAGGTTTGAGATTTCGCCTAGCAGTACCTTCCAAGTACTTTTGAATTCCGATGTCGTGTAGGCAAAGGCATCACAAACAAAAGACAGAACTGGTAAACTGATGTGTGACTCCAAGTTGAAAACCAGATAATTCATTTATTCCAGAAGACGAGTCTCCAGTTGGATTTGATGAAAGAAGGACGGCCCTCGCGATACATTTGGTGCTACTGCAACCATTACGAAATCCCACGAGTCCTCTTTGAAAAGCAACAGAAAAGATTCCACTTCCCCGTCAAAAGCAAGTCCGACAATCCAACGACACCGGTTCGGTGCCGATCGATACCGCGGCACTCGACTGAGCAGGTGGGCAATCCCGGCCTGTTTTCCCGGGGCTTCGGCAATGCTTGAAAAACACTGCCACCGACAGAGCTGCAAAAAACAAACAGGGTTTTCGACAGAAAAAAGCAAATGTTTATTTCATGTGACAGTAATAACAGCCTGAGGCTCATTAGGTCGTGAGGAAGCATGCGTCTTATTGTACACCAATTAGCATTACGGCTACATTTCCCATCAGGATTGACAACGAAATTTTAAATTGAAATTAAAGAATGCAGAATTAATTTTGTTGATCCACGACCTCGATTTTTGCAATATCTAAAGTATTGAAAAATGCTTGCATTAATTTGTAGCGTTTTCAAAGCTCTACAACTAAATTTGTTTATTTACTTAAAAACAATAAAAAAAATTAATGGATGGACTTATCTTGTGGATTTTATGCATTTTCCTTTGTAATTAATTTCTGTTTAACTAGGTTTTAGGTTTATGTTTATGTTAGATTTATTATTCTTGATGCTTATTATTTTATTTCATTATTTTGCAACTATTTTACATTGCTAGAACTCACTTTTATTTTTATGATTTCTAATTTTTTTATGGTAAAATGTGTGACGCCATTAATTTTTATTATTCTTAGTTCATTTATGTCTATAAAACTGTCAGGTAACGGATTATCTGCAACACTGGCGTAAAGGGGGAGGCTTGTAAAACTGGAAGAAAAATGTTACGAAAATGGAAGAAATCCAGCACTTCCGGGCTTTTTTTCTTTTGGAATGCTAGGATCTCTCGCCCTTACTCCAATTTCTGGGCACGCCTCTGATGTGCGAGTAATAATCACAAACAGTGAAAAATCTAACTGTTTAAAACAAAATTATTCCGTAATTTATAATAATTGTGTGAAATTATCCAATGCCTGTATTACAGAATATTATTAATGAAATAAGTATATGAAATATAAATAGATTTTCAGAAATGCAGATATTAATAGTTTTTAATATCCTAATGTTTATTAAATTTCAATTATACGTAAATGCGAAAATATTAAAATATTCTAATTGCGTTGGACTTATAATTTTTAATAATGGAAAGACATAAATTATATAAATTGAGGTTAAATGTAAGTTTTAAATACAATTTTTGGACTTTTTATAAAATTTATAATCATTCAAATATATAAACTATTCATACAGGCCTAACATTAATGCAGTTTTTTTTGACAATTTGTCCACAACGGTATTTATTGTTGCTTTACTTGACTTTTTTTATTTAATATATTCATTTAATTATCTTAAGTTTTATTATAAAACATGCTTTCTAATAATTTAATAAAATGAGTAAAAATTTAGTAAAATTATGCTGTAATTATATAGAATAATTACTAAAATACTAAAATTATACTATACTAATAGTATATACTAATTCAGTAAAATGAAAAAAAAATTTAGACAATTAAATTTAGTAAAATATAAACTCACTTTGAATCTTATCAAGATTTCACAGTTTAAAGATAAATAAAAATTATTATTATTATAATAGCATTGATACGAAAATACTATTAAAAAACTGTACAATGTTGGAATCAGAGGCTCACTATGTAAACTTATTAAAGACTACTTTAAGAATAGAAAAATATTTGTTTTAATTGATAATATTTACAGTGACATAAAAACTATCCAAAGTGGAGTTCCTCAAGGTTCACAACTAGGCCCTCTGTTTTTCTTACTTTTTATCAACGATATATTTCAGGTAATAAAATCATGTTACATACATATTTATGCAGATGATATAATGGTCTATTCGAATGGGAATAGCATTACAGAAATAAGTGATAAATTACAAAAAGATTTAATTCGAATACAAAATTGAATGCATGACAACAGACTTCAGATAAATGAAGACAAAACAAAACTAATGCTAATATTTCCAAAAAAAAAAAAGACTAGTAACAGATAAGCCAAAAATCTTTTTTCACCATCATAACTATCTTCATAATTCATCATATGAATCTAAAAGCTGTTCAGAACTAAAGTACACAAAAACAATTAAATATCTGAACTTTAATAATAAATGAAAAATTTTGTTGGAATAATCACATTAAAATGTTACATTAAAAGCTAAACAAACGTCATACATATTCTATCATATAAACGACATAATTCCAACGCGGATTAAAATGTTATTATGTAATGCTTTATTCGATTCGAACATAAATTACGCTGCTCACATTTGGGCCAACACCAATAACAGTTGTTTAAAACCTATAATTAATCTTCAAAATAAAATTTTAAGTTAATTTTCTTCAAGCAAAATGTAAACGATAAAAGTATAATATTAAAGAAAAAACTTTAATATAGTATACTAAATCCCAACAAAAATTCATATACAACATACTAATTAAAAACTATTATAAAATCTTTGAGCACAAGAAAGAAGAAAAACAAAAATCCTCATACAATCTAAGAAACAAGAAAAATATCCGTCTTCCCTATCCACTAATATACAATGACTACGGAAAGAGGCATTTTAACTATATACTTGAAAATATATTCAACACTATAGATGTAAAAGAAATATATATATAAAAAATGGAAGCATATCTAATGTGAAGAAACTATTAAAAAAGTGGCTGATAAAATGTAATTAATATGAATTTCTTTTGTTTCAATTGTTTTCATTGTAATTCTAAATCCTATTTATAATATCTCATTTAAGTATTTTGTTCAATTTACTTCCAATGTCCTTAATATTTATTGTAACTAGTTCTTACTGTGTGGGCCCGGTAGCCGAGTGGGTAAGAGCGCTTGGCTGCGGTTGGAGGTGACGGGTTCGATTCCCGGCCTCGGCGGAGGCCGGGAATTTTTCCACGCTTCTTTCTCCTCCAAACGGGCCCTAGGGTCTACCCAGCCCTCTATAGAATGGGTATCGGGTTTCTTTCCCGGGAGTTAAAGGCGGGCGAGCGACGGGCCGACCCCCCCCCCCGTCCTCAACTTTGTCCCGTAGGTTCTGAACACTGGAGCCTACCCTCCAGTTGCATTGCGCGGTCCTCTGGGCCTGATCGCAACTTTAACTTTAACTTAAGTTCTTACTGTACTCGACAAAAATAAGCTAAACATAGGTAACTTTAATATACATATGTACTAATATATAGAGAGTTAAATCAGAAAATTATTTTAACTTTTAAATTAGGTTACTGCCTAATTTAAAATTTTAGAAAATTATCACTTAGCGGTCTATTTGACAAAAAGTCACTTGAGAAAACAATACTATGTAAGTCTTTTAATATTTTTTAACAATATATTCAAAATTAATTAAATATTTTTTGTATATCTATATTCAGAACCTGTTGATAGAAATTTGTCATTCCTAACGGGACTATAACTTTTGTATTTAGAATCATCATAATAAAAAAAAATTATTATTATTATTATTATTATTATTATTGTTATTATTATTGTAATTGTAAATCCTGTTTGTAATGTCTCACTTAAGTATTTTGTTCAATTTACTACCAATGTCCTTAATATTTATTGTTACTAGTTCTTACTGTACTCGACAAAAATAAGCTAAACATAGGTAACTTTAATATACATATGTAATAATTATATATAGAGTTAAATCAGAAAATTATTTTAACTTTTAAATCATGTTACTGCCTAATTTAAAATTTTTTGAAAATTATCACCTAGCGGTCTACCTGACAAAAATCACTTGTAAAAACAATACTATGTAAGTAATTTCATATTTTTTAACAATGTATTCAAAATTAATTAAATATTTGTAGTATACCTATATTCAGAACCTGTTGATAGGAATTTGTCATTCCTAACGGGACTGTAACTTTTGTATTTAGAATCATAAAAAAAAAAAAAAAAAAAAAAAAAAATACGTCAAAGATTCAAACCATGGGTTTCCCCAGCAAGACAACATGGCGGGTCAAGGACCAAAGTACGGCCAAGTGTAGAAAAATATGCAAGAAGGGATATGTGGTTAGGTCCAAAAATTTATTAAATTATTATTATTATTATTATTTTTTATTCTTATACATATGTTTATCTAAGAAAAAGATTATTATTATTATTATTATTGGCTCAGCATGCGAAGTCCTAAAATGCAATTTTTGGATTTTTTGTCTGTCTGTATGTTCATCATTCCCTAACGGCCGGTTCACTTTCTTAAAACTTTATAAACTTTATAAAATAAACGCCAACTTCATAATTATATAGTCATAACCGCCCTCTTTCATCCCTAATATATATAAACATACATATTTACTAATATAGCATCATAATGTTGAATAGATGAACAATAATTTATTATTTTATTTCTTTTTTCTGAAACCTGTCCTCATTAATATAAAATTCAACTATTACGAAAGCTAAATTAATATTAGATACAACTTTTCCTTGCAACAAAAACTTTGAAAAACAAGAAAAGAAAAGCCACCTACACAACCTGCTTGAATCTGCATCGGAGGCATAGATCTGTTGTGAATATCTTTAATATTTTATCTATGCACTCAGTAAAATGTTGACAGCTTCTGTGTTATAATGTGAACGAAAAGGAAATATGGCCATGATTAAATTATATTTGATATGTTCGAAATCGGACGTCGAAAGGTAAAGGCCAAAGTACACAACTTCTACGACTGCATCTGACCTTTGGCGCGGCGATTTTTGAACAATAAATAAGTTATCATCAAGCAGACATATTGATCGGATTCCCTGACTTATGTATGTGTGTTTATGTAAGGTAATATTTACATAGATGTCTCTATTTCAGTTCTTACGTCAGTTTAACCTGTAAAAACTCTAGTATTACAGTTCTTAGAAAGTATAAGAGCTGTGAAGCATTTCTTAACCTTGGGTTAATTTACATAATATCTACAGCACAATCTTCTGTAAAAATTAAACACTTCATTTTTTCATCTGTATTTCATCTTTCTTTGCGAAAGACTTTTGGAAAAATAACAATAAACACAAATACTGATTCATTAGATATCTTCTATTACAATACTTTTGATTCCTTTTAAACCAACCATTAGATGTCCTCTATTACAAATAACTAGATATCATTTGCTCTAAATAATGATTCATCTATTACAAATATTTATGTAATTTATGTAAGTTATGTAATTATCTTTTATCTCTGTTTTCCATATAATGTACAACATAACTAAAAGAAACGGAAAACAGAGAAAAAAGATTATTTTAATTGTTTAATGTTATCTAATTGTTTGTAATAGATGATTTCTAATATATCGTTATTTTGTGTTTATTGTTATTTTTCCAAAAGTATTCATAACGAATTTAGAGGAGGAGAATTTCTTCTCCTCCATTAATGTCCTAAAGAAATCTTTCGCAAAGAAAGAAGTGTTTAATTTTTACAGAAGATTGTGTTGTGTGTATTTGATATTTCAATTGATATTACATAATATCTGTTCAATATTTCAATAATTAATAGTGAAGTAACTGTGCATTAAATTAAGTAACGGTACCATAATATTACATCTGCACAATTTTTGCAGATGTAATTTTGCAAAAAAAAACTATCTTTGTTTCTAGTTTTACTAGTTTAACACAGTGCTTTCACAGCTTTTTTTCTCTGGGCCTCGCTGGCGAATGAAAATTTGATAGGGCCTCATTGAATTTTTTTTATGGATTAACAAAAACAATAATACTTTAAAAAACTAAAGTGATTATCATGAAACTTACTGAAATGCATATGAGTTTTTGAAAAAAACCTCTAGATCCGTGATTGTTTTTGAATCTTACTGCCATCCTCTGGCTCCGCACCGTTTGGGAAGAACTTAGAATGTTGTTCTTTTTCCCCACCTTTTTGGGATGATGCTTTATGCTTATTAAGATGATGCCAGCACATGTTGTCGAAGTAACATGTCAGTGCTTATTATACACACTAATTTATTGCAGCCCTTGATTTTTAGTCCGTCTCTGACTTATATGGATCTTTATTAACTTGTGATAAGCATAAATAAGGCATGTGTTCTTTCTGTTAGAGCATTGTAACAATAATTTTAATGATCACTGTTTATTTTGAGCTTAAATGCAAAGAAGTGATGTCAGTGTCTCTGTCAATGATTGGAACCAGGAGCCATTGGATCCCATGAGAGGATTTTCAAGTTCAAGAGGAGAAATTTAGACCGAGAGAGAAATTGTGAGGTCATTTGATGATATCATTCTAATGATTCACAGCTCAAAATAACAGTCCATATGGTTGGCCCATAGAATGATTATAAAATATAAGAAATTAGCTGCAGTTTCTCAGAAATACTACTGTCTTTAGTGATATGACAGATATTTTGACGAAAAACAGAAGGTTAAAAAATTTTGACCGTTCGGACAAAAATTAAGGTCGGGAAAAAAAGTGTTTAGAGGATTGGAAGAAGTCTCTTATTGTTAAGAAAGGAATTCCGTATTGGTAATTAAGAAACACTCATCTAAAGAAATATGATATAGTATACATACCAATGTCATTAATTCTTCTATTCTTTTCTTGGTAAAGAAGAACCATTTCAATTGAGACAATTTTATTTGGTGCATTTAACAAGTGATAGTAAATTACTATCACTGCAAGTTATTAATGAAATAAAATTTTATTTTTAGTTTCATTCATAACTTTACAGAATAAACTTTTTTAGACTAAAACCTCATTATTCTTCAACTGACCTGAAGATTATATATATATATTTAAGTTCTTTACACCTGCACACTTGATTAAAAAGTTCTATTTAAAATTACATAAAAATTAACACTGAAATTAAAAAACTAATAATTAAAATTAAAAATTTTTATGTAATGTTTTGTTAATTTTTATGTAATTTTAAATAGAAATTTTTAGTCAAGTGTACAGGCTTAAAGAACTTATATAAAACATTCTTAGTACATACAAAACTTAATATGACCTGAAGAATTGTAATCCACTTTTATTATATATTTGTTTTTCACACTTCTCTTTTAAGACTAACCACTTCGTTTTCTATCATTAAAACAAGATATCTCAATTTTCTTCCTCCATTTTTCTAGATAACATTGATTTCCAGTCACTGTTAGAAGTCCAAACAGTCGATCAAAGACAAACAGCATTTTTCTGTTTCCTTCTACCCATTGAAATACAAGAAAAGCGAAGAAAGAGAGAAGAAGAAAAACGGCTTCTTATCGGTAAGAGAATTTATTCTCCATCATTTATTTTATCAAAAGAAATCGCATTAATGTGCGTTATAGTCGTTTACACGCGTAAAGCCAAAAGCACTCCATTCTAATGTCTATGCAGATCCCCGGAAACACGAGTGAGCTCTTTATTTACGCTTGCTCCATTGCATAGCAATCACCGAATATGCAAAGCAGCGGCCATAAATTTACAGGTGCAAAAGAAGGCAGACGAGAAATGCAACCATTAATACCACAGCTTCAAAGAGATTACAACGGAGATGTGGACAATTTTACGTATTCCAGTTCTTTCCAAGAAGATTTCAAATGGTATTAATGTCAATTAAGATTGCTGTTTGGGTTTTTTTTCTTTCTTTCATTTCTTTTGCGTTTTGCAAAGTGAAATTAACGCAGAATTAAAACAAATTATGCGCCATCTTGCGATAACAATTGGAAACATTTGTTTTCATCTTTTCATAAGTCATGGAAATTTGTAATGGAATGTACAGCTGATCTTTTTTTTTTCCTTGAAGAAAGATTTTTCTTTTGCATGAGAAAGCGCAAAGGAAGTTTACTCAACTTGCTTCTCTTTTCTTTTTTTTAAGCAGGAAATACAGTGGCATAGCCTTTTATGAATTGCAGCTATATGAATACAATGTGTACGTAATAGCGATATGTAAGGTTTAAGCGAAATTGTTTTATTGTTTACATTTAAAATTTTTCCAAAATAGTAATTTTTTGAACTAATGATATTTCTCAATATCTTCTCCGTGTTCAAATAAACATTGTTTTCCAGAAACGTTTCTCTCCGCGTAAATTCTGATAGGGATATATTCGTTATGTCATCTTTTTAAGAAGGGTTCCAGATATACTAAAGAACCTTAGGATTTTAATTTTGTTTTATTTGAGCCAGTTTTAGTTTGATAATAGTCTAGTACATAAGTTCGGTTAATGAATACCAAAATTTAGAATACCATAAAATTATTTGATATAAATACTTTTATATGTAAAACTTTACTGTTGGGAAATTGTTGAGTAAAGCCTAAGACAAAATCTTAAGATCGTCAATTCATGGAAAATAAATTGTAAGAAATTACTTAGCATCTGGATCATGCAGACATATGCATTATCTAAAACTATACAACTCAATAAAACAATGTACATAAAACAATGTTTGTTATTTCTTTTAAATCAAATTTACTTTTATTTCGTAAATGAATTTTATTTTCATTCATTACATTATATAAAACACTAATTTATTTTTTTATTTTATTTTTTCTCAAAAGTGATAGGCCAAGTAGCCAAGTGTAATGCGTTTGAATGCGGCTGGAGAAGCCAGGTTCAATTCCCTATCCCAGCGAAAGTGGGGATTTTTCATTGCTGAATTCTCCTCTAGATGGGTCCGAGGGTTCACCCAGCCCTCTCTAAAATGGTACCGGGTTTCTTTTCCGGAGGATAAATGAGGGAGGGCATCGGGCTGACCATCCGACCTCAACTTAATCCCGTAGGTCGTTCACGCTACTACGCAGGATGTTTTAACTTTTAAACCAACAGGGAGCAGCAAGGATCAAAAGCAAATTTTATTCATTAAGATCGAAACGTTTGTTCTGCTGGTGGTTAAAAAAGACAAAGAAAAAAGCTGTAATTAATTCTTAATTTTCGCCAATGGAAGGCTTAACTTTAAAGCGATATTTATTTTAAATTTGATGGGTTTAGATTATTGAACAAGAAATCCTACTAGTTTTCAAGAAAATCATGAAATTCTTTGAAAAAAGAAAAGAATTAGATAGTTATTCATTAACAATTCCACTTTATTAAAGGTCCCAGTGCAACCATCTCTTATTTTCTATTTCCCGTGTAATATAAGCTCGTAATGCGTGATTCATTTCCACTCTGACCCTACGACCTTTGGAATTTCTCTCTTAATCCATGATTTAGAAGCTATATTTTATTTGATATCATTTCAACTATTTCCACTGTCATAACAACTAAACCATCGCATTTATTATTTATAGGCTTGTGACAGAGTTTCAATTCACGAAACGTAACTAACAAGTCCTGATAACGGGCTTAACATTTGTTAAATTGTCATTTAGATACTTTTTTTTAAACATAAAAAAAACTAGCGTTGTATAAAATTCATTCATATATTATCAGTTTTTTTCATTGACTTATGCCGGAGTAAACCGGCCAATTCTTTTCAAGTAGTTTTGATTTAAAATAACGCAAAATTCAATTTTAACCACTTAGGTGTTTACTTTTATAACATTATTAAAAGTTATTAAGGCCAGACACACAATTTAAATGGTTTAAAAAATATATTTAGACAATTTAAAACATGACCAGGTTTCATATTGTCTAAATACATTTTTTAAACTTTTCAATTGTGTATCTGGCCTTAATATTTTTAATAATATTATAAAACTTTTTAACACATGTAAAAATCTCTACAAGGTATTTACTTTTATAAAGTATATTTTACTGTAAGTTTTGACATATTTTAATTAAACCTTCAAATTTCAGTGAAATTTCAATTCAAATTCAACATCTGTTAAATTTTAATTTTTGAGGAAGTAAGTTATTTTTATGTAAAATAAAAAAAAAAGAGATCTACTTTCTTCTACCTGTTTCGAGAATCTTCTATATTATCAGACGTCTTCATATTATTATAAAAGATCCGGCTTTATAGGCCATGCAGGTTAGTTCGGGGCGCTGTAGATATAGGCCCCAAACTATTCTCCATCATGTGATGAAGTTGGACGGGGGAGTGGAGGGGTCAGTCCAGTGCAACGCCTTCCTGTCTTTAATTCCGGTCCCCATTTTAGAGAAGGCTGAGGGAGCCCCAGGACCCTGCAGGACAGTCACCCAGGGAATTCTCGACTTCCGCAAGGAACTGAACCCGACTTCACCAGTCCACAGCCCAGTGCCTATACCAGTCGACTTTTGGGGCCCATAAATATCTAATTTTTTTTTTCATCTTTATAATGAGTCATTCATTATATAAATGAATGAATTTATGAATTGTAACCGTGATTAGTCATACATTATACATAGTCCTAATCCAATAACGAAAGTGAATGAATTCAATACCTCAAATGCTTTACCTAAAGCCTACCCAGAATTATTAAAAGCGAAATCTGAGGTAATAAAAATTCTTTTATTTCAAATAAAATATAGTTTTTAATAATGAAGCACGCTACTAACTTTTTTAAGATTGTCAATAGCTTGCTTCATTATCTTAATTGTGGCAATAGGCCTAAGAAAGAGAATCAAACGAAGAAAAGAAAGATATTACGTATTTCTTAAGTTTATTCAAAAGAAATGTGTGTTGCCATAATACTAATAATGATAAGCTTTGCAAAAACTCTATACAAACATTTATACAGTATAAATATTTTTATAAGTCACTTACACAAATATTATTACTACAAAAATCAACTGCAATTTTGGAACAAAATAAATCAGACAGAACAAAATTGAAATTACTGCAACTAAGCAACTTCCTTAATTCCACTCAAGTTAGTTCCCAATTCCAGTTACTCAGAGTGAAATTTATGAAATGGATGAAGTTTTTCACTGTTTCTATTCTTCATTTATAATAATTATAATGCCTTTCTCCTATCTAAACAAACGAATATCATTTTGTGTTAAAGCATGAATTTAAAGGCGACCCATAGTAATATAAAAAATTTAAAAATAATAATAATAATAATAACAATAACAATAATACCTCATATTAAATACTTAGGGGAAATCTCGGATCCATTTGAAATCCATACTGGAGTGCGACAGGGTGACGGGCTCTCGCCGTTGCTCTTTAATATCCTTCTTGAGAAAATTATCAGAACATGGGAAAAAGAAGTCAAAGGAATCCAAATTGGCATAAAAAAAGAGAACAGATTCCATGTGAAATGCTTAGCATTTGCGGATGATCTCGCAATCCTCACAAATAATAGAAAAGAGGCCACAAACGCCGTAGAAAAACTACACGAAATTGCACGAAAAACTGGCTTGCAAATTTCATATGAGAAAACGCAATATATAGAAAGAGTGCCACAAGACAAATTACCTATTGAAACAACCCACGGGAAAATTATACAAGTACCGCATTTTAAATACCTAGGAGAAATTATCCAACCATCCGGGATCAACCTAAGGGCCAATGAGGAAAGAATAAGAAAACTACAAAGAGCATACAAACTCACGTGGAACTATTACAACAAAAAGTCCATATCCATTAACGCAAAATTAAGACACTACAACACTGTCGTACTTCCTGAGGCACTATATGCTGTTGAAACGACACAAATTGGTGGACAAGCGAAAATCAAAGAAATAGAGAAACAAGAAAGAAAAATTCTCAGGAAAATCTTGGGACCGGTACAGGAACAGGGAATCTGGATGAAGAGACCAGCATCAGAAATTTATAAACACACTAATAGGATTACGGATACATTCAGGAAAAGAAGAATGCAGTTCTATGGACATATTCACAGGATGAACGAAGACAGAATTTCAAGACGGATTCTTGAGGTCATCAACTCAGATAGGGGAAAAACGAAATGGATAAAAGAAGTCGAGGAGGATCTCAGACAGACACAAATGACAATAGATGATGCAGAAGATAGAAAGAAATTCAGGAACACTATCAAAAAACATACATTTGACACCACAACACAGAAGAGGCGGGGATGTAAATGGACAGCGGAGCGTAAGAAACAACACAGTGAACATATGAAGAAAATTTGGGCACAGAGAAAACACAAACAATCATCATACAGGAATTCAAGTTCAAACGCTCTCTTTAAATGGGAATTATCGTAAATAATAATAATAATACCTCATATAAACTATACTGGGACCGCCCCATTCACACAGACAAAACCATATATCACAACAGACCAGACATCACACTTGTTGATAAGGTCAACAAACAGACCTATCTAATTGATATTGCAGTGCCTATCAGCAAGAACATGCAGAAAACTCACGCAGACAAGATCAGTAAATACACTGATCTAGCACACGAGCTCCAGAAGCAGTGGAAGCAGGATCGAGTACGTGTTGTACCCACCGTTCTGTCTGCCACTGGTCTGGTGCCTCACACATTGCACCACAGTCTCAGCACACTAGGACTTCACAAAATCACTTATGCACAACTGCAGAAGGCTGTGGTACTCAATACTACACGCATAGTTAGGAAATTTTTGGACACAAGCACACATCCCTAATCATTCTTGCACACATCTTTACACTTGGCAGTATGTGCTTTGGTCCTTGACCCGCCATATTGTTTTTGCTGGGGAAACCCAAGGTTTGAAACATACAAACACGATAATAATAATAAAAGAAAGTACATTACCATAAGGAAAAATAAACAAAAAGTTAGGAAAAAATTAAAAAAAAAATTTAGGAAAATAAGAAAGAAAAAAACAATTTCCGCGATTAACAGTAGATTAAGAGGAAAAACTCAAAAATTAAAAAAAAAAAAAAGGCGGATTTACGGATTCGAACCAAAAACCTTCAGTGTATGAGTTCGAGACTTTAAGCATCAGGCCATAACTGATAACTGAATTAAGAAGGTCGTATTTCTAACATTTAAACTAATAGCGAAAATCCAATGAAAACAATGCCAAATATCTCGAATATTGGGGGCGTTGGCCCCTGAAAATATCCAATTGCTGTGGTGTTTGAACCTCTGAACACGATGGTGAATTCCGTTTGTCGATTTGATCTTCCGTTCGGGAGTTGTTAAGGGGGGGGGGGCTGCAGACACGAACGGACGGACAGGACAAACGCAATAGCTAACGATTTTGGTCGCTATCACAATAAATGAGTCGCTAAAAAACTTTTTCAGACCGAGAAAAATTCCTCCCATTTGAATGCGGATTTGATCCTAAAAATTCCACACGATTCCACTTCTCTCTCTGATTTCTTTCTTCTATTTTTGATGCTGAATTACTCTTCTACTTCCTTTATCACATCACTTTGACATTTTCTCAATAAATTTGAACTTTTCTAACTTTATCAATCTTCATTATTACCTTAATTTTAGGTTCATATTATAATGGTTAGAAGGAGCTTTAGAATGAAAATCTTTTAATAGGAGTCATCTGGACGCTTCATTGTTAATGAAGAACTTACAATTTATTATCTACTAGGCCATCTCCCGTGTACAGATTGTTCGTTATAGATATTTGAAGAAGAGATTTATTTAGATGGACGTTAGTTGATATAGATGTTAAATGAAGATCATAGCTTATATACGATACTCCTGGCGACGAATTGATTGTGACTATTCTTTCGAGTGAAGATAACCAAATTCTGATGACTTGTGAATCTATACAAATTTTCCTCTTTGGCGGAGACTTCAGACAAATTTTACCTGTAGTCAAGAATGGCCGAGATTACGACATTATTAACAGTTCTTTGAAAATATCTCATCCTTTCTCTCGTTGTCCATTTCGATACTAATTGATTATCGATGATAAAACGATGGTTTATATGAGATAATCCAAGAATAATCGATTCCAATGAAAGGGGTTAAAGCAACATTTTGAAGTTTTGAAGACTCTTTTCAAGCCATCTCTTTTTCAAGCTCTTTTTCATCTCTTTTTAATAAAATTGGAATAAGTACAACAAAACAAAATAGTTGGAAGCTTAAACAAATTTCAAAAACACGTGAATCAATAAGTTTAGTTGTTTTTACAAAAATATATTAATCAGGTACAATTCAATTATTAAAAGTAATAATAAGAAGAAAATAAAATTTAAGATAATCTAACAAAACTCGATTCCAAAGAAAGCAGTTAACGCATTATTTTGAAGTTCAATAATGCTCATTTTGAATTTGTCGACTTCCTCGTGACAATAAAAAATGAAAAACCGTTTTCCATTGTTGCACTAACATTGGGGCACAACAACAACACAACAATTGCGGAGATATAAGTCAAAAAACAATATAAAAAGAGTTGTAGTCCCTATGGCCTAATGGATAACACATCCGACTTCGGATCCGAAGGTTGCAGGTTCAATTCCCGTCGCGAAAATTTCATTGTAAAAATTATTTCTATTTTCCATTCGCACAGAAAATTGCGCCGGACAGACAGAGAAATAAAAGATTTTTAGTAATATAGATTAACGCTTAAAGTTATTATTCAAAATCCTCAACTCCACAAATTGAATTTTTTAATTTTTAAAATATTTAAGTATCATAAGATAAAATCAATTTTTAAAACTAAAATATTTAAAGGTATTCAATGAAGAAATAATAACAAATATTCATGAATTTTAATTCCCTTAAACCCATAAAACACCATATCCTTCTCATTTTGAGTTTAATTAGAAAAGTTGTAATCTACAGTGTATGCAGGCCTAAAAAAAGATAAACAAAAAATTAATTCTCAAAAAGTCATTTTTGATACTAACTTTATTCTATGTAATAACAAATTTCACCCAATAAATTCATTCTTGGAGGAGCAGCCATGTTTCTTACATACAATAAAAAAGTCATAAAGTTAGGAAAAATAGTTATCAAATTCTTGCTTTTAATAACTATTTCATATGAAAAATATAGTTTTGTAATGTTCTCAATCAATTCTTCTTATTTTTTTTTGTTTAAGATTAACATAATAATAATAATAATAAACTTTTAAGAACCACATTTTTATCTCAAGTTTTCCTTTACCATTATCCATTATGCTGTGCCGCCTATCGGCTGGTCTGGGTACTAACGGCGCACGGAAGGAAGTGTTGCCTTGGCGGAATATATTAATATAAAATATATTAATATATTATTAAATATCAATATATTTAATTGTTTTGTCATCAGACATAAGCAAGTGTGGAAAATTTCTAGATGATTGACCGATGGGAAGTGACTTAAAAATTGATTACAAGATTTGATCCGAAAACCAAGACAGTGTGAGTTAATAAAAGCGTGGTAAAAATAGTTACAAAATCTCATATTTTACCTTAAAGATGATCGTTGGCAAAGAAAACAAACAGTTCTTACCTAAAGAAAAAAGAGAAAAGAAAATTTAATCATGAATAAAATTTGAAATGAGTTTTTTTTACCAAAGATTAAAGTTATAATAAATATATAGTTATTTGAATGAAATTTAGCATTTTTAATAAGTTTAATCTTTTATGTCCTGAAATACACTAATTGTAGCTTAAAAATATATTAGTCACTTAAGAATGATTTCGGTTTTGTTTGAAATTGTGGACACTTAAAAAAAAAGTCAAAATATCAATTATAACATTTTTTTGCTAATTGTTTTTTAGGAATCAGTTAACTGGGTCTTCCGACAACCGTTGGGTGGATCTTCTTGAAACATAAAATGCATATTTAAGGATTACAGACGATCTAAAAAAAGTTATAAAATACGTCCTTGTCGATGAATTATCACGAAAAGACGATAAAAATTTCTACAAAAAAAACATTCAAATGTAAGCAATGAATTTCTGTCCTATTTCTATTAATATTTTATTGTTTTAGACAGTGAATTTTAATTCCATTTTATTTAATTCATTAATTAGCGCGTGCTTCGAAATAATTGAAATTAATCTGATTTCGACAGTTTAAGTAATGCGAATTATTATTTTTTGCATTAAAAAAAAAAGATCCCACATATCTAAACAAAACAAAAATTCACTATTTTTGGTATTTTGTACTGGGATTTGGAGACAGTACTGTTTCGAGTTTTGTTGATCTTTTATCAGTCCGATCCTCCCAGTATACCTAGCTCAGTGAAATGGACAATATACAAAACGAATAAACATATAAATCAATGACCCCCTCAATTAAAATGATTTGTATGTTTGTCCGTTTTGTATATTGTCCCATTTCACTGAGCTAGTTATACTGGGCGGATCGGACTGATGATAGGTCAACTAGCCTCGAAAAAGTACTGTCTCCGATTCCCAGAACAAATACCAAAAATAGCTCAGTGAATTTTTGTTTTGTTTAGTTATGTGCGTTTTTTGTTTTTTTGTTTTTTTTTAATGTAAAAATTGTTCTAATCCAAGTTAAATTTCATTTGTAATTATTAGTCTTGTTTTCAGAAAATGAAAATTTTTACTGATTATTCAACGATATTATAATTTGAAAAATAAATGTAGGCTTTACGTTTTCGTCGTTTTCCGTCTTTAAAAAAATAAAAATAATAAGAAATCACATTTTAAGGAAACTGACCCTTATGTTCTTTGATTTCTTATTCAGAAATTTATGAATAAGAAATAGTTATAAACTTGAGTTTTTGTGAGAGGTTTAAACTCCGATGATTCTGGGCTAGGGGTACAAAGTTAAGATTCGATGGTCAGCCTTCAGTCTCCTGGTTCCCATTTTGCAGAATAATGGGGGAGAAAGACCTGGAAAATAAAAATTCTCCACCTCCATCTGATAATGAACCCAATTTCTCCAACCAACAGAAGTGCGCGTGGACCACATGTACACATTGTTTTATTTATCATTTGTGATTTTTTTTAAATATTTACAGTATTTGAATGGTTTACTTAAATTGCCTGATTTGATATTTCTTTGAATTTATCTGTTTTATCTTTTACAAAGCGGTATAGTTTGTTTGTTTGTTAAATGCACAAAATTGGAGGAATTTAAAAATACTAGTTGCGACCCGTGAAATATTCACGCCATCTTTAAACATGGGCGTGACGTCATGCCTGATGTGCTCCAACGCTGCACTGTGATTGGTTATTCCAAGTTACAAATTTACAAAGATCCGTACAATTTTGCCTATTAATAGGATGATCAATTAAGAAAAATCAATAAACAATAAAAAAAAAATCCTAAATAACAAAACAACGCAGTTAAACAAAAAAAAAAGAAAAAGACAAAAGTACAATAACAATGACTCGACAAAACTCCTTTAACTTATAAAAGTGGTGATTTTGCCAACTTGACCAGAATCCCTTAATTTAGAGATTTTTTGACAACTATGCCAAGGTTTTGTACGAATTTTATTGACTGAAAATAGAATAAGTTTTTGTTTTTTTTCAAAGTTGTTAACAGAATTATGAAATACAAACTTTGGACTTCATATTTTTTTCTCAAGTTTTCCTAGCCAATTTTACAAAGATTTTTAATTAGAATTAGCAATTAAAAAGCAACTGTATCCGTATCTCATTTATACCAGCCTATACAAATTAATACAATCTGTAACTTGTACTTGTAAAAACCCGTGGACTCATATCTAACATCTGATAGGTACATCTTTAACCAATGCTCAGTTTAAAATCCATTTAAGCCACTTTCAAATCATCCTGTATTTCATAGATTAAATGTGATTTCTGAAACTACATCTATTCCAGGACTGGTTGTTATGAAGCCACAGTCTGGTGTAGGAAGTACGATTCAGAAATCAATGATTTGGCGGCTTTTCACATAGGTATCATTAATGTAATTAGTTGAGTGGTTTTCCCGTTCATTTCAGAAGGCTTCGCTTACAACATATACATGAGACAATTATCTTATGAGAAAATCAATGCCTAGATGGTTCAGAGATTCACCTTTTGTGCTAATATAATTTCATTTACGAAAAAGAACTGTAAGAAGAGTCATGATGAAAAAGAAATAATGTTAAAAGAATACCGGCATTTATCTTATAAATATACCAAGGGTTGCCAAATTTGCGAGCCATTCAAAATAAACTTTAGATAGTTGAAAGTCCAAGAATTACACACGTGTTTGTATGATTTCATGCATATTTGGTTACAAGAACTCTGTATAAACACTAAAAATAAATTGCAATGGTGTTTGTGGGAGAGTTGTTGAGATGGAGAAACAACTAGTCAAGTTCTGGAACCGAATTGAATTAATTTATTAAATGAAAAACATTGGTTTTCGCTTGGCTGAGGGTTGGAGGAAGCGGGTTCGATTCCCGGCCTCGGCGGAGGGTAGGAATTTTTCCACGCTCTTTCTTCTCCAAACGGGTCCTAGGGTCTACCCAGCCCTCTGTAAAATGGGCACCGGGAGTTAAAGGCGGGCGGGCGTCGGTCCGGCCCCTCGACTCCAACTTCGTACCGTAGGCTACATGTCGGAAGCATAACCTCCCGCGCCCCAAAGGGTCTGTTTCAGACCAGTTGAATGGAGGTACTTTAACTAACATTGGTTTTTGTAGTATTTATATATTTGATTTGATTGGCTAAGTAATTAAAAATATACGTAATGATTGGATAAAAATATAATGAATTTAAATTAATTACGTAACTGATTCGACGGTTGCAACGGAAAAGAATTTAAAAATTAACAGAACATCAGTAATTAGAAAAGGAATGTTTTAAAATAAATATCTGTTAACGATTAAAATGAATAAAATACAGATAAATATAGGTACATTATTTCTAAAAATGTTTACATACAAACTGTAACAATATTATTTTTTATAAATATGTAATCCTTACTGATCCGAAATTTCTTATGCTGACTCAAATCTAACATTAAAATTATCTAATATTTAATTCTTAAATATATTACTCACGATGAACATTAAACTTAAGTTTTAGTCGAGTGGACTCTCGGTTGATATTGAATAAATAATTATAAAGCTTAAAAATGTTTTTATTTACTTTTTGTATTAATTGTGATGCAGAAAGGAGGTCAGCCAACGTATTTCCCGCAAGCCTCATATTATATGTCAAAGAGCCGAATGTGGCTCGCGAGCAGCGGTTTGGCCACCCCTGTTATTTACTGTTCTTAAACGAACCTGACCTATTTTCTGAAGATGTTACAATTTTTATTTTCCATTATTTATTGAGAAATATATTAGCAAACATAACATAAAACGTATGTAAAAGTTTACGTATTCAATGGTACTACGTTTACATTATATTGTATTATATTATATTAATTATGTTAAATTATCTAAATCTAATTAATTACAATCATATCATAGCATGCTACAGGGCCCACTTGAAAAGATTTCAATAATTCTCGAATATGCATACCAATTTCCAAGAAGTTCCATCAAGCAACAGTGCAAAACTTAGCAGGGAATATAAATACACACAGAAACAGACTGACTGATTAATTAGTCTTTCTTTCCAATTAGAAAACTGGCTAAAAATAATACAAAGAAAGTGGACTATCTATACAGCATTCAATTCCCTGAATAGAGGAATGACCAATTAGATTAATTAAAATAAATTAGAATTAAAAAAATTAGATTTTTTTTTTTGTAAATAACTATTAAAGTTCCACAAAGCAATTGCGAAAGTAATGTTTTTTTGAATGAATTATTCGATTCCCATTTCAATTTGAATCCCATAGTCCGAGAACCACTGCCTTAAAGGATCAATTTACAACGAAAACTCTTGGTTCGTAATA
The DNA here is from genome assembly GCA_023159025.1 of Thereuonema tuberculata. Classification (NCBI taxonomy): domain Eukaryota; kingdom Metazoa; phylum Arthropoda; class Chilopoda; order Scutigeromorpha; family Scutigeridae; genus Thereuonema; species Thereuonema tuberculata. Next base: position 51,924,552 of record JAFIDM010006943.1, on the reverse strand, counting down.
GTAGTTCTAACTGTATTTTCTAATATAAACGTCCCACATTTTGTCTTCAATTCCTTTCTTTTGTAATGTATATCATTAAACATCTTCTACGACACAAGAACAAATGTTTAACTGCCACATTTATTTCAAAACAGCAAATTTTCAGGAGAAATAAACGTCTCCCCTTTTTCAAGCCTTTTTACATATAATAATAAGTCACGAGATTTATAATTACAATATCTGTAAATATCATATTAACAATAAATAATATTAATACAATATTAGGGAATATCGTATTCTACTTCACAACAACCACTTAGACTTAATTATTATTAATTATTATGAATTTCGGAGAAAAATTGAAACAGTGTGCTAAATTTTTACTAAATAATCTTTTACTTTATGTACGAAAAGCTTGAGATATCCTAATGACATGGTACATAAATTCAAGAAAAATATCTGTTTCTGTCTTGTTTGCATAAAAACCCATCCGAGTGATTTAAAAAACCGTACAAGTGGACACTGGATATATAACTTTAGTGAGAAAATTATTTAAAATATTATAATTTAAAAATATAAAACTTCTATTAAAAATAAATTATCAATAAAAAAGTTTTAATAAAAAGACATTCATGATTGCTGCTAAAATTTCTAATTTTTTCTCAACTATGTTGTTTTTTTTCTAGAAATACACAAATAAACATTCAATCATTCCTATTTTTTCTTAACTTCTATTTAGCAATAAATCTTCCCATGTGTTAGCTTTGTGACCTCCCGCAAACCGTCAGATAATGCTAGCACCAACCACTCCGAAACAGCTGTTTCGAGGTCAATTTTAATGTCTCAGGGTTAATGAATGAATGGAACTCTTCAGAGGCAAACAACTTCATATGACTGCAAAAGTTCAATTTGAGTTACTGGAATATCATGATTGATTAAAAAATAATGCTAGGCTGTAAGAAAATATTTATAATATCAATGTTAGATTTCTAAGTATTTAAAGGCTGTGAAAAGAATACGAAAAATCATTTTATTTTGATAATGTATCAAGTTTGCAGAAAATTAAGTGACTTAAGAATGCATACCAACTTAATCTCTGTACAGCACGAAAACACAAACATTCCAGGTTCTGTATAAGTATTAAAAGCACAAAATAAATATCTTATTTGATGTAATATAATAGCAGCTGATACCAGAGAGAGAAAAAATAAATGTTGCGTTATGAGAAGTTAACATCGCTGTGACAACAGAAGTTTCATGAACTATTATTATGCTCACTTCTATATTTACTACTATGCGTAGAAAGTAATGCATAAACATAATAATTTTTAATAGTGTGAAAACGCGAGGGAAATTATAGTAAGCACAATAATGGAAGTGCAGTGGAAAAAAACATTGTTGTGTGAAAAAGAAAAAAATATGAGGAAAGCGGTGATTTGGGTAGTGTGCCAGCAGATATTTAGTGAAAATCTGTAAATAAGAAGCCATTTTGTATCAATCCAAGGAATAAATAGTAATTTTCAGTGATATTTAAAATGAATATTCCCTCAAGCAGTTAAGATTTTATTACGTAATAGTGAAATAGATCAAAATGATAATGAGGGTTGTCTCCATGACAACGGAGCCTGTTATTAGGGGTATCTACAAGAGGTGAAAGATGTTGCCTTCAATAATAGAGAAATACTTCCCACAGGCATTTAAAGTATTCAACTAGAATCAGATGCCAGGTGTGACTTTTAATTTACAGAACTGAACTGTTATAGAAAGGGGTTTGTATCGAATAAACAATGTCAATGAATCTACCACGATTCTTGTAAATAGTTTTTCAAAGTATCATTGAATTATTTTAGATGTAGTCTATTCTGCATTACTTAGACCCACATTCACTCTGCTAATTCAACATTTATATTAAATCAAAGAGTAGCAATTTTGTTTTAATGATAATGTTAATGAAACTGTAGAAAATGTTAAAAGCTACAAATAAACAAATAAATAAGTAAATAAATAAATGCTCTTCTCTGTATAAGAGATGTTGTTGTTTTTTTTTAATGAAAATCAATGTAAAGAAATTTACTCGAGCTATTGAATACAATATGACAGGAATCACGAAGAAATAGGTTACTTCAAACTTAACTGTGCTTCCAAAAGTCAAAATATAGTCATATTTTTCGTGAGCACAATATTATTGTTTCGTCTATTTCACAACAAGAAAGACAATCAGTCTTTCTGTGTCAGTCTGAAATCCCTAATAATTTTTGTATCGCTAGATGGATTTTCTTGAAACTTGGACTCATGTATATTTGAGGACTACATTTGAATTGTTTTTAAATAGTCCTCGTCGAGAAATCAAGGGCGAGTGGGTGGGTGGTGGGAATTTAAATTCCTATAGAAAAGTATTGGAATTTAAACAATGAATTTCTAACTATTTTTTTTTTTCAATTACTAAGTTGTATCGTATCTTAAAAAATAAATATCAAATCTTAGCTAATGTAATGCGCAAAGTTGGATCAGATTAAAATTAATCCAAATATACAATTCAAGTAAATAATGCGGAATTTATTCATTTTTTACAGAAAATGGAAAATTTGTTCTGCTGACAATAAATGTAGACTTTTCGGGGGTTTTTTATTGTCATTTTCACAATGTTTTTTAAAGAAATTTCATGAAATAATAATTTCGAAAAGTTCCCATTTTCTTAAATATTGTTTAATCACAGTTTCTTTAGGAATTAACGTATGGTTATTACTAAGAAATATCCTATATAATGCCTAGTAGATATTGAGCATGTAGCGATGTTCGGGGATCATTTGTTGAGGGAAATTTAGACCAAAATAAACATGACTATCAACAAAGTTTGATAATAAATAAGCAACGAACCCAGAATTTTAGGAAATTTGTCCAGTCATTTTAACGTGATATGGTATAAACAGAAACAATGTAGAAGAATGTTGAAATTGAACATTAAGATTTCCCATAAATCAGTCAATTATATCTTTGGAAATTCAATCAGTACTGAAGAAAACACCGAAAAACTTAACTTCTTTTAAGTTTGTAGAAATTTTAGATTCGCAGAAATAAAAGATGCTTGTCCTGGATGGTGACGTCAAGAACATTCAGAATGAGAAAAAGAAAGAAAACAAAAAATAAAAAAGAGAGAGAATGGAGAGGGGGGAACGGGACAGACTGAGACATTGTGCTAATTGAAGTACGGAAAGCGCTTCATTTCTTTCATCTTTTGCTTCCGTTCACACGTCTCCCCCTTCATTAATTTTCGCTTTTAAATAAGGATAGTCGACTTTTTTTTTCGAGAGGTGTCAGGGCAGCCATGCACCTAATTCAATTCCTTTTTTCTCGCCTGGGAAGCAAAGTGCCAAACGGTGCCAAAACCTGTCATAAAGAGGCTCCCGTTCGCACCTTACACCATTCGCCCGCCCAGTAAATGATAGACGAGCGAACGCTTAACATCCGTCTGCCACGACACTGCTCCTTCCCGTAAGAAAAAGGTCCATTTCGGTTTCCCTCTGATTGTTGTTATTTTGTGTTACCTACAGACAGATGGCGCTGATTTCCAACATCTTTCAAGAACCAATTTATCCAAAGTAAGATTATTTTTTTCAACCACACATATTTTTATTGCTAGTGGACATCAAAACAACAAGCTTCTGATAGAAATTAAAGTCAACCTTTTGTAAAAATTTCTATTTTTATTTTTATATTTAGCCTACTTTTCTAGGAGAGTAAGACTCGTCAATTCAATCATTAAGTCTGTGAATATTTGTGCGTGGATGTGTGTTTGTGTTTATATATCTCTCTATACTCTGTCCAAAGGACCGTGTGCTCTGAACGATTAACCAACCCTCGCATCCCTACTCCCATAGTCACACGCCTGCCTGCCCTTAGGGGTCTTTCATCAGTCTTCTAATAGATCTTTTTCTACAAAACTGCTTTTTTTAAACTGTTACCTTTACTTAATTTTTATTGCAATTATTCTTTGCAAAAAAAAGAGTCCAACCACGGTGCAATTCTGATACATCTAAGCATTTTAATGGTCTATGGGTTAAAAAATATAAACGATCGTTTAAAAAATATAAACGACCATTAAAATTATCACAATGCACCGTGTTTGGACTCTTTTTGCAAGGAATGATATGTAGAACTTAATAATTGCAATAAAAATTAAGGTAACAGTTTAAAAAAATATAGTTTTGTAGAAATAGATCTAATAGAAGACTGATGAAAGACCCTTAAGGGCAGGTAGGCGTGTGACTGTGTGGGCGTGGATTGGTTAATCGACAGAGCGCTCTGTCCTTTGGACAGAGTTTAATACCTTTTGAACTACTTGGTGGAGCTTCTTGAAACTGGCTATGCCTATTTAAGGACTATATTTTACAGTCTAATTCTAATTTTTTTAATAATTCTAATTTTTTGAAATCTTTTCCAAGTTAAGAAATTAGCGCAAGAAGATGATAAAAACATAAAGCACTGGAAACTGAATACGGTAATGGATTTTTATAGGTCTTATACTATACTTTTAATCCTTTTAACTAATCCATTAATTTCAGGTGCTTTGATACGATTAAAATTGATACAACTTACACAACTTAAGTAATGCAAGATTTGAACTGTAGCAGATAAATTACAATTTGTAAACAATTGAAAATCTTTTCGTTTTTGTCATTTGAATTTCAAGACATTAAAAAAAAAGTAAGAAAAAAAGTTTTCATTAATACAATTTTTAAGGAACGTAGGCTTTAAGTTCTTTTTAAGAAGTTTTGTTTTTCTTTGTTTCTTTAAAGTCCTGAAACCATGCAACCTCTATTAATTTTTAAATTATAATATGTATTGAATACAAACTACGATGAAACTTACGATGAAAAAAAAAAAACAGTTTAAGTAATCATTACTTTTTTATGTTGGCGTAAAGTTGATTTATTTTAATTAAATCATATCATTTTAATACCTGAATAAACAGATTAATATCATCTGAAGGAGGAGCTCTTAAGAAGGTTCTGTCCGTTCTTCCATCCCCATCTCTACAGTCCAAACTTAAGTCGTACAGACATGATTTACAGTACAGTAGAGCCCGATTATCCGCGAGTGCCGCGAAAAATTTTTTTAATTACGAACCTCAAAAAAAACAATTTTTAATCCACGCCAACAACAGGGAAAATACAATAGGCCCTATAGTGCGAAGGTCGAAAATTCCTGCAGGTTTATTGTGCATCGTGATCCTATTGGCCTTCTCGGAGTTTGTGGATGCAAACGTAGAGCAAAGGTTTCTGCTTATACTTATTTCAAAAGTGTTACATATTATGTTTTTTGTACAATAAAACGTAGTTTTTAATGGTGAAATATTTTTTTTTCGTGTTTACACCTCATTTTTAGTCTTTTTTCGGGTTATTCGCGATTTTCGTTATCCGCGAAGCCCTTGCCACCCAATCCCGCGGATAATCGATGCTCTATTGAAAAGCGTTGGTAAGTAGAAGTGGGAAAGAAGAAGTGGACTAAAATGAAACATTTCGCCACGTCTACAGCCCAAACTTCGAGTCGGATAGACATGAATGATATCTTATTGGAAAGTTTACAACTGATAGAGGTGGTGAAAAAAATATGAGTTCCGGTCTACGGTCACTTCCTGCTTCACAGGAAATGGCCGAAAATGAAATGCAATTACAGTTCCTTGTTATTGAATGTTATCGAATGATGGCAATTTTCAGCAGAAATAATAATGTAAACTATTAACAAGTAAATTAATAAAGAACTATTTTAAATATTAAAAATTATTATCGGAAAAACAATTAAACAACAAGGAAAAAAGCTTAACAACTTCACTGCTAGGAATCCATAAAGCTAATTGGAAGTAATTTCATCAATCCAAAGAATTGGCAAAATCCCTATAAAATATATGATTACTAAAATTATTTATGTAATTTGCGTAGCATAAAAATTCATTACAACTGTCAAAACGTTTCAGCCTTCGTATATATAAATAGATAAAGCCTAGTGATGCAGATTATACACTTAAACTACACGAGTTTGATAAGTTAGGCTATTCTAAAATTATATTTTCATCTACATAAACTAGAAAAATTCAATATGCTCTATAATTCAGGTGGAACTCGACATTTGTCTGTATTTTTCTTTTTTTAATATCTTTAATTATAATATTATTCAAAGCCTATAAATAGTTCGCCTAATTATCTTAAGATTTTAGACATTATAAGCCTCAGAAATCTAAAATTTATCAATTGATAATAAATAAAATTAATACTTATTTCACAGGAAAATAACGAATATTTAATAGAGACCGAAAATTGTGAAATAAGTTAAACAAGTAAATATTTTGCATTTATTGATCGAAGTAGACTGTAGAGTATCCGAAATGAGGCCAAATGGATATCATCAATAAAATTTGCAGGAAATATTTTAACTCTTCCATATGGAGCTGGGTTCATTTATAAATCTGATTTATCTCATTGGTTGCTTGTGGTCTTTTATATCAAGATAATTTATGTCCTGGAATTCTGGAATCAGCAATTAGTTATGATTTAATAATTTCGTGTCGAAATAATTGAGAGCCTTAAAAAATTAAATTTATTTATTATTCTTCATTCAATAGATTTTAGCACAAAAAAATCTTCGTTTTTTCCAGTCATTGATTTTCTTTTTTTTTAATCTATTTATTTATTTATTTATTTATTTATTTATTTAATCTAATGCTCAGACATTTGGAACATAAGCCATTAGTCTTCTGGCTTCCCAGTAAATTTGTCCATCGGATCTCGTCCAGTAAAGTTGAAGTGCTTTACACTTTCTTAGATGTTTCCAGTCCATTGGGGTATCTTCATTGCACAAAATGCAGTTTGGTGAGGATAATATTTTGAGTCGATGTAAGTGATCTCCCAGACAATCATGGTGTGTGATTTTACGAAATGCAGCGACGGTTTCACTGCGTGGAAACTTAGGTATGCTTTTGTTAGTTAGGAGTGGTTCCACCCAATGTTTCTCTTTACTCAAATCCTTAAGGTATGCCAACCATTCAGATTTGAAACAGGATTTAATTTTCAGCTTTGCAGAATGGAAGGATAATTTTGTTTTTGTGGTGTTTAATATTGTTGTTCCCTTTTTTGCCAGATAGTCAGCTTCCTCATTGCCTTTAATGCCGATATGGGAGGGGATCCATTGGAACATAACCTCCTTTCTCATTCTGTATAGCTCTGTCAGGATAGATCGTATTTCCAACACTCTGGAGCTCACTGGACATTTGAAGTTTGTTACGGCTTGAATAGCAGATGATGAGTCACAAAATGGCAATTGTTACCTAAGAGGAGGGAGAGCCTTTGATACATTCATCATGAAAATTTAAAGGAACCAACCTGGACAATTACCTAGTGTCCCATCCAAAGCCTTCTCGCGGAGCAGCTGTTAGTAATCATGTCCACACATGATGAACGGATTGGAGGGGCTACTTATTCGCTGGCCTGTCACGGCGTTGTTGAGCGTCCCCTGCGTGGCGGATGGGGGAAAGTCGGCGAACTATACTTAGTTCTCCCGGCCAGGTCAAATAGACCCGCTGTCCAACGACAGGTGCGGTCCTCCATTCATATTGGGGGTTGTGAATGGGTGATATGATCGCCAAAGCATAAAAATATAGTGCCCTCTTTAAACGATCATAAATTCTGCTCATAATGGCAAACTGTCTCAATGGAAAACAATCCGGGTGTAAAATAGCCCCTTTTTTTTTAATCTTGAATTTCGAAAACAAAGAAATTCAAAAATACGAAAAAAAAGGAAAGAAATGTAAATTTCCTGTTTTAAAAACAATTTCCACCATATTGTGATCTGAAGAAATAACAATTTCGAGATAAAAAAATATGTTATTTTGTATACAAAACATTGCTTAATGACGCGAACAATTTTCTGGCAATTCTCTGTGAAATCTTTATGGAAAATAATAAAAATCACTATGGGGAGTCCAAGAAGAGTTCTACAGTTTTTTATGCATTTGCAATCTACCCTGATATGGTCTTATATATTACCTGGTTTAATGACAAGTGTAAAACAACGATTTTTTTTTATATAATGGTGCTTTATAACTATAAAATTTTATTCGTTTATTTTTATTTTTTATTTAATTTTATTTTGCTTATTTCTAATTTGTTCTTGTAATGCTGACCAAGGACCGACTAAAGTTACATTTTTTTACCCTATTTTCTGGAGAGAAAGAAATTAGTGTGTTTGTCTGTTAAATCTATAACTGTTGAATCACTGAATAAATCTTCCTGAAACTCGACATGAACATTTAAGGACGAGATATACCTTTTACATTTTATATTTTTTCTTGTATGGGTCCTTCCCGAGAACTTAGTTTGCTAGTTTGACAAAGAAACCATTACATCCGGATTTCAATGGATTTCTTTGAAATAGTAGGGTCAGTCAATAAGTAATGCCTCCTATTTTTTTTCTCCTTAAATAAGTTAGTTAAGTGAAAAATTTAAATTTGGCGCAATTCCTCAAAGCTTCTTTTCCAATCCACTGCAGTAGCACCTTCCTGCGTCAACAGGTGGCAGCACTGCATCCGGTTGCAAAATGGCTGACATCGATATTCATATAGTCAGCGTTCTGTGATTGAATTCTTGAATGCAGAAGGTGAAACGTCCATTCACATTCATGAAAGGCTGAAAAATGTGTACGGTGATGTAACTGTGGATTTCAGCACTGTTAGACGATAGCTTCGTCGCTGTAACGAAGCTAAAGGGCAAACACCGTTGGCTGACGAAAAGCGGAGCGGAAGGCCGCGACGGCAGTGACTCCACGCAACATTCAGCGAGTCGATGACATCCTTCGTGGTGACCGCTGAGTGACAACAGATGAATTGTGTCGCATTCACTTCCTCAGTAAAGGCAGTATGATGACGATTATTCGACAACTGGGATACTAAAAAGTTTGTTCACGGTGGGTACCAAGAATGTTAACCAGAATAAAGACACAAGAAAAACAATAGCCTCCGAACACTTGCAGCGCTTCCATTTGGAGAGAGAGGAGTTTCTGGAAAAAATTGTGACCGGAGATGAAATGTGATTCATTTGAACCTGAATCAAAGAGGCCGTCAATGGAATGGCACCACCGAGAAAGAAAAAAATTCAAAACTGTGCGATCAGCAGGGAAAGTTACGGCGACAGTGTTCTGGAATGCAGAGGGTTGATTTTTTTGGAGCAGGGATGCACAATAAATTCTGTCCAATACGTCACAACCCTCAAAAAGCTTAAAGCACGTCTTCAGTGAGTTCGCCCAACAAAAGCTTTGGCGGATGTTCTTCTTTTGCATGACAATGCAAGACCACACACCAGTCATCATACCACTGAAGAGAGTATGTGAAAGATGGATGGGAAGTCTTGCCTCATCCCCCATACGGCCCTGACCTAGCACCATCAGACTTCTATCTGTTCGGGCCGCTAACGAAAGCTCATCGTGGGATTCAGATGAGGCCGTGAAAACGTCCGTGCGTCAATGGCTTAGGAAACGAGACCATGCTTTTTACCATGCTGGAATACATGCCCTTGTTTAAAGGTGGACCAAAACTGTGGAAATGGACAGAGATTGTATTGAAAAGTGACAAACTAATCGTCAATGTTGTTCCTTTTTAATATTATTTTTAATATTAATGGTTCTCTTTGTACCTTCAGAAACTCTTTCATCTTATATAGATAAATATATCTATTCCTTTGACACATTTGTTGACACGATAACTCAAATCAAGGTTTACCAGAGTTACCGAGTTACAAAATCCTTCACGAATAGCTCGATATACACGATCAGGGAAACAGTTTAAATTTGAATTGCTGTTTCTCCTTTTAAAATCAACTAAAGTGAAGATCATGAAATTTAATGTCACTTCTGTTTATGTGTGAAAAAAATTAATTCTAATTTTAATGTAGGCCCATATTTTCAAAAGGATTAGAATTGTTTCACAGTCGATGTCGTAGATCAGCGGTTCCCAACCTTTTTCAGCTGGCGACCCACCTTTCCTTATCAGAATACCTCCACATATATAGGAATAGAAGAATATGGAATAAAACCATATTTGTATCGTATCCCTTCCTTATATATGATCGATTTTCGATTTTTCTGATCTTTTCTGATGGTTTCTGATAGTTTTAGGATCAAGTCGCGACCCACCTGCAACCCTTCCGCGACCCACTAGTGGGTCGCGCCCCACCGGTTGGGAACCGCTTTCGTAGATCATTAAATTTCTTGAAAGTTAAAAAAAAAAAAAAAATACTCCCCTTGCTTGGCTATGCAAAGTTTGTCCTTTCTTGGTGACGCATATGCGATCACAAAACGACGCCATCTTGGACTGACTGCTCGGAGTTGATAACGTCATGACTGGTAACGTTTGTTCCAGACAAAAACGATCGCTACGTAACGACTACATAAGGCAAATCCTCCTTTTTTGAAAAATACTATAGACCTTTTAAGCGTCCATGGCAACCTATACGTCCGTAGCAACTTGGAACACACTTGAATTCGATGTATTTGATTCTTTGTCAAATATAAACAGAATCGTTGATACTGTGGAGATATTATACTTCTCGATAATTAGATATCGTCTTTAGTGTACAGAGAACCATCTTTTCTATTAGCTTGCATTTACACTTGTCTTTATCAAAGAGCCCAACTTCATACCGTTCATTTTTTTTAAACCATTACTATTTTACTATTTTACTATTAAAAAAAAAATATTTATCTATTTGAGCTAAAAAAAGAATCGCATAACGCATTATTTTTTTTTTAAATCACCTTTATCGAAACTGAATTGAAAACTTCACAGCCACTGAAAATACAGAGTTGTAACGTTTGCAATAATTAATATCTAGAATAAATTTAATTCCTCCTTCTTTTCAATGTAAACTACTAATAAATTATTTTAAATTTCATTAATTTTTTGTTGTTGTTGCTGAATGAAGATATTACAATTATTTAATAATACGAATTTGTAGAATACATGAGACATTGATTTCTTTAATTTAAATAATTTAGTATTTTGAAAACACTCTGCCTCTAACATAACAGAACGTGAAAAGATGGGAATTTTAATAATTAAGTTTGTAAATTTTTTATCATTTTCCTGTTTGTTTGTCTATTTGTTGGTTTTTTTTAGCTTAATAATTTGCTTTAAAATTATTTCAAAAATGGAATTATTATTTGATACACTTTTAGTGTGCAGGATTCAATTTAATAATAAACAACCATTAAAGCACAATATTAAAAATTAAAAGACTTCTAAAAATAACATTTCGGGGCTCAATTATTATACGAGACCCCTTTCTCAAATTAAAAGCTTAGCGGAGCTTTGAAGTTCGTTCTTAATGGAGTCGTCACAATTCTGACGATTCTATTACGGACGAACTTCATAACTTCCGCTTAGCTTTTAATTTGAGAAAGGAATCTCATATAAATTGAGCCCCGAAACGTCATTTAATATAGTAAGTCTTTGAACTTTTAATTTTTAATATTGGGCTTTAATGGTTGTTTAATGGAATTGATATTGTTTATCATGTGGGTTGAGGAGTTAGATGATGTAGGTTCAATTCCCGGCAGAGGTCGGTCCAGTAGCTCTGTATAATGGGGCTAGCTTTCTTTCCCACGGGTTAAAGATAGGAGAGGGCTGGACTAACAAAGCTGTTCAAACTTCATTCCGAAGATGTGGCACCTTAGGAGCGCTCCAACGAACCAATATGGCCTGGTATGAGTTCCTTTACCTTTAAAACTTGTTCCATAGTTTTTACTTCTAGGAAAAAGATTAAAACTTTACAAATTTGTTTTTCTTCTTTTTTTGCAGCCAGAGATTTCCACTTTTTCTGAAAGATATCATTCTTTCAGTTTGACTTTATTAATTCAAAGTCTGTGAAGTAACATCGTCTTCCATTGAGGCCCGCTTCGTTTGCAGTATTGTACTGCCTAATCCTATCTCTAATTAGGAAAGACTACAGTCTTTGGGGAATTTACTTTTAATGGTATATTAATCAAGAAGTTCTTTCAGGAACTTCTCTACAAATAAAAGTTATTCGACTGTGAAACCAGACACTCCCTCGTTAATTAACGATATGGTTACATTTTTAAGTGTCGTTAAGCAAAGTCTACTTTGAAAGCCTGAAAATCGATTCCTTAGTCTCCAACAGTGAACTCTGATGAAGAACAAGGAAGAAACTGCAAGTGTACAAAA
>JAFIDM010006943.1:51896747-51910026 GCA_023159025.1 Thereuonema tuberculata | reverse complement strand
ATGGGCGAAGGCATATTTAATTGTCCGGTTGGCGATTTCCCTCCATTCATTAATGTACTTCTATTTTTTATTATTATTTTTAATTTTTTTTTATTATTTTGATCGCCCTTAAATTTATATTTTAGCACAAAATTACAGTCACTTGTTTTTTTGTTTTTTTTTGTTTTTTCCACGTCATATTTCTAATTTAGAAAAGTCTATTAATTTCTGGTTGTGAAAGTAAATATGTTTCTGTGATGAATTCGCAGCGCCGTGAGTTAACAACTATAAAGCGCTTGGATAATAGACTGTATGGGATGGAAGCACTCATTAATAAATAGACCCTGAGGAAAAGTAACCGAGGCCTGAGGTTAGCAATAAATTAAAAGAGGGATTTAGCTTTATGCAAATTTGTAGAAGCTGCTGAATTCATTTGGATATCTTTCTGACTACGTTTTACACTAAAATTAATCAATAAATTCTAATCCTTATTTCATTAAGCGCATGTGTGGCATCCGTCCGCCATCTTGGATCGCCATCTACCTTCACTAATTTTTTTGTGAAAATAACTTTTATCAAGATTTTTTTTTTAATTCGTGTTAAGCATTCTATTTTGTAAATAATTTCCTTTAGTTTACATTAAATCTTATTTATTTCATCCAAATGTTTTAAAGTACATAGAACTAGAAGTAAAGAAATCGAAGATATTTCTATAATATAAGAATGAGTATTATTTTTTTTTGAAACTCATGTTAGGTCAATCTGGTGTAATTGTTTAATAAATTCACTTCATATTGCTTTTATAGTTCAGTCCAGAAAGAATACAGAAAGGGAGTGGATATCACTAATGGAATCCAGACATCGTCTCGATATCTATTATTCAAAAACTGAACTGTTATGAACCGTTGATTGAATGAATGTAAAAATAATGCGAAAGGTCGTAGGCTTGCTCATGTAAATTCAAATTCCTTAATTATTAATTTTAATTATTTTACTCAATATTTTGAAGAAATTCTAACATCTTGGCTTATATCATTAAGAGTTACGATCATCTCCTTATATGGCAAACTTTGTTTGGTGAAAATAGATTAGATAACTTGCGAATGTGGGTGGCTTGACAGCCGAGGACGTCGACCTGAAAGATCTTTTGTACTATCCCACGGAAAGAAGGACAGACGGAGAGAAAGACTGAGAAAGGATGGTGTGAGAAATGCAGGGGAAACGGGAGAACCCCGGGAAAACCTGCCCAGCGCGGATCGCCTTGGTGAAAGTAAATGTGAGTTGTTATTGATTCTTTGTCTGCAGAGAATCAATATCAACGCACCATAGAAGGAACGTTATCATTTGTGGCAAACATTAAAGAACTTCCAATAGCTATGTCCACACTTGTGCGATTTTGTATTCGATTTTATTTTCGTCTTTCATTTCGTCTTGCGTCTTCACGCACGCAGTTGAAGCATGCTTGTGAAGCAGGCCGCATCAGTGTCCACATATAGGCTTTAATACGTGCGTCTCGCAGCACAGTGTAAGTCCATTTGTCAAAGGTATCTACACATCTTTGATGTCCTACACATCTTTGATGTATTTATTCAAAGTACCAAAACAATTTATTTCATCAATGATTTTTGTAATACTTAAAGGAATAATAGAAGCCCTTCAGGACTAAGTGTATTAATTCCTCAAATACATGAGTATTTTTTTCAGATAAATAAGGTTTCAGAAATTAAATACAACTGAATTTGAGTGGATTTTGTACTTAAGGAAGTTGTGAAATGTAATTTTTATTGTAATTGCATTATATTTTTTTTTTGTCGTGGATTTCATTCCAAGCACGCATTTTAAGGTTTTTTCGGAATATTCCTATTATCTCTCAATATAATATTTCATTTTGATAATATAATGACAAAGGCATCTTTAGGGACCTCGAGCTATACGGAAAAAAAGTTATTAAGAGCAGAAAATCCATAAAAGTGTTTATTCATTTTTGTCAAAGTAACAATAATTGAAAAAAAAAATCTCTATTTTAGAATGTTAGGAATTACATCGTATTCTTATAAGATCCTCGTGTATTTCTCCAGGGGTGTAGGAATAAATAGGGTCAGCTCTGTTTAGTAGATAGAATGTAAGCCAAAGTGATATTTCGTTTATCTCCTATCTAAGAATAAGGATTTCACTTGATTTTTTTTTTGTATGAATGTATTTATAGCTTATTAATATAAGCCATGTACTTAAAGTTTATATTAATGTACTTAGAAATAAATAAATGTGTGCAATAACAAGATTATTAAACAAGTAAATAAAAATAGTACTAAAGCGCAAAATTAAGAATTTTTTTCCTGTACAACTATTGACTCGATTGAATTCAAAATTGGATATGATTTTTAGAGTGTCTACTATACAATGAATATTTTTTATCTCTGCCTATCCTGAAAAATGCGGACAAAGTCGACTATGTCCGCAAACTGTTATAGATACGGTGGAATAAAAATATTGATTGTACGTAGACACTCTAAACTAAAGCATATCCAAATTTCAAGTCGATAGGGTCAATAGTTGTCGAGTAATAAATTCTCAAGCTTGCGAAAACATACAGTTGTTTGTTTTGTATTTTTCCGGATAGGCAAGAAAAAATATCCCATTCCTCTGGTGTTTGGGGCCTTTGAACGTGATGATGAAGTCCGTTTGCTGATCCGACCTACCGTTCGGGAGTTGTTAAGGACGGACGGACAGGACAAACGCAATAGCTCCCAAATGGCTCACTAAAAATTAGAGACGTCAAAATGAATATTCTTGGGCTAAACGTTTACCATAAAAAATGTGAAGAATCTTGTAACAATACCCCGGAAGCCTTTACACTTAACCTCATTTGTTTGTAATCAAAGAGTTCCTCAAAAAATCATAAATCTCTGGCTTGATTCTGAATTTCTATGAAGCTTATTCGACTTCTTGTCACGATGATCCGATATCGCGATACTCTTTTATTTCCAGGACAAAAGCCTACAGTCTTCGCCACCAGGGTTGAAACTCCCAGAATGCAACGCAGATTATAGTTTTCCTTTCCTGGCCGGTCGCGCACATTCAATTAGAAAAGAAAATGGCGGTCGCTGCTTCACATTCAACATTTCGACGACGAAAAGTTCTCAACAGTCAAGCTAGGGAAATTATTCTTAATGTTGCCCGTCAATTTCAAGAAGATGTATGAGAGATTTTTGATATTTCCTATTTTTGATAATTGAGATTGATATTTACTGCGGAGCTCATGGCATTGATACTGGAGAAATTAGTCAATGATAATGTGTTTCCGGTTTCAACATTCGCCGCGACGACTTTACATATCTTTAATTTCAAATTATAATAGATTCTAATAATTCGATCTTATTTTTTTAGAACTGAAAAGAACAGATCAATTTTAAGGTATTTCTCATTATCTTTTCCAATTTTCATTTATCAATTTTTTAAAGTTTAAATTTTTTATATAGATCAACTTCAAACAGATTTTCAAACAAAATGTTATCATATAAAATGAATAAATAATAATAATACATTTTAAATCTGCGATCAGGAATAAAAATAAACTAGATTGTTATTGATTCTCTTGACAAAACAAAGAGCATACATGTGTATTTTTATCAAAGCAAACGTAATCTGCATTTCCGGTGTTCTAAAATATTTATTTTAACTTAGTCGATTCTTTCGACAAACAAGTAAATGTCAGAGGTACAGTGTGGGCAGTGAAGTTGATACTATTACTTATTCAACTTATTAATAAAATAAAACCCTAAATTAAAAAACGCTTTCATTATAAAATTAATTCTGTTGCGTTTTGTAAGCTTACTGATACTTATACAGAACACCGTTGAAAAGTACGAGAATAATCGTTATTTCGAGCCAAATGATTCTAAAACCCTTACTTAGTAACCTATTCACGTTAAACTGTGGCTTTTTCTCCCTAGCTTTTCAGAAACTTCGAGATTTACCTGGCACTCTTTCGCGAGGCAGCGGATGAACATGGCCGAGTCGTGTGCTTCTTTGTAAAACATGGCGGAGGCAAAATGTGAATCTATAATGCTCTATCGTAATTTCGCCGTCTCAACTTTTACTGATGTACAGCAATTATTTGTTTCAGCCAAGAGTTTCTGCTGGTTCGAAAACTAGTTTCTGTTGGTTATAATTTGAAATTTGGGAATGACCCTTATTCATAGTTCTTCAATATTGTATTGCAGTTCTTTTCCGCCATCTTGTATTCATCCACACTTCTGGGAAACACTGGCACTTAAATTTCGTAATAGTAACTTAAAAGAACAAGGCTTTCCATGAATATGATATTAACTGTTTCTGATTCATTTAATTGGAAATACTACATTGCTAGTTAAACGATGTTCATCAAATCACTGAGTTGATGTGTGTTTGAGTGCCTTGGGGTCCTAAAAACCTCTGGATGGATCTTATTGGAACCTGACATGTTTTTAAGGCTAATAGATGGACTAGCTTTCTTATTTGTCGAGAAGTTACTAGCCTCGAGATGGCAAAAATTTTCGTAGAAAAGAAATAGACACGAAACAATGTTATCTAACAATGAATAATAAAAGCATCGTTTTAATGCGTGGGCCTTTGCATTCTAGGGGCCCCGTGCTGAATTTCTCACTATCTGATTAATGTTATTTATCATTTTCAATTCACTTAAAAAAATAACTGAAAAAAAAGGAACTAAAGTTAAGTCATGGAAAAGAGCCCTTCGAGATATTATTTTATTAGTTAGAGATATTATTTATTAAATATTCTTACATATATCAGAAAATTTCACTCCAGCTAACCCTTTAGTTACCCCCATCCACATTCAACCAGAATGATACTTCTTATTTGCTTATGCCATTTTACGATCCATCCCTAACAAATTAGGGGGAGTTTTTGCCCTACTTATATCTATCTTAATTCTTATAATACTTAAGTATGAATAAATGAATGTATCCTCACATTACTTTTTTGTTATTACAAATTGTTAATGTAATAAACTTTCAAGTAGCCATACAGACTGTAAAATAATTTAAAAGTATTTAAGAAGGGCTTACAATGCAGTTAAGACGGTCCTGGATAATAACTTACTAATCCGCTAATTTATGTGCACTTTGATATGATTGAAATTTATCTTATTTAGGTTATTTAAATATTGCTGCTGTAATTATTTCTTTTTATCCAGAAAGAAGAACGCATTTGTATTCAGAAGATATCATAACTTAAAAAGAAATAGAAATTTTTTATCTATGTCGTTTTCACAAATTTAAAAAAAATAAAAATTAAAAAGAATCTTAAGGAAAGCATTTGAAGGAAAGTATGCAGTAAGTTCTTTCGCGAACTATTCCTTGTTGTTTGGATGTGATCATTCTCATATCAACAGTAATTTAACAATGATTGTTAATAATCACGGCCGTCTAAATATAGGCCTTTACATCGGATTTTAAACCTGAAATTTTAAAGAAAACATAGATTTAAAATGCGATTGAGATTAAATTTTACAGCTTTTGATGGGATTAAAAAAAATAAGATTAAAATTATTCAAACTTATAATTACTCAAGTTTATGTTTATATGATGAATGTGGGTGGCAGGGAAGCCAAATACTGCGACCTGAGGTGAATTATACTAACCCACAGAGGTAAAGACAGATGGAGAGAAAGACTGAGAAAGTATGGTGGGAGAAGTATAGGGGAAACAGGAGAACTCTGAGAAAACCTGCCCAGCGCGGATCGTCACCATCACGAAACCCTCATGAGAACCGAACCCTGGTACTCTTGATGTCGGGTACTGAAGGGATTGGTAGGATTTATAAGCCTTATATCCTGGTTTCACGGGAGAAGAAGTCGATATATAAAACTAGTTCAGTCTTGTGACGTATTCCTAAACGAATTATCGTACCGTGAGTGATTTCACGGGAGAAGAAGAAAAACCAGTTTTTTGCAATGCATCCTGGGATCGAGTTGTTGTGCAACGCAGGCTGGGACTGTACTAAACCAAAATGGCGCCAACCAGCAAAGTTATTGTTTCGCAGCAAGGGCAAAAATAAACGTTTGTTTTTATGTTTATGTTTATGATATTGCAGCTCCAGGGGCACGAAAATATCAATTTTTAATTCCATATTAAATTATTAATTTTGTTCTTGATTTCCTCGCAGGTTTTCTCTATTTTGTACGATTCATTTAATTCTATCTTCATTTTTTCATAAATTCGACGATTTCTCTTCATTCGCCTCAGATTATCAATATTTTCTCGCCACATTTCCAGTAAAATTACAGATTCACCTTCACTCCATTCTGTATGTTGTTTTCGTTGAGGCGTGGTGGGAACGATGGCTGCCATGTTGGAAACGCCTTTATTCGGACAGCGCTATCGACTTCCGCCCTGGCCGGTCACGTGGTGCTCAAAAACGAGAAAATGCGAAGAATCCAGTTTTTAGTCGTTCCGTGAAACCAGGGTATTACCCATTGCATCCACATATGAGGCTTTTGTTGGGCAAGTCCATCGCTTGAAACGCTTTAGAACTTGAATATCAATTGTATTCAGGAGCTACTGTAAACATAAAGAAAATGTTAAGAAATAATGTTTTATGTAAAATAGGCTTTAAGTTTTTCGAACTTCTTATTTTATTTTTAATGATTTTAGTTTTCAGGTTGCACTTTAATATCTCAGAGAAGGAGATTAAGTTATAGTTAGTGAAGTTTTAATCATCGAACGATGAAAATCTTATCACTCTTTTTTCTCGTTCTTACAAGAAATGGAAATCTTTCCAAAATCTTATAGGAAACTTTCTTTCGTTGTTATTTCCGAAGTTGCGGTGAAAGAAAAAAAAAATTAAAAACCTACTTAAAGAATTTTCTTCGCCCAATGAAAAGCATTAGAAGTGAAGGTTAACGACGATTTCCTCATTGACTAACACAAAGTAACAATTTCTAGAATATTCCTTTATGAAAATCAGCTGTTGATAAAAATAATAAATTGTCTAATGTAGCTTTATATCTTACTATATCTATTAAGTAATGAAATTGTTTTTTTTTGTTTGTTTTTTGGTCTGTAAGTTACGTGACTACTGGACTGATAAGCAATACAACATTCACATCGCTAAAATGCTTTCTTTCGATTGGGCATAGGCACGTTACTACCGTTTCAGTAGATTCGAATTATAGCTTTGGTTTCTAAACTTATAGCTTTTGATAGAAACTTTGTTGAGGCACTGCCTGAAATGTGAAGGTGGAGCAACTTGCAGTGATCAAATTGTGCTATGTTAAAGTGCTAACGAAGCCTTTGTGAAACTGAAGAGCTTAATTTATCAAGTGCTCGACAAGTTTGCGTGATTTCGTGACGGTCGTCAGTGAATTCAGGACGATCTCAGATTGGAAAGATTACAACTATCGAGGCATTCTTTATAGCGGCTTCATATACGACAAGTGTAAAGATGGGAAGCTCTGATGGGACGGTTTGATGTTCGAACAACTTCGAGTTTGAAGAAATTCGAGGAAAATCCGGCTTGAATTCACTTGTCGATTCACTTGTCAGTCTCAGATATATTTATAATTTTTTATTACAAATATTTTTATCAATGGTGATTTCTTATTCATCGAAATCTAAACAAAATAAAAAACTCTCGGGGTCTGGAACGGATTAATTCCTTTTACATTATTTCTTTTGGGAATTTAATTTGAAAGTCGAACAAATTTAAAGTCTGACCATCCCCTTGTTAGAAGTTCGAGGTTCCACTGTACTGAAGGGAAATTCCACTGTAAGTAAACATGCTACTAATCCGAACATCAAACAATGTTCCTTAAACGCTGTACGCACGTGCGGTTACTGAAGTTATAAAATAATGCACAAAAAAAATTAGTTACATCCATATTTACGATTTTTTTTTTGTTGGAGCTCTTACAATTCAATTTATTTTACAAAATTTAAAATTTTTTGCACAATTAAAAAATTTAGAGCCAAAAAATTATTGAATAATAAATAAATATAACATGAAATGAAATTCAGCACAAATTTAATCGGGCTGATGAGTCCCAAGTAGGACGAAACGGCCGTTCCCGATAATCGAACCAGACAGGCAAATAATTTCAATTATTTTACAGCACGTTAAACTCCTTTGAATAAATAAATATGTAATCAGATTTTTTTTTCCTATTTTTTATCCAAAAAAAATATCTTTTCATATTTTTGTACATTAACTTTTAATACATTAAGTAAGAAAATCAAAAAGAAATTGAATTCAAGTAGAAAATAAGTCAAACTAAAGCTTATTTCATTGTTATTATTTTATCTCTTAGCTTGTTTTCTCAAGGTAAGAAAGGATCGTAAAAATTAAGTTTGTAGCTGTGTATATGTATTAGGTTTCCTTAATAATTTTTAAAGCTGTAAATCAGTGGTGCCCAACCTACGGCCCGCGGGCCATATCCATTGTTGAATAAGAGATTCCGTCTTTTTTTTTTTTTTGGTTGTTGAATAGGAGATTCCGCCATTGTGGCCCGCGAGATTCACAGCAAAGTCAATTTTGGCCCCCATATTACGAAAGGTTGGGCACCACTGCTGTAAATGATTCTTCTTGAATCTTCTTGACATCAAATACATCCTGAGACTAGAGTTGCATTTTTACGGATAAGTAATGACGGGTCGTCGGATGCGCAGTGGTTCCTCAAAAGAAAAAATACATAATAAAAAAACTCACCAATGAAAAATTAGTGAGAAAATCATGTGCCAACAGTGAGCCGGCACAATGAATTTTTTTAAAGCATAAAAAATTCAATATTATATTAGATATAAAACTATTACATTTAAAAATTCTGCCATACGTATCACTGTTGAGGATTTTGCACGTAAAGATTTCAAAAATAAATTCAGAACATCATAAGAAGCAGAACAATATATTCCTATCAATGTTACTCCATTTGCTAATATATGCGCATGTTTTGATTGATTAAAATTAATTGGATTTAGGAAAATGAAGTAAATATCTAAGGATTTAATTATTTTTTTTCTAGGAGATTCTAGGATACATTGCTTTTTGTATCAATCAAATGAAATTTTAAAATAAATGGCAAAAATTCATTTATATTGTTTTTACGATTTAAAAAAAAAAAAAATTCAGGAAAGTAGTCTAAATTATTTCAGGAACTTCTAGCTCTCTCTACAACAGGTATTAATAGATAATAACATTACACGAGTTGGTTAGGTTTTTTTTTGCTTTTTTTAGGATAAGTTTTCATTTGTGGATGACCGACTTCCTTTCACTTTAATCGCGTTCTTCGACACGTTCTGTCTTAAAACAGTTGCTTCAGTGATGCGAGGAAATTAACATGTGCGGGAAGTGTTGAGCGGGAACGGAACCACATGCCGTCTTCCTGTACGAAACGCACACCTCGCAAATTAAAACCCTTTTCTTTAACGTAATTGCAGGATTCGAAACCTCTGCCGATGACCTACGAGACTCTATACATAATTAACACTCTCCTAAAACGAGCAAATATGGGATAAGGTTTTTTGGGGGGGAAATTAATAAGAGCAAAAGAAACGGATAACTGTACGTTTCGGAGTACTTTTGTTAGCGGAAATTGAAACGTTACGCCCTACGGCATCATTTCTAAGTAACTCTGATATTACAACGAAACTATTACAACAGTTACAAGTTTTGCCTTTTTTTGTGCGTTGTTTATAGGTCCGGATATTTATGAAGTACCGTAGTTTTAATGTGAGCTTAAAAATTCCATTTTTAATTGCATATAAATACAGCTCAGGTTATTACAACTCAAAGATATTTATCTTTATTTTGCATATAAAATTTTACTATTAAAACTTTCCTTAAATTATCAAAATAAGCTCTAAAATTCAAAACAATTTTGAACTGTTTTGAATTTTAGAGCTTATTTTGATTATTTGAGGAAAGTTTTGGTAGTAAAATTTTTTCATATTTACGAGCAGAAATAAGAAAAATTTATCTTCTTATTTATATATATTTAAGAGGCATGTTTACGGGATTAAAGAATTTTTTTTGTTTGTTTGTTGTTGTTTTTTTCCTTGAACAATATGAACTAATCGAAAGATGCTAAGTTGGAATATTTTGTGGCGGAAAGGCTAGTTTTTATTGGTTCATCTGAGGAATTCATGCCACTCGGACAATATTCGGAAACATTCGTTGTACATCTCCAGACTTCGTGAATAATGAAGTGCGCATGCGTCTCAGTTGTCAAAGTGTGTTTTGTGTGCTCTTAGTTGAACCAGAATGTTGTTTTAGTGAATTTTCTTCTACAGCAAGTTTGCAATTACAGTAAAAACTGATTATATTAATAATAAAAAATTATTTTTCTATAACCTTCAGGAATGTGCTTATGCTACAATTGTAGGAAGAAGCATTTACAATGATATGTCATCTTAGATGTGACCTTTCTTCTTTTGTTTTACATTTTATAAAATCTGTTTGTTATATATTTCCTCTGAACTTTCTTTGCAACGTCAGCTGCAGATTGTGAATTTTGTTCTTTTAAGAATGAACACATAGTACGTTTTTATTTTTTGAATATGAATGATTTTCTTCAAACTAGAAGAAAAAAATCATAAAAGAATAAATTGAAAGAGATTTTTTGAAGCAACCAAAATGAATCTATCCTTAGTTGTTTATGTTGTAGATAAAGCACATTTCAGTGATTGTAGCCTTAAATATCACTAATATAAGCTTTTTTTTTTCTCTCTGTGTTTCTTTTACACCCCCGAATTGTTCTGCTGATTGTTTCCACACCTTCATGACGTCACTTCTTTGAAACTGGTCACAACTGGTCTGCCTCATTGAAACTCTGAATAGCCAGATCCAGCAATTTATTCATGATTTGATTGTGATTTCAAGTCTTCTGAGTGGCGTCCTTCTTTTTTACTATAATTTGTAAATGCATTTAAATTCACTCGAAAACGGTTAAAGATGTAATACCAAAATCTATAGTATTTTTAATGTAAATTTAAATTTTTAATCCTAAGTTGTCGATTATTTTGCAAACTGATTCCTTCCTATCCAAGAAATCTCCAAATGACAATAGAATAAAAGAAACTTTTAGAATTAAATTGGTATATTAAATACATATTACTGCCTGCTCAGTTGAAAGTGGACACCTGTGGTATGAATCACACGCTTTTTCCCAGCGTCTAATAGCGTGTAATGTGGCTTTTTGCCGTAAGCACAGCATCCACCCGCCATGGCATGCTCTCCACCAGTTTCTGATAGCAAGCAACCGGTATTTTTGCCCACTCCTCCTTCAAAACCTGCAAAAGTTGGATCCGTGTTTGCGGTCGCACTTCGACGCGCACGATTTCGGTGCTCCAATTCATCCAACAGATGTTCAATAGCGTTGAGGTCCAGACTCCGGACGGTCCACTGAAGTTCAAGAATATTATTCTCCGGAAACCAGGCGCTGACAACACGGGCCTTAGGGCATGGTGGATTCTCGTGCTGGAACGAAAATGACCTTTACCGAACTGCGACCAAATCGTAGGAAGCATGAAATTGTCTAGAACGGGCAGAAACTGTGTGGATGTCATTCTCCCCTCGATCACAACCAACGGACCACGTCCAAACCAGGAGAAACACGACCACATTATCCTGCCACCATTGTTCCACTGGGTCATTCCATGCCAAGTGATCTAAACGTTCCCGCCATCATGTCTCCAATTTTGTTCAAATTTTAGCTGTAGCACCGGTAAGGTGTTAAACTAAGTTCCCCAAAATTTGAGGTGCCAAGCTTCAATAGTTGTTGATCTAGACCCTCTATCTGAAAGGTAGTCGGTCCATGTTCGCGCAACATTGAACAAAATGCCACTTTTGGGATCTAATAAAATTGAAATTAACTTACAAAAATGGCTAAAAATTTGAGATCCTATACAATTTTTCCTGCTGATTCCAATAAAATTAATTTTAACATTATGGATGCAAAATTCAGTCAAACAAGTTGACTCAAAGTGTGCATAAAAATTTGTTGTGACTTCCCGCTACAAAATTTGACAATATTTAGACTCTAACAACTTCCAGGCAAAAAAAGGTATGGACTTGAAATTTTGAACAAGCACTATGCTTGGGCAAGACATGTTACTGCCAAATTTGCAACTATCTAGCATCTACAGTCGCCCTGCAGGATCTCTTCAAATTTGGCACTGTTGGTACGCATGGTAAAATTTACAAAGTTTAAAGCCAATTATTAAAAAATAGTCTACCTGAATCTGCTTGTGAATAGTATCATCTGAAAGAAAAAACGTTGCTCTGCAAGACTGATGTATTTTTTTTTTTTTGCAATGCGACCATTAAGTAGCCATATAGGCAGGTCAAAGTATGTTAAAATTTGTATGTGTGTGACATATTGCATCCTGGATACGGTATGTTTACTGCAGGATCCCAAGCCTGATTGTGGCTATCTTTGCTTGAGGAAAATTTGCTCTTTCCAATTGCTATGAATTTGAGTCTTAATAGTCATTTAAAATTATTGATATAATAATAAATTCATTTGCACTTCATTTAGGGTCAATCAAACTAGGGTCAATCAAACTAGGATCAATCAAACCAGCACTAGTTGCTCGACCATTTTTAAAAAAAAATGATTTTTTTTCCTGTTGTTACCCCTATACATGAGTACTTCAAAACAGACATTATTTTTTTTTATTTGATTTCGTTTAAAAATGGCGTCCATTTTTGTTTTAGGGTTTCCGGCATTTTTGCCTTTGCAGACAGTTGCGGTAATTCTCAGCTAACACAGAAAATCAAACTAAAATATCAAACTCAACAATTTTTTCACAGATACCTCTCATAAAGTTCTCTTTATACTGTAAATATCAAATTTTTATTAGGTCCCCACCAGAGATATTGGGGCTCAAACTTTGAAAAAAAAGAAAAAAGCGCTATAACTTAATTAGGAAGCCAGTAACAGAGCTGAAATATGTTTTGTTTAATTTTGGATGTATATCTTTTCTCAAAAAAATGTATAGCTTTGCTATTTCATTCCTTCCTGCTCAAAAAAAAAACCCGGAACTTTGATTTTTGTTCAAAAGCGAACATAAGTTTCAATTCCAAATTTCAGCTATTTATGTTAGAGATATGTTAAAAAATTATAGAACATAAAATGTAGTTTAGAATGTGCTGAAAATAACGGTTTTTACCACAGCTTTGTATCGTTTTTTCTTAGCTGAGTTATCGAAATTACCGCAACTGTCTCTCTCTCTCTCTCTCTCTCTCTCTCTATATATATATATATATATATATATATATATATATATATATATATATATATATA
>JAFIDM010006943.1:51871903-51896737 GCA_023159025.1 Thereuonema tuberculata | reverse complement strand
ATATATATATATATATATATATATATATATATATATATATATATATAATATATATATCGTTTATATGAAGAAATAATAATAAAAAAAAATTGAAGACCCAACCAAAATCACTTATAAGTTAAACAAAATAATTAATAAAGCAAAAGTAAAAAATTTTAATAATACTTATAAAAAAAAATGATTTTAAAAACCTTATTGGACAAAATAATCCCGGGTACAAAAATAATTGGATGACCCCTCAATTAATGGAGAAAATAAAGGAAAAAAATTATTTATACACGAAATTTTCAAAAAACAAGAATAATAAAAAACTGGAAATTGAATATAAGAAAACACGTAATTCTTTGAAAAATTTAATCACAAAACAAAAAAATAAATACTACAGAAATTTAATAAAAAATGACTCAAATGTAAATTCAAACATTTGGAAAATTTTAAACAATAATAAAATTGGAAAAAAAAAAATGAAAAACAAAAATGAATGAAAAAATTTTATTAGAAAATAATGATAGCAGAATTCTATTTCACAATTTATATAAGAAGTTCACTCAGAACACCTATGGCAAAACCTCAACAAAACATAACTCAAGAAAAAATAAAGACAATATACTGGAAACGGAAATGAACTCTATGGTTTTACTAACACCAATAATATTAATAATATTAATCAAATAGTATTAATCAATACTAATAGTATTGATAATTGGATCTATATAAATAAAAATGAAATGAAAAATATTAACAGAATCTTAAAAAAAATAATAAATTTAATTTTTCCTAGCTTTAATAAACTGCAAATTGAACAACAAAATCAAATTTTAGTAAATAATAAAATATTATTTCCTCAACAAAGAGTTATATTTAATTTAATTATACAAAATTATTATAAAATATGTTATAACATGCAGGAAGATAATACCCATGCAACAAGAAGAAATAGACTATATACAAAACAAGTCTTTGATAATCTAAAAAATAACTTCGGACTAAGAATTAAAAACAGACTAATTAATAAAATATTTGATCAATTTTCAACAGAAATGAAAAAAATTGAAAAGATATCTATCTTTAAAAAAATAATATATAGAGATATAATATCTGGGAAAATCATATGGGTCGACTAATTTGAAAAAAAAAAAAAAAAAAAAAGCTTTATGATTATTATATACTTTATGTACTTCACTTTACATTAATTATGTACTAATAAGATATTAGCTTCTATCTTTTATCTCAAAATTTTTTTTTTTTTTTATTTGAACAATTAATTGAATATTATGTTTACATTAAAAGTATATAGGACCATTTTCGTATATAATACCATTATAACTCTCAGCACCTACAATACAGGCTAATAACCTAGTAGGACTGAAATGTAATATTTAATAATGAATAAAATAAAAAAAAAAAAATTGAATATTAAAAAAAATAAAAAAAACAAAAAAACACTTACTCGTATGGTCCAGATTTAATTAATATGATAGACATCAAAAAAATAAATGAGTCTATCAATTTTGTTGGTGGACCTTTTCAATAAGATATATTATACAGGAATTTATCCAAAACCATGGAAAATTGCATATACAATTCCACTACACAAAGGTGGAGACCAAACAGACCTTAATAACTACAGACCAATTGCTCCAATTTCTAATATATCAAAATAGAAATAGAAAGCTATCTATCGAAAAAAATTAATAACTACGTAACTCAAAGGAATTTACTAAACAATAACCAGTATGCATATCAGAAAAACAAGAGCACTACACTGTTACTAAACAAAGTTAATGAGAGCATTAATACATCATTGAATGAAGGAAACATAATATATATAGCTTTTATTGATTTTAAAAGAGCTTTTGACTCTATAGATCATAAAATCCTATTAACACGACTTGATCAAATAGGCATAAGAGGAAAAGAAATAAAAATTATTGAAAACTACTTGAAAAACAGAAAATTCAAAATTAAAATAGGACAAAAAATAAGCAAAACTTTCCATACAAAAAAGAGGAATTCCGCAGGGTTCGAACTTGGGATCTATTTTATTCAATATATTTATTAACTCTATAAATAATAACATAAAAGATGCAGAAATTTATTTATGTGCAGACGATGTAATTCTAATTACTAATGATACAAATCAAATAAATGCGAGTAATAAAATGCAAATGGAGCTGAATAACATAAACAAATGGGCATATCGTAATAAAATGATAATAAACGGTGAAAAGTCTAAGATTAAGATAATTAAAAATAAAAATAGAAAAATAAATAACAATGATACTTTAAGTTTACATGAAATAGAATGTACAAACATAAATCATAACAATAATAACTTATTGAAGAACTGTAATTGTAAGAAGTTAGAAATCATCTCTACATATAGATAACTAGGAATACATATTGATGATAAACTTAACTGGAATAAACAATACAACTACGTTATGGGAAAACTTGCATCATACTCTTATCTTTTCTATCATATTAAAAAAATTGTGCCATTTAAACAAAAATTAATTATATACAAAGCTTTGGTCGATTCATTGTTAAATTATGGACTAGAATGTTGGATAAGTTTAAAAAAACAACAAATGGATAATATAAACAAAATAACAATGAAAATTTTCAATAATGTATAGGTAAACTAAATTTAAACCTACATTTGAACAACAACGAATAAGAAAAAAAATATGGGATACTAAAAATAGATGAAAAATTTATATATAAAATAGTCATATCCAATTACTTTGAAGTAAGAAAAAAAAAGAAATTAGTAGATGATGAATTTAATACAAGACACAATTGGAATAAAATCTTTAAAATAGACAAAATAAGCAATAACTTTGGATATAGATTAAATAATTATGTTAAATACAAAATTTTCAAACAATTAAATATTGAATACAAAGACAATATTACATTTAAAGAAATAAAGCACAAATTAATCTCTGACGTGGTAGATGGTAGAATTATATTAAAGAACGATAACTACTAATTTTAATTTTTTTTTTTTACTAATGTAGTAAACTCTCAGTCACATAACACAGGTATGCAGTTTACATAAGCATACCTAATGGGACTGATATACATTAAAAAAAAAAAAAGAAGAAGAAGAAGAAGTCTGCAAAGGTCAAAATGCCGGAAACCCTAAAACAAAAATGGTCGCTATTTTTAAAAACGAAATCAAATAAAAAAAAAATAATGCCTGTTTTGAAGTACTCATGTATAGGGGTAACAACAGTAAAAAAAATTTTTTTTTTTTTTAAATGGTCGAGCAACTAGTGCTGGACCGTTTGCTATGGATTGATCCTAAATGAAGTGCAAATGAATTTGTAATTATATCAATAATTTTAAGTGACTCAAATTCATAGCAATTGGAAAGAGCAAAATTTTCCTGTAGCAAAGATAGCCACAATCAGGCTTGGGATCCTGCCATAAACATATCGTAATCAGGATGCAATACGTCACACACACACAAATTTTAACATACTTTGACCTGTCTACATGGCTACTTAATGGTCGCATTCCAAAAAAAAAAAATACATCAGTCTTGTAGAGCAACGTTTCTTCTTTCAGATGATACTATTCACATGCAGATTCAGGTAGATTATTTTTTGATAATTGGCTTTAAACTTTGTAAATTTTACCTTGCATGCCAACAGTGCCAAATTTGAAGAGATCCTGCAGGGCGACTATAGATGCTAGATAGTTGCAAATTTGGCAGTAACATGTCTTGTTGTTAGAGTCTAAATATTGCCAAATTTTGTGGCGGGAAGTCACAACAAATTTTTATGCACACTTTGAGTCAACTTGTTTGACTGAATTTTGCATCCATAATGTTAAAATTAATTTTATTGGAATCAGCAGGAAAAATTGTATAGGATCTCAAATTTTTAGCCATTTTTATTAGTTAATTTCAATTTTATTAGACCCCAAAAGTGGCATTTTGTTCAATGTTGCGCGAACATGGACCGACTACCCTTCAGATAGGGGGTCTAGATCAACAACTATTGAAGCTTGGGACCTCAAATTTTGGGGAACTTAGTTTAACACCTTACCGGTGCTACAGCTAAAATTTGACAAAATTGGAGACATGATGGCGGGAACGTTTAGACCACTTGGCATGGAATGACCCTACTGGAACAGCCCTCTTCTGCAGAACAAACTGCTGCAGGGCCCTCCGTTCTCTATCGGTCAGCATGGGGACTGGGTCGTCTCCATGACATCGTATTTCCACTCCTCACGTTTCAACGGTCGACTTTGGCAGGTTCATTGTCGCTCCTATGGTTCGCACACTCTGGCCACTCTTGTGGCAGCCTATGACTACTCCACGTTGAAAATCGCTCAACTGCTTTGATAGTGGCATTTTATCTCAGCACGTGGTTAGACACTAAATGACTTCAACTATACATGAACCACTACGGCTGGTATCCACTTTTAATTGAGCAGTGGTTAGACGGCGGTCTGCTGTGTGTGGCCAGTGTGCCGGCACCTGGGTTCGAATCACGGTCGTAGCATGACTGTTTCTTTCTTCTTCTGTGTTTCGGTCGCTTCCCCCTGGGACTCACTCTCTCAGGTGTATCCTCGGCGGGAAGTGAATTCTCGTCTCTGATTTCCTAGCCTTGTTCTGACGTTGTCAGATGGGGCTAGCGCGTGGTCCGTTGGGGCCCATTCGCGAGTAATAGTAGTACATATACATATTAGTAATATAAAATTATAGTCGGACCTCTATTTAACGAATCTCTATTTTACGAATTTCTCTCTTTTGCGAACTTTTCTTTGGAACCAAGAACATTTTGCTTCGTAAAATAACCTCCAAATAGCAAAGTGCATTTTCTATTTAACGAACTTTTTCGTGGTATCTTTTTTTTTTCTCCGTGAAATGTTTTTATTATCAATATTCCCTTAGAGAAAATGAAAGAAATGTGGACACAGCTGAGGGAAAAAGAAGAAATTAACGATGATGTGCTGATTGATGATTGTCTTTCACTTGATTTTGAAGTTGAGACCTCGGAAACACTAACTAAACCGGATATTTTGGACAGTGTGAAAAATAAAAAACAACACAACAATGAATTGCGATGAAGACGTAGATGATGAAAATGGAAATGATCATGATGCAGAAATCAAAAAACTTTCATATGATGAAATGCTAAAATCATTTGAAACAATCCGACGCGGATTACAATTTAAAGAAAATACTGAAGGGGTTTTGGTGCATTGCAAAGATGCGAGACATACTACAAGCGAAAACACTTTTTCAAAAAAAAAAAAAACTCAGACAAAATTAACAGACTTCATTAGTAAAATTTAAGTACGCATGTGGTAATGTATGCTTTATGCTGTTGAAATTATTACTTTTTTTAATAATATTTATTGTTTATGTATTTCAAATCTGTTTTATATAGTTTAAAGAAATTTTAAAAGGTGAATCTCTATTTAACGAATTTTTCATATAACAAACTTTTTTGCGGGATTTAGCGACTTCATTAAATAGAGGTCCGACTGTAGTAATATTACTAATATAAAGAAAGAAGCACTATTTCTAATAGGTAGAATGCTGAAAAAATCACTATTTGTAACTCAAAAATCCCTGAAAAATATATCTATATTACTAATATATTAGTATATTTATTAGTAACTACTTTTCAGTGGTTTTTGAGTTATAAATAGTGATGGTTTTTAAGTGACAAATGGTCATTTTTCAGTATTCTATCTAATAGAAATAGTGCTTCTTTCTCTCTTGAATCTCTTTTTTTAATTACAATTGATACCTTTCAGTGGTTTTTGAGTTACAAATAGTGATGGCTTTTCAGTTACAATAGTGATTTTTCAGTATTCTATCTAATACAAATAGTGATTCTTTCTTTCTTGACTCTTTTTTTTATTCAAACATCTCCCATGTACACGTGCTTGTTTTTCAATATCACTTAGAATAAGTAAGAATATTATATTTAAAATATTCCAATATTTCGGCAATTATAGTTCTAATTGTCATTTTCGAATTAAAAATAAACAGACCGATCGGAAATAAATAAAAAAATCTTGAGATTCAAAAAAAAAAAAAGTTGAATACATTCCTTTATTGATGGGGGAAAGGGGATGGACACATAACTCAAAAAACAATGTAAAGTGAGTAGTAGTCACCTTGTCTAATCGATAAGACGCCTGACTTCGGATCAGAACATTGTAGGTTCGATTCCTCTCGCGGATGTTTCATTGTAAAAATTGTTCCTATTTTCCATTCGCTCAGGAAATTGCGCCGGACAGACAGATAGACAGACAGACAGAGAAATAAAAGATTATAGTAATAGTCTATAGATTAAACTTAAATAACAAAATTCGTAATAGACATTTTGCGTGTTGGGTACATGTTTTTCAACATACGGTATTCATAACGGTACAATTGTCAATTTCAAAATAGTGTATTCAACTTCATAGAGTTTTTCTGATTTCGTGTTTTAAGAAACTTTAGGGGATTGAATAGATTACTGTGCTATATCCATTACACAATTACAGTTCTAAGGTAAATAAAAAGCAAAGATCCACCAAATTCTCACTAATTTTCAATTACATTGTTACTCACTTTTTCATATCTGCAAATTTTCCCTTTTATTGACGGCTGCGCTTTACAGATTTTGAACCTAACTTTCAAGTTTTAAAATTGACTCCTTAATAATGACTGTATATTTGCAGGTTGTCTTTCACTAATCGAATAAATCTCGCCTTTTCCTTCTATTACCCATGACTGCAAAAGAGAGACTGAAGTAAATGAAGGGAACACAGGTTTCATCAAAGCGAAAATTCATTCAATTTTTGTCTCTGACCGATCTTTCATGAAAAGCCACCCAGAAACCTCATGAAATACATCGATATGGAACGCTGAGCTGGAGAATATCTATAGTTGAAAATACGTCCAATTCTATATCGTCTTCAAAAATAAATACCACATATAAAGGAGAATTACGGGTAACTCAGTTACTTATATCTCGGGAATAATTTATATGTAATTAAATACAATTTTCGCCAGGACCTATAAACAGTTACTCACAAACCAGAACTACGTACAAGTGGGTTACGTATAAACCAGTTTTTACTATATCATATTTTTAAAAATGGGTGACGTAAAAGGAATCATGAATGGAGAAAATAATCGGAGCAAGAAAGGAATCACGACATTTAAGTCATATTTTGACCTATGAATTTAAAAAAAAAGGAAACACGGACAAAAGAAACATTTGTAAAACTTTACGGAAATGACGCAATAGCTGAGATAGTTACAGAGAATGGTTTGCTAAATTAAGAATGGAAATTTCAGTGTGGAAGATGAGTCTCGAACAAGACGGAGTTCAGATATTGATAACACGATAATTGACAAAGAAATTCTAAATAATCCAAAACAATAAAGGAATTTACAATTCCGCTTGGAATCCCCAAGACGACTCTAAAACAAAGATGGGCTTTGTCAGTCGTTACTTCTTGAACTGTCTAAAAGGAATTTGTTAGACAGAGTTTCGGCTTACATTAAGCTCCTTGGCCGTCAAAATAAAAATGATCCATTTCTGCACAGATTGATAACGGGAGATGAAAATTGATATCAATCTATATTACTAAAATCTTTTATTTCTCTGTCTGTCCGGCGCAATTGTTAAGTTCTTGTGAAAAAATTTCTACAATGAAACGTTGCGACGGGAATCGAACCTGCAACCTTTTGATCCGAAGTCAGACGTCTTATCCATTAGGCCACATTGTTATCCCGTCATTGTTGACGGGGAGTATATGTACTAGTTTGAAACGAATATGACATTGGTCTCTAACAGGACAGACTTCTTAATCCGCTATAAAGTATTCGAAAAGGGAATGCACTCTGTCTGGTGGGATTGTATAAAATCCGGAGAAAGCATAATACAGAAAAGACTATCAATAAGTGGGAAATCCAATAGAGGCGATTGCAGTAAAACGTCCAACAATTGCAGATATGCGGTGTAATGTTTCACCATGATAATGCTAGACCACATTCTGCGATGATCACCCAGTATAAATTACATGAGGTCTATTGGGAAATCTTAATTCAGCCACCTTATTCACCAGACTTGGCCCCATCCGATTTTTATCTTCTCCGAGAATCTACAAACATCGCTTGCAAAAAAAACGCTTCAAACATCAATATTGTTAAAAAATACATCTCGAAGAATTTTACAATTGCAAATCTAAAAAATGGAATAAATAAGCTAATTGAACATTGCGATAGTATTATACGGTGAATATATCATTGATTAAAATAAAGATCAATATTGAAGCTGTTGTTTCATTAAAAAAGAGAACGACATGAATTTCTCAAATAAGCCAATAGATCATGTCTTCTAGATTGAATTTATAGGTCTTACTTTTAGAGTTGGCAGAGCCGTTTCTAGGTGTTCTGCCACCCTAGGCGAGAACTGAAAAATGCCGCCCCCTCTCTTTCAAATGCCGCCCCAACCATAAAAAAAAAAAACGGAATCCGTCCTTCGGCCGCCCTAAAATCTTGCCGCCCTAGGCGGCCGCCTA
Organism: Thereuonema tuberculata; assembly: GCA_023159025.1. Classification (NCBI taxonomy): domain Eukaryota; kingdom Metazoa; phylum Arthropoda; class Chilopoda; order Scutigeromorpha; family Scutigeridae; genus Thereuonema; species Thereuonema tuberculata. The sequence goes on along the minus strand of JAFIDM010006943.1, from coordinate 51,888,190 downwards.
GTCTTGCCTAGTAGTAGAAACGGCCCTGAGAGTTGGCACGTCATTTTTTTAATATTTAGAACCTGTTTATGTCTAAGATTTGTAAGGTTCTAATTATAATATACTGTGATGAATATATTATTTGTAATGAAATGCCAATTTCAAATTCAAACTAAATATCCCAATAATGCTAAATTCAATTTCTATTTTTGTATTTATTTTATGTATTGTATACCCTATTATTCAATTAATTATTAATTAGTTAGATTATTTTTTTAAGCAAAATAAAACAAGAATCAAGATCAGCACAAGCTTAAAGAAATTGCCTTTCTGATTCGATTATCGGGAAGGAATCGTGAACGGCCGTTTCGTCCTACAGGGGACTCATCAGCCCTATCTCTGCCTTCCCCGACAAAAGATGTTTTGGTTTTTTCTGCTTTTTCGAAGCACTGCTTTTTTTTTTCACTGATCGTTGCATGGACTGATTGTAATCGTTATGTACGTGCTCTAACTTCTCTTTTCAATTTTATCTGATTTTATTAAAGTATTGTATAGTTTAATTACAAGAAAAAAAATGAAAGTGATAGGCAGTTTACTGTTCACTTAATCACAGAACGTAAGATGAAAGACAGACGCAGCACATACTATATCTGTAAGCAAACTGATGCCATCTGGAAAACGTCAAGCAATAGCGTCATACCGCAAAAAGTGTCGTATCGGCGAATCAGCTGCCGCAAAATCGGGGAATGGTGACAATTGAAACTGTCGTATGAGCGAAGTGTCTGAAAGTGAATTGTCACAAAGTGGAGTATGACTGTATCTATGAATTCATAATAAAATATTTAGATACAATATATGTTAAACTCCAAATCAACTGATACAGGGATAGTAAATGTTTTACAAGAATATTTGTCTTGCGAATTTTGCACAATGAATTATATTGAAGATAGTTACTGCTAAATTCAATCAGGCATCTGTATGTTTTCTAATTTTTATTACGAATTCTTTAAGATTATCCTTAGCTTCTAGATGGATAATCTCAGCCTCGGGTTAATATTTGTTAATTTTAATTTTCAAAACCATTAATACGATAAGAAAATATTTATTCTAGAAGCTTCGAGAAACATACCCTAGATCGTTGCTTAATGGAAACAGCTTAAAACTTAAGAAAACCTTATTGATATCTTTTTTTTTTTAAGTCTTTAATAAGAAATAACATAAAAAGAATTTTTAGCTTTACGTTATTGCTGATCATATTTATAACCGGTACCGAAAAGAAATAATTTCTCCTTTTTGACTGACTGATAAATGTTGGTAAGTTTATTACAGAGAGGGGTTCGTAGATAGATGTCCTCAGCGGTGGAGTCCCCCCATTTTACGACAAGACAAAAAATTTTGGTACCAGAGGATATTTTAGAATTGGTCTTCCTTTATAATGTCTATTATTAACTACAATAATAACTACTTATTATTAGCTACAAAAAAAAATAGAATCAAAAGTTCAATTTTTTTTAAATCGGAAAATGCATGTCTGTCCATCAGTCAACAAGACAATTCAGAAACTAGGAAGCTGGAATTTTAGGGATAGGTACAATTGTTACAAGACAGTTCCTCTTGACACACATCCGACCAATATCATAAGAATCAAACGAAAACGTGCATTACTGGCCTAGGATTACATTTATCAAAGAAGCCTTAGACTGTACTAGTTGATAAATCTATTAAACGCTTGTAGACTTTCTTAGAAATTAGGAAAATTACTACGATAAACTAACGTAAATTACTAAAAATGCTTCATACTTATTATCATTGCTTTTGAGTACAACTGTTTGATCTCACCAGGCGGATATTAGAGAATTGGCACGCTAACTATATAATTTTATCTTATAAATTAACTATATCTAATTTTAAATTATATGTATGTAGAATAGTACTATATATAACTAATGAATAGGAAAGGCTTAATATATACCTTGAAGATAAAGTAACACTAAATCACATTATTATACGATTCCATTAATTTTCAACTGTAATTTGAAAAAAATCGCTGAAAAACACTAGATGGATTTCTTTAAAATTTTTAAGATCTAATTTAAACAACTTAGCATCAAAGTTTTACAGAGTTCTGTTCATTTCGGCGAAAGATTTCGGGAGGATAGCAAAATAAATCTGTCTACATTTTTAATTGGACCATAAAGGGGAGACCGGGGCCAAGTGTACCTAGGGGAAGAGTGCACCGTTGACTTTAGTAATTCGTGTAGACTATAGAATTTGCCAAAAATCGGAAAGAAGGTTGGTGCCATTGTGGCGCTGCTACCACAAAAGCGTCAGTGAATTCGGCTTATTGGTGACAGTGAGGTGATCGATTGTTTTGTTTTTGTCCAGGTAAGTAAATGTTTAGTGTTGTTTTTATTTTAATATTGCCGTTCAGCGATGCATTGAATAACATAACCGTAATATTCATATTGAAGGTGGTAATCTAAAGATCATTTTAAGCTGTAGTATGAATTGAATACTTAAAGTAGTCGAAAGTTACAACTGAAGGAAACGCCAAAAAGGCGATGGGGCAGAGTGGACCGAACGACAAGGGGCACATTGGACCAGTGGTCAACTCTGCCCCGCTGTTTTTACAGTAAAATATTTTGGCACTATATATTATATTTTTTTTTCTATATTATATATTTATTAGGCCTATTGTATTATATTGTATTACATTATTACATATTATAATTTTTTATACATTTTTTTTATGTAGGCTATCATATATTGTGTTTGGCCTATATTATTAAAGGATATTATCCCTTTAGTAATTCCTCTCAGCAAGTACCGTAATAGGGGAAGACTTCGCGCGAAGGCATCTTAATCTTCGAAAATAGCCAATTTACACATTTAACTGTTATTAAATTCTAATTAAAAGCTATGCAAACTGTCATGTTGTGGAATTGGCAACATGACACGATTAAAATCTTGGTCTCTGAGGGAATATATTTTGATTCTTAATAATTGTATTGTTGTAATTATGTACTTGAATTTTTGTATTTGGTAAAGTCTTGTATATTATTATTGTGATATTTCGTGCTTAAATATTATTTTAGTGGTTTGAGCTTATTTAGAAAACAATATGTGCGAAAGAAAAAGAAAAACTTCGAAAAAACAGTTGTGCGTTGATTGAGTGATCACGTGGTTTTATCTGTTTTGTTTTCCGTGGGAACAAAAGGAGAAAAGTTAAGTACACTCTGGCGGGAAAAATCAGATCAGTTGATGAATCTGAAACACACGGGCAAAAAGTACATCCAATCAGTCTAAACATTTCAGGAGAGGGAGCGTATTCTAAAACACACACAATTACATCCCTAAGTGAAGTGGATTCAATGTACGCAGTGCAAGAGATGGGCCATAGTTACTGCGTAGCCAGTGATATTCGGGGTTTATTTTACGAATGCCTCAACTGCAAAGAAGATTTCTCTAGTGAAAGTGATTAATTAATTCAATGTAAACCTATTTGATATTATTCATTTACGACTTTCAACTGCATAATGATTATTTTAAATTTTCACTTGAATGTGTAATACCTTAGGTAGTCTATGTTAAGTTAAACTTTATTTCATGATATGCTAAATGGCATATTATTTTATATTCAATAAAAATCTTACTTTAAATGTTGTTATTCTTACCCGGACCAACGTGCCCCATGGGGTGGTCCAGCCTGCCCCGTGGTCGGGGCAGGTAGGACCACTCTACCATTTTTGCTTTGCGAATTAATACCAATTTTATTTATGAAGATAATGAAATGAAATCAAGTATTTACATTCTTGAATAGTTTCCGATTCTGACAAAAAAAAAATGCAATGGAAAATATCTTAACAAAAAAAAGAAAAAAATTCAACAAAAAAAAGTGGACCGCTCTGCCCCGGTCTCCCCTACTATACATAACTAATGAATAGGAAAGGCTTAATATATACCTTGAAGATACAGTAACACTAAATCACATTATTATACGATTCCATTAATTTTCAAATGTAATTTGAAAAAAAATCGCTGAAAAAAACTAGATGGATTTCTTTAAAATTTTTAAGATCTAATTTAAACAACTTAGCATCAAATTTTTACAGAGTTCTGTTCATTTCGGCGAAAGATTTCGGGAGGATAGCAAAATAAATCTGTCTACGTTTTTAATTGGACCATATAGGGGAGACCGGGGCCAAGTGTACCTAGGGGAAGAGTGGACCGTTGACTTTAGTAATTCGTGTAGACGCTAGAATTTTCCAAAAATCGGATAGAAGGTTGGTGCCATTGTGGCGCTGCTACCACAAAAGCGTCAGTGAATTCGGCTTATTGGTGACAGTGAGGTGATCGATTGTTTGTTTTTGTCCAGGTAAGTAAATGTTTTGTGTTGTTTTTACTTTAATATTGCCGTTCAGCGATGCATTGAATAACATAACCGTTATATGCATATTGAAGGCGGCAATCTAAAGATCATTTTAAGCTATAGTATGAATTGAATACTTAAAGTAGTCGATAGTTACAACTGAAGGAAACGCCAAAATGGCGATGGGGCGGAGTGGACCGAACGACATGGGGCACATTGGACCAGTGTTCCACTCTGTTTTTACAATAAAATATTTTGACACTATGCATTATTTTTTTTTTCTATATTACATATTTATTAGGCCTATTATATTATATTGTATTATATTATTACATATTATTTTTTTATATATTTTTTTATGTAGGCTATTATATATTGTGTGTAGCCTGTATTATTAAAGGATATTACCCCTTTAGTAATTCCTCTCAGCAAGTACCGTAATAGGGGAAGACTTCGTGCGAAGGCAACTTAATCTTCGAAAATAGCCAATTTACACATTTAACTGTTATTAAATTCTAATTAAAAACTATGCAAACTGTCACGTTGTGGAACTGGCAACATGACACGATTAAAATCTTGGTCTCTGAGGGAATATATTTTGATTTTTAATAATTGTATTGTTGTAATTATGTATTTGAATTTTTGTATTTGGTAAAGTCTTGTATATTATTATTGTGATATTTCATGGTTAAATATTATTTTAATGGTTTGAGCTTATTTAGAAAACAATTTGTGCGAAAGAAAAAGAAAAACTTCGAAAAAACAGTTCTGCGCTTGATTGAGTGATCACGTGGTTTTATCTGTTTCGTTTTCCCATGGGAACAAAAAGAGAAAAGTTAAGTACACTCTGGCGGGAAAAATCAGATCAGTTGATGAATCTGAAACACACGGGCAAAAATACACCTAATCATTCTAAACATTTCAGGAGAGGGACCGTATTCTAAAACACACACAATTACATTCCTAAGTGAACTAACACAATTTTCAGTAAGTGAAACTCTAAATTAAATATAAATTCTATATATACTTTGTTTCATTAGAAAGCATTAAAAAAAGGCATAAATAACAATATAATCTTAATAATCTTAATATAGAACAAAAAAAGGTCAACGGCAATATTGACGGATACGCCAGTAAAAAAAGCTCTGCAAGAAGAGCAACGAAAATCTAAAGAAAGAAAAGAAAGAGTAGCAACGAAAAACATGACTCGGCCAACAGTCTCTAAAAGCAACATAAACAAAAAAAACAAACAAATAGAAGCAAAGGAAGAGGAAACAATTACAGATGATTAGTGATGATGAAGATGCTGCGCGCCTCTCCTGTTTGAAGAACTTTAAAAAAAGCAAACCAGGGCAGGAGTGGATTCATGTATGCAGTGCAAGAGATGGGCCCATTGTTCCTGCGTAGCCAGTGATATTCGGGATTTATTTTTAACGAATGCCTCAACTGCAAAGAAGATTTCTCTAGTGAAAGTGATTAATTAATTCAATGTAAGCCTATTTGATATTATTCATTTACGACTTTCAACTGCATAATGATTATTTTAAATTTTCACTTGAATACGTAATACCTTAGGTAATCTATGTTAAGTTAAACTTTCTTTCATGATATCCTAAATGGCATATTATTTTATATTCAATAAAAATCTTACTTTAAATGTTGTTATTCTTACCCGGACCAACGTGTCCCATGGGGTGGTCCAGTCTGCCCCGTGGTCGGGGCAGGTTGGACCACTCTACCATTTTTGCTTTGCGAATTAATACCAATTTTATTTATGAATATAATGAAATGAAATCAAGTATTTGCATTCTTGAATAGTTCCCGATTCTGACAAAAATAAATGCAATAGAAAATCTCTTAACAAAAAAAAAAAAAAAAATTCAACAAAAAAAAAAAAAAAGGACCGCTCTGCCCCGGTCTCCACTACTGTATGTATAAGCCACGTATCACATTTGATGAAATTCAGTCCATTGTTTAACGCATAAAAACAGACAAATGGACGAACAGAAGACAAAAATGTCCACTTGAAATCGCCTTCGCTTGGCCAACGATAAAAATTTATTAATCCAAAATCTTTTACGTGTACCAGTGGCGGATTTAGCCCAGACCCATGGGGGGGGAGGGCAAATGTTAAAGGTTCTTGTCTTGTGGCTTATGGGTGGGGACTACTGATCTAAACAAAGCGTTCTCTCTCGTTCCCGTGCTTAATTTTTAGTGTTTCGTTTCTCTTCTCCTTTATTTCTTTCAATTCTTCTCCCTTCCTTTTCTTACTGCATTTTTAAAAAGGCGGCTGAGCACAAAAAAAGGCCTGTTGCCACCCCCTCCCTGGATCCGCCAGTGAAGTATACTGCTCATAATATAAATTCAATAATAAAGCCGGTATACCTGCTTAATTAAACAGGTGTACCGGCTTTATTATTGAATTTTTATTTATTTATAAAAATTTATTAGTGAACATAAAAATTTATTATGCAACGAAGAAGTCCGTAAATAAAGAAAATTCACTGAGCTATTTTTGATATTCAGTACTGGGAATCCAAGATAGCACTGTTTCGGGATGCTTAACCCTCCTCACTATTAAAATCAAAAACAGCTCAGTGAATTTTCCTTATTTATGTGCATTTCTGTTTCCTTGTTACATAATATTATAATGGAGCACGTAAAGTTTGTGGATTACGTGAACATTTGTCATTGAGCACAAAAGAAATGCATATTAAAATAATTTAATGTCTCAGAACACAGATGTTACCAAATGTGTCGGTTTTACGCGTGCAACTCAATTTATGATATAAAAGTCGACGCCTATATGATAATTTGTTATTATTATTCAAGGGAATAGTGAAGATTTCATCCAGATAGTCCTGCTCGAGAAAAATCAGAGAGAGATCCCTGAGAAATTGCCTCCGGACAACAGTTTGAACCGTGAGTCGATTACCTGCAGCTGTGCCCACAATCTACTATCAAAGTCCAGGGAATATGAGATAAACCATCCAGTCCTTCGATATCTCTGCAGATGACGACACATCACATATCATCCTTAACCCATTCAGAAAAAAAAAAAATCCCCAAAAGCAGTGGGTGCCCTGAGATAGAAGGGTCAAAAAAAGAATTCCTATCGTCTTCTTCTAGAACCCAAAATGACATTCTTAGACATTTCAAATCTTTTCAAGAATTCAGTAAAAACGAATAATATCGTCTAAAGCGACTGCGTGACTGCTTTAAGGAATAATATCTATAAAATAGGAGTTCCCCATTCACTGTTCCATTCAAGTAAAACTGTTTTTTAAGTAAATGATCCTGTGAACCGATAAAACACTGCTCCTGATCATCAGAGAACTACGACGGATTTATTTGTCCAATGTTCACAATGTCGATCAGATGATGATACCATATGGCTTTTGACAAGATTATTTATTAGGCCCATTCTAGTTCTTTTTTTTTAAGACATGAGGGATAAGCTTATTTCCGTCCATAGTCCGTCTGTCCGGAGACAGGTCCACATTCTATGGAATTCAGTAGAACTCCCAGAACCGCCTGGGAAAGATACTGAGGTGGTTTTCCGGAGCCTTCCTCAGGAAGCCATTATGGCAAGGCTTCAGACCAAAGAGAAAGTGAAGAAGAGGCCGACAAACACAGGAAAGGTAATTGAAACAGCCAAGCCACGTCCGGGTTTCAAACCCGGGTGCCGACACAATGCCGCACGGCAGACCTCCGTCGAGACCACTCGGTCATGCCGGCACGGAAAGCTTATTTATGTTTTTACGAAGAAACATTTCATATCTCCCATGTAATATTTTAGTTATTCCGTATAAGTTGTTTGGTCTTTGTATATAGTCAACAAGTGGATTCGAAAACAAAGTGAATAGTTTAAAAAAACCGTTAAACTTTTTAGGTAGTTAATTTTAACTTATTATGTTGAAGTGAAACGACGAGTTCTGACCCTAAACTTCATACCCATAAAATCAATTTAAATCAAAATGAATGTGGGTTTCAATGTAAGCTGGTAAAGGATGTAAAATATTGGACAAGTATTTATAATAACATTTAATATGTATCAAAGAAAAATAAAATTTCAGAATGTAATGTCATGTCAGAAATATGTCCCATCTGTTCTCGATTAAGATTATTTCAAAACTATTTATCTTAGAGAGCTGAAATATTAATGATAAATTTAAGGTATCCCAGTTGACTTTTTATATTCCCTATTTGTAGGATGAACTTAATTATCATAAAAATGTAAATAATTTTAATAACTTATTACATCAGAAAGCTGATATTTAATAGAAGATAAGTATTACTTGTAAGAACCCCTTACTGATTTTGGTGGAAATCAGAAACCTACAGTAGAACCTACAGGTGAAGAGCCAAACAAAATAAAAACCTAACATTGAAGTTACTGGAATAAAAAATCTAGTTCAAATTTTCAAATTTTAACTTATTGGTAACTTAAATCTCTCACTATTTTTTTCCCAGTTTTTGATTATTAGATCTTACCGGGACAGGATTCGAAAGTTGTTATTTATTCATGAACATTTTAATTTTGACCCAAAATGTAAGAAAAATCTCTGATTGGATTTTGGCATTTGATGACCCACAAATACTAATAAATACTTTATGGAATCAAGAAAGTTTAAGGCTTTGTAATTTGTAATTTTTTTTTTTAGGGTGATTGGTTAATTAGTTAATGACTTTTGAAATTCTAAAATGCTTTAATTGAGGCTTTGCCTTCACATACACATACACACACACTCACAAAATCATGTCGTAAAATGTCAAATATCGCATTTTTATATTTTTTTTCGGATTATTATTTATTTTCAGATGCTATTTTTCATGGATTCAGATCAGCCATTTCTCTTGGATGCATATCAACTTTGGTCAGCCGGGGATTGAAGTTTTAACATCAATCCAGCGACATCGTCTGGGAATATAATGGAATGGATCTTGTCTGCATCATAGATCGAGGTCATGTGTTTACAGCGGACTTGGACAGTTATATTTGAAAAAGACATTGTGGAATTTTATCTAACTGATGTCAGACACTTAATAATTTCGCTGGCGAAATCGGTCGGGCTGTTTTTGGTTTTTTTGTACAAACTTTTTATCATGTGCGTTATGTTAATGTGAATATTTTAAGTGTATCCATGCACATTTAAGTTATTTATAATATTGAATTACGGCTGTTACACCGAAATCTACAAGCAAAAGCAGTCCAGCCATGCAAAACTAGACACTGCTTCGAATTATAACGGTTTTCGAGTTATGATAGCGTTGCGGAACCTAGTAAGTAGTAACTGCAACGAATCTTTGCTAAGAAAACAGTTCGTAATTAAAATTGTAATATTTTCAACAGTTAACCCGAAATTTTAAAAAAATTATAAAGTTGAGATATTTGACAAAGTACGAGATGATTTTGTTAGTGTGTGTATGTGTATGTGCAGGCAAAGCCTCAATTAAAACATTTTAGAATTTCAAAAGTCATTAGCTAATTAACCAATCACCCTAATCACGATAAGGTGCATCAGTTTAGTCAACATGGCGTAATCCCATATCATTATGCTTCAATCGATAAATATTCATCTATTCGATAAATGTTCGGGTTTTTCATTAATTTATGCACCTATTTAATCCATCTGCGAACGGCGTGAATTTGTGCCCTACATGAAATATTTGTCTTAAGTTTACAATAACTTCTCTTTTTGCCTTAAATTCTTGGAGATCCCACTGTCTTCCTAAGAAAGAGTTCATACATCAGAGAAAAGCACTGAGGGTACAGGATCAAATTAAGATACTGGGTAAAACCACTGTTGCAGAATTTGGTGATATTTTAAGAAATCTGTTGATTTTTCGTCAAGCTTGGTAAATTTGGTAAAACTTTAATGAATTTGGTACTTTTTTTGCTTCACATTTACTACTTTTGAAATTCAAACTTGTGTCAGTTAAAAGAGTTACACGAAACTCCATTGGTACGTTTCAATATTTTTTTAGTAACTTTTGTAAATTTATTTGATAAAATCAAAAACAATCATTTGACAACCCTCGATGAAACTTCAAATAATTGTGTAAAAAAATTATATTTTTTTGTTCTCTTAGAACAGTAATAAGTAATGTAACTATCACCAAACGAAAAATCCGTCTGTGATACCTTTGCTTTGTAGGATTACAATCACACTCTGCTATCACACAATTTTAAGAAATAAAACTTTAATATTATGTGGCACGGAAAAAAAAATCTAAATGCAAAAGTTAAAAAGGAAAAATAAAGGAAATATAACCAATTTTCTACATGGGTTTGCATCAAGCATTTAGCTTTTTTTCCCTTCCATCACAAGGGAAAAATTACTGCTTTGGTTATTAACTTATTAATGAAATTTTTCAACAAATTTCTTTTCTTTTTATATTCCATTTCATAGCATTTATAAGTTTTATTGTTTTTATATTTATTGTATTTAAATATTTTAATATTGTTTTTATATCTATTGTATAGTTTTTCTTTAATTCTTATAAAATTTCATCATTCGTTCATGATTGTTTATAATAATTATGTTTATTATAAACAATCATGGACGAATTTTTGTCGATTAAATCTTTAGAATCGTATGTAGTATTTGATGATGATTTTTCTTATTTTAAATTCTTGTTTCTTAGAATTCAAAATTATTTTATTTAGTTTAGTAACATTTTTTAAATGGATCATTTCAATTTTCTACCAAAATGTTATTTATTAGATATTTCTAGTTATTTACGAAATATTCATCATTTATAAGGGCATTTTTGTATAAATTAATATTTTTGTTTTTCTGAACCTTTGTATCAAACTTAGTTTTAACTCCAGTAAGATGCCAAAATGGTCAGAAATCTCCCATTTAATAATAAAAGCTACTAAAACTGTATTTTTAAGATTACAATGATCTGTACATGTTTAGGTGTGTGATTTATTAGTTCTAATATTCCTAGTTGTTCATCTTACCTGTTCTCAACATATTAATTTCATTCTGTTAATCACAATGACTTTAAATTATTTATCTCCTTTTTGTCGTATTCATGATGACGGAGTTCTATTTTTGCGTTCGATCCTGTTGTGGCCAACGATTTTTGAAAATCCTATGATCTCCGGACATATCAGTACTGGTGATTAAATTTATTGTTCTTGGACATGAATACTTGATAAATGTACATGATATGGTTCTATCAGCGACTAGACTCGTCCAAACCATATCACAATGCACGACGCAGTAAAAGTCACCGCAGCTTCGTTTCACGTTCATCGGCATACCACACTTTAACAGACATCACCAATCTTTCTATCAATCAAGTAGGATTACAATGTGTATCATATTGTATACGCTGCATCTCACTATGAGTTTATTGTTTTACACATCAAATTAACAATAAAATAAAAATATAAAGTTTTTTCACAAATGGATTTGATTGTAAGATATATTGACACATTTTAATGTTGCAAATATTTAACATTACACCTATTATGCGGATTTAAAATTAAGAATAAAAAAATAGTAAAAAATCCAAAAAAAAATTCCAAAATTGTTAATAATTGAGTATGTGAAGTTCTTACTATATCTTTTAAGTCTCCTTCTTGTTAATTTGTACTCATAAGACGCTGAGACAGTTGGTGGATTTCTTAAAATTGATGTAATATTTATTTAATGATCCAAATTAAAGTAAGAGCACGATTGTTAAGTCTGTTTTAGACGTGCCATTAAAGTATGTCTGTCTGTAGACTGACAGACAGGGGATTGCTATCTTTTTCTAATATAAGACCGGGTTTATTTTCAAGGCAGATTGCTGTCCATAGATAGTAGCAATCTCAGACCAGCGCACCTGGTGTCTAATTGTAGAAACTTGTAGTCCAATCACATTTGTATCTATTTAAATTGCAATGATTAAAAAAATTGACATTCAAGAACTTCACAATGTTTGCTTGGTTGCTTCCCGAAAAAGCCACTTTATAGGCTACAATCATAAGGGTGGATAATATAAATAGCTTGAATTCTAGGAAAACGTAATGTCGCTGATTGAGATTTAAAGGAAAACTCGAAACTAAAACCGAAGGAACATAAAGGATAAAAAAATAAAATATATATTTCCTTTTTTAATTAATTTAAAACATTCTCTTGCCTACTCTTATGCATTCAGTTATTTTGATAAGCAAAACGAAGATATGGAGGCATTAATTTTGTAATGATCCAAAGTTTTCTTCGGCAATTGAAAAGTGCAAATTTTTCTTTTTAATGTAAATGCTTGGAAGCGTGGAAGATAAATTTTGTAAAGTTTTCTATTCATTGGTAATCTATCCTAATACTGCTATTGGTATTGTTTACTTCAATGGCAAGTCTAAGGCCCGGTCTATGCCGGGTTCTTACAGAACCAATGCATTTCAATGGAAAGTGAAAGATACGGTCTACACAAGTGTTTTTAACGCGAGGGTTAGTCGGCATTAGCAATGCTAATTCGGTCTACAGAGGGGGTTGCTTAGTGCTAGCAACGGTCAGTCCTCGAGGGTACACTTTCCTTAATTTTATCCCTATAAGAATGTCTGGCGGCTAAAGTGAATGTTTTCAACGTTTCGTGAATCTCGGGCTTTAAATGGCCTTTATCCCATCAATTCTGATAATCGAATCTTCACCCCCTCCTAATTGCTGTTTGCTCAGTCCCACTATACGATGGATACCTGAGTTTTATATCTAGTTGAAACCTACAGGAAAAACGGGACTTTTTTTATGTTCCTCGATTGTCCTAAGGCAGTCACCATGTCTACAGTTGGAATGAATCCACAGGTAGCTGAGAGAATTCAGGTCTTAGGAACGATTATACATTTACATAGATTACAGACAGAACATTGACATAATAATTCCTAACAAGTACCAACTACATTACTGAACTCATGTCAAAGTACATTGACAATAGCTGATGATGAATAGCATAAAAGATAAAAAAAAAAAAGCGGCTTTTTTTAATTTTTTATACATCGGTATTTATGCACGTTTTGAGAACTTTGTAATCCAATTTAAAAGGCAGTAATTATGGTATTTTTAAAGTCCTGCAAGTTAGAATGATTTATACTTGGAATTGAATGAATCGCATTAAAAAAAATTTTAACTGAAAAAAATACAAGAATAAATTTGCAGTAGTTGGATCCCAAATTAAGAAGTAAAGAAAAAACAAATGGTAGAAATAAAAAAAGCAAAAGGTTTCTAAAATGAACTTAAATCGTACTTTTCTTAAAAACAGATTTCTTTTATTTAAAAAGATAAAAGTCTTGGCAGGAATAAAATCGAAAATAGCTTTACGTGTGCAGTTCATATTAAATTGTCAAAAATTAAGCGGTTACCCCTGAATAATTTGAAGAGTATTTAATTACAAAAAAAAAAAAGTTTCGGCTTAAAATTGGAAAAGCCTTCTTCGAGTCTTCTTCTTGACAGCAATTCAGACAAAATGAATCCATTCGCTTTTGAATTACAATAATTCAGCAATGCAAGTTTTCCATTTTCTGAAGAAAACAATTAATGGAAGAGCCTCAGTCGCTCTTCGTTCCTCCTCCCCATCGAGACATAAAGTAGCAATTGTTTCTAATGAACCATTTGGCTGATGTGTTTTTGACGAAGACAAAGGGTTCGTTTTACATCAACTTGCTTAACGACCGTCGTCCACAAGCTACTGAAGTCGTAAGAACAGAGCCTAATATATTGAATAATCGAAAACTGCAGTTCTTCAATAACACGGAAATGGCGCGAATCTTTATTTATGTAATTTTGTGATTACTTATCGTCAATTGGCAAAATTGAAATTTTGAGAGATTTATTTACTCAATTTTACGAATAGACGATAAATAATTACAAAGTTATGTTAATAAAGAGGAAATTAATGGCGGGTCAAAATATTGCTTCGCTTATTCAAAGCGATTGACATTCGTGCTTCCCGTTGTTATGTAAAAGTCTTTCATTTTTAACAAATGTTCAGGAGCATTGAATTATAATTTGAAAACGTTAAATGATGTAAAACTATTCAATTCGTTGGGTTCTCGTTTCCATAGTTGCTGCATCAAATTAGATTTGTAATATTAATTTCCTGAAGCGTTCCAGTCGAGTTGTAATTAGATTCAACTTCCAGTGTCACGTTTGTGCGCTAGTCAAATTAAAACTGCACAACACAGACATAATACACGTCATTTACTATTAAAACGAATATTTGGAATATAATTCTAACTAGCAGAGAACGAGCTATTAAAGACCATTTTAATACTTATTGCAGTTGGGCTTATTTCAATGTTAAATTGACTTTAAAAATTTTTTTTTTTAATCTTGTTTCCAGTAAGGAAGTGAAGCCTAACGGCAGACCGACATCTAGACCGCACGGCCACGCCGGCACGGCTCTATAAAAACTATATTAAAATACAATTGAAGTAAAAACTTTCATATTTTTATGAGCGAAATTTAGGAAATAATGGTTTACGTTTAAGTTCCTGGATTTTTCAAACTTTGGATATATTGGAACCTCGGTAAAATATTGCCAGCGGATATGTTTTTTTCCGGGATCTGAACTATCGCTGGATCATTTCGCATGATTTCCCGCAATTGTTCAGGAATGGAAAAAGAAAGAAGCAGTTAAAGGTTAACAAAAAAATACTGTAATGAGATTCCTGAAGAATCATGTACATATCCAAAATTGATTATTTATTAACCAAATTAATAAAAAAAATTCTTTCTATAACTAAAACTTTCATTTTATTTTCATCTTACTATCGTAAGATCGATAATGATTCCGAAAAAGTACACGGCAGTGAAAATACGAACTAAAGCTGATGTAATTTCACTGAACCGCAAACTTTTTTTACGTTTTCTTCTTCTTAATACAGCCATTGCTTCTTTTAGTTTTTTGAAGAATAATCGAGACGAAAAATATTGTAAAAAAATATTTTTTTTTTGTGCACATTATTAATTAGGTGTATTTCCCGTCTTTCAAACTGAAAGATTATTTTTTGCGTATGGTAAACTGAACAGGCATCGCTGGAGCACCCATTTTGATGACTGGATGAAATGGAAGGGTTAAAAGAGTGCTGATATTTTAACATGGACCACAAATGGTTCCAAATTTTAATGAAAACAGTATAACCCTTTTAGTTTGATTGAGCATAAATAAGCTACATTCGAAATTTTATGGAAAGCCGTCTAATCGTTTTGCCGTGTTGGGCGAAAACAGATAAACAGAGAAACAAAGAAACATAAAACGCACACAAAATAAAGATTCACTCAGCTGTGTTTTGGAAATTTAGTACTGGGAATCCAAGACAGACTGTTTTGGGTTTCCAAACCGTCATCAGTTGGATTCGCCCAGTAATCGCAGCTCAGTGAAGTAAAAAAAAATGTAAACAAAAGACATTTTGTTGCGTTTTGTGTTATGCAAGTGGAATAGTAAGACTACGCATGCTCAGTGAATTACATTATGTTCAGCATTCGTGCAATTTGAAAAACAATTATATTCCAAAAGAAAATGACGCCATTGCAGTGGTAAGCAGGACACAGTTTTTACAAAACAAAACATTTATTTATTTATTTATTTATTTATTTATTTATTTATTTATTTATTTATTTATTTATTCATTTATTTTTTCTTCTTACTGAAAATAAGCAAAGAATATATCTGTGTTCTCTTCAAATCCAATTTCGCAAAGTTTTATCCTAAAAATAACAAACCATATAAACACATTTCTTTTGCGTAGTATCTTAATCGTATTCTAACTACAACTACTGTTCCTGTGAGTTATTTTCAAAATACATCGGTCCGTTTAACGTATAAAAAAAAAATGTTACAGCAAAGTATTACATCACAGTTTGTGAATAGCGATAACGAGGAATAAATAAGTTCTTGAAGTGAAGGCGTGTAGCTCTGCTTGCCGTGAAGCTGAATACAATTACTTG
>JAFIDM010006943.1:51829171-51861903 GCA_023159025.1 Thereuonema tuberculata | reverse complement strand
GCCTTGCTGGTCAAGAAATTCATAGCGTCCTGAAATTAACATTTAAAAAAATGTTAATTTCGCTATTAATTAAGCAAGCTTTCTCTTGCTCCTATTTCAAAATGATGGTCTTCCAACCTCTCCTATTTTGCAATCAAGTCATAATCTACAGCAAATGTAGCGATTTCTAAATAAGATAAAAATTTATTCCGCAATATATTTTCAGTGAAGCAGAACCATTATGGGCTTATTACGTTGTTACATTAAAAAGAAGAAAGAAAAAAAATCATAATATTAAAATTCAGTCTTGAGTTATTGCCAAGAAAAGGCGTTACCATGAAATAATAATTTTTCATTTCTGTCCGGAGAAAAAGCGGAATCTCATCGTTCGTATTATTATTATTATTATTATTATAGAAACATCCTCTTAAAGAGATCAGACTTCGATATCCGTTCCCATTTGCACCGTGATGTGGCAACTTTATCTTTAAAGGCGAACAGCATCTTCACATCTTTTTTGTTCTCTTGCATTAAGTCCAGCGTTAGACACTTTTTTTATTTTCCCCGCTCTTGATTATATTTCTTCGGCATCAAGGACTTTCGTGGCCCCTTTATAAACTTTTTGTAGGACTAAAGGGCAAAATGATAGATCTTCGTTCAATTCGCACAGTGTAGAAGGCTTGTGTTTCTTTGTTATACTTCATTTCACATTTTAGTGGAAAACTTTACGAATATAAACGTACTGTGTTGTACACAAACAGCTGTTTCGTGATCAGCATCACAGTTCAGCCAGAATAATCCAGTTAGTGAACATCAGTTAGTTCCAGTTAGTTCTGCAATATACTTAGTGTTTAACTCAAATAATCCATTGTTTGGAATTAAGTTCGAGTCAACGTAGGTTTTTTTTTCAATACCTAAAAACTTCCACGTTAAGATTCTTCAGAATGCAGTCATGACTTGATTAGAGTAGTTAGACTTACGAATCAGATAAGTTTTTTCATAAATACTATTATCTCGAACCTCCGAGTTAGTTAACTAGGTGAATAAGTACAATTCTTAGAATTTAAAATCAAGCAGTTATCAACAGCAGCTCAAGCGTAGCCTTAAGTCAAGACGACATCTTGCCAGAGGCTGCTACGTCTGAACCTGGGTACGAATCCCAAGACCGGCATGGATGACTTCCTTCTTCTGTGTTTCGTATGCGAGTATAACGGCCAAGAGTCGGGCTTTGGGGAAAAAAAACAAAAACAAGCAACAACAGCCTCAACTTTCCAAGCCTCAATATAAAGACTAGCAACAGCCAATCAAAAAAAAAAAGGAAAGAAAGTGAAGGGAAAAAAATAAAAGAATTCAACCCAAAAGCTCTTAGTTTTTGAAATTAAACTGTCCAATTATTGGATGTATAACTACCTTCGTATTTTATTATTACTGTTATTATATTAATACCAAACTGCTGAATTAAAAAGCGACTAAGTCTAAAACACTTTTTATATTTGAAACGGAAACATCAATTACAGTGACGGAAATAAAGACGTTCGGTTATTAAGATGGACAGACAAATGAACAGAATTATACCATTTAGATTAAAGTTTTTTATTTTTTTAATAGAATAAATTATAAGTATCCATTTTTATTTTAGCATCCCGCATGAAACAAGCCGCTCACATATGAAAACCGTTCTCGTCCTACATACTTTCGACTCCCGTGCTTCACGAGATGCGCCCGCCTGTCAGTTTCACGTGATTCTAATCCCAAAATGATGATATCATACTTCCGTTTAATAGAGGCAAGCAAACGAGTATAAAGGAGAGCACTGAGGAATTCGGACTGTTCATCCTGATGGGATTTCGCGATTGAATGCAAAAACTTCGAAAATGATGAATAGAGAAGTACATCTACCAAAGGCGAGGTTGGCTTCAACAGTAAATTGAATAGGACCGTCAAGTTGCCACGATATTATGCAAATTTTTTAATATTGAGTCAAGGTTACAAAAAAAAAATATCCAATATATTATAACAGAAATGAAGAGGAAAGGGCAGAGGATGAGCTTGGTTTTTCCCAGAATTTCGAAATGTACGGATAGTTGAAGCTGAAGAAAGTTGAATTTCATTTTTTTACTTTAGTTTTTCTTGGTTGATGGTTGCTGGAGAAATTGCTCAGAATCCAATTTACCATAAATTTTGGAGACCATTTAATTATTATTATTATTATTATTATTATTATTAATATTGCTGCTATTACTTTGGTATTATAGTAAATGCATTTTTTTTCTTGTTGGATGTTTGGTGTCCTCAGTCAGTCTCCTTCCCGAAAGAAAACTCTATAAACTCTATAAATGATTCTAAAAAGAAGAATCATTTACTGAAAAATAACCTTGTACAATGTTCTTAATCCTGCTCGCAAACCCAGTGATTACAATATTTACATGCATTTTAAAAAACAAAACAAAAGACAATTAAAATTTAACTGGCTACCATATATTTGTTAGGATGGGCAAGAAAGATAATATCATTAGCTAATCGACAAAAGTTCAAAAAATGCAAAATTTTAGTAGCCACTGTTCCTCCTCCAAGGGCTCCGTGTATCCATAATTTGTTGTCAGTTTACCAGCCTCAGTTCTGTATTTCCGAGGTTTCCCTCTCATTTAAAGAACAGTTGAAATTTCAAATTTTCTTCTCGGTATTCTTCCGTGCTCCGTATTTTGAAGTTCGGATGTTATTGGCGGTTAAGTTCGGACTTTGTTACAATAATTATGATATTATATTATTCAAATATTCTACTTTAATTATGTTTCTCCTTCACTAGTCTGTTGTTATCATTAATCATTGTTTTGTCTTTGAAAATAAATTCTAAAAGTTCAATTAAAAAAAATAGAGTCAAATATTTAATAGCAATCCTATACAGTCTTTCTTTTTTTTTTTTTTTCGAGAACTCTCTAACTTTTCATCTTCCAATCAAACAAAAAAAAGTCGGCGTCAATCTTTCAAAACTCCGTTACAGCATTTTCCGCCCTTTTAGAAGAATGAGATGACTCGAGAAAATACGTTTTGACAAATCTTCTAATTACAAAATTAATCTAAATGAAGGTCATCGGGAAATCAACTTTAATTAAACTTTGTTGAATAATATTGTGAACACGAATCTCAAAAACCATAGAAAAGCAACAGGCAACGTAGTTAGGCAGTGCTTACAATTAACCGAATGGCTTAATTACTGATTCCTTTGAGTTATAGGAACCTAACCTCCGAATCTGATAGGGAACACCCCCTAATTTCCAAATAAAACTGTCTCTTTTCGGGATAGACGAGCTGTTCGATTTTAAACAAATTCCGATCGACAGATATTATTCGTTTTCCATTTCAAATGGACGTGTTTGCTTCAACTACTGGACTTTAAGTGAAATTCGATTGTTGGGTGCAGACGATAACCAGAGCTAATTGGATGTGATGGTATGTGACGGTTATCGATAACAGAGAAATTGGATTAATACTGTACTGATAAATTGGCGATTAGAACATTACATAAATTTGATACGTACTAATCCTACCCCCGTTCCCCTAAGCTTTGAATGGGCAGGTTAGGAAATTTATTTCTGTCCAAAAGATGAGAACTTAATGGCTAGTTAATTTATATAAATGAGTACAATCAAAAAACGGTAAAACTAGTAAGAGACCCGCCAAAATAGGTTCGTGAAGCGAATTAGTGTCTGCATTTTTTTTTTTTTTTTTGCGAAACTCAAATGCAGATACTTATATCTTCTGCTCAATTGAATACTACTTATCTTTAACAAATCTATCTATCTTCTATATCTGTAACATATATATTGAAGAAAAGTTTATTTTTCTGGCCCTATCTCCTCCAAAACCATAGTCTTAATGATAAGCTTTTCTTTAGAATGAAAAGGAATTTAAAAAAAATATATATTTGTAATAAATACAAGTATAAAAGATATTACGAACCGTACGGATTTGTTGCTATTAATAAGTGTAATAAAGTACTCTATATTCACAAAAAGAAAATGTATAGGAATACATTAAGAAATATAAATTTAATATACCTATGATATTTCATCTCATGTAATAACTAAGAAAGAGTAATACAACTTACTCAGCCCATAAGGAAAGATTATACAAAAGTTAGGTACATTACTGAGAATGCTCACATTTTCATTTTTATCTATGTGGATCAGCCGAAGGTCACGTGACTTACGATCAAACATGAGGCTCCGAGACGCGATCACGAGTGATGAGAAAATTACCTCAGAATCCAAGATCACGTGATTACAGGTTTGCTAGTATTAAAAAAAAAAAATATTATTTTCTAGAGTTTAGAAACTGGAGCAGATATGCCATGCATAACAAAAAGTGCTTTCACTAATGTATATTTATTTATTTACTTAGTTATTTATAACATTTTTTTTCCTTAAAAATTGGTTTTAAATTTCAATAATTATTTCATATTAATTGGATAAAGACATTTTATTCTTGTGTAGGGTTTGGGAAATGAATATTTATTTTCTCAAATATATCAGCAAAACCAGACTTCATTTAAGAAATACAATTTTAATTTACACAGATAAGCAATTATTTAATTATTATTCAATTATTATTCAATATATTCAATTATTCAATACAATTTTTACAACAAATTTTTTGAAATCGTTCAAATCATTTTGACTCACCCTGTATAGACAGGATATTTATTTTTAGTTAAAAGATTTTTTTAAATTTTTACTCTGCAAACTACAGATATCATATGATATTTTTATCCCCAGACTGACTTCAAACAGTTTAGTGCGTGTCTATAGTTTACACATAACACAAGAGAGAATCATTGATCGACAATGTAATCTGATTGGCGTTTATCCTTGATAGTTTCAGCAAAGGCAATAACCATGACAAAATGATTACAAAATTCCCATTTCCATCATTGTACAGGTGTTCAAACTCATTATCACTTGAGGCGGAACAAACATTATCGAAATATATTTGATTTTTTTGATCAAATATATATTTTAATATATCTGAAGTTTTTTTGTTGAAAACCGGCCAAATTAATTTTGGAAACCGAACACCTTAATTGGAAAGAACTTCAAAAATCATCATTTAACTTAATTCATGAAAAGTAAATACCTTAGGCAACTGATGGAAGTAAAGGGAAATTGAAAGTGAATATTCACTTGTATCTCTAGGCCATTTTGTTACTTTAAGTGGTTTTAATAAAGTTATGAAGTTTTTAAATTAAATGTGACAAATTATTTAAAGAATTATGTTCAAGAAATATGAGTAGACAGAAACATTCAAAAATCGTTAGAACAGAATGACTAGGAACGAATTAGTTGTTGGCAAATTAAAGCGAAGAAACGATTGTTCTAAGCGAAGATGTCAGTTATTCCATGTTCATTTCTCAAAGACTCACAAGATTACAGAGTTTGTTTCCGTAATATGTAGATCCCAATGACGCAATATTTCATTACTGAGATCTGTCGAGGAACCATTTCAGAATTTAAACGTTTCAACGGCTATTTTTCAACAATTATTACTTATTAAAATAGCCAACTAATTCGACACCTATTTAACGGTTTTTCCTAATATTTAAAAAACGTTAAAATATATTTAAAATAACGACGCACGTTTCGAAACCTCGTCAGAGTGGTTTCTTTATCAAGTTGTATTAAAAAAAACCACCCTATCTTGAGTGATCCTCCATGATTGGGATTCGAGTTTTTTTAATACAACTTGATAAAGAAACCGCTCTGACGAGGTTTCGAAACGTGCGTCGTTATTTTAAATATATTTTGACGTTTTTTAAATATTGGGAAAAACCTTTTAAACAGGTGTCGAATTAGTTGGCTATTTTAATTATTACTATGACACGTTAAAGAATTTTTATTGTAAATATGATTATTACTTATATTCAATTAGCGGTTTAGTTTTTTCTAAAAGAAATTGAGCCTTGACTATTTACATGCTAAATATCACGGATATCGGTCAAGTAGTTTTTCTTTGGATTTTTATTCCTGATATAGATTATCTGTAGAGAAATGAGCACATCAAATTATATAGAAAAATACTGGATTTCAACTCTATTTCTGTTAATATCTTATTGTCTTAAACAATAAATATTAAGTCCTTAATCCGCGTAATATGATTAAAATTAAAAGATTTCTACAATTCAAGTAAATGAGTAACAAATAATGATTTTCTTTTTCTGTTTTGAGAAAAAGGAAAATGTGTTGTTGTTTGTATAATATTTTAGATATTTTAACTGGAATGTAAAATACAGGCTTTTCGTTTTTATCGTTCTCACGACATAAGAAAAAAATAATTTTTAATAATAACATTGTAAGGAAAGTATGTTTTAAGTTCTTTAAAACTCCTTTTTAAAGATTTTTTTATAAAATGTTTTTATTTTTTATTCTTTATTCAATTAAATCAATGACTCCTAAAATACTAAATTTCATGGACATCAGTTAAAATGGGCGTTAAAAAGGTTTTATGTGATTTTTTTTAAAGTGATTATTCCTTACATTTGAATTTGGATTTTTAATTTGGATGTTTTTGAAATGCTCATGCAAATGTTCCTTTACTATCCATTAAATATCATGGACATCTGTCGGTCATTTGCTTAGATATCCGAGGTTTCCCGTTTTTGTGACTGGACGTTAATTTTCAACAATTATTCATCAGAGAAAGATATAAACTCTGCTTTTATTCATTTATTTATTTATTTATTTATTTATTTTTTGCAACATCAAATCACTTGAGCCTTACATGTATCCTAAATTTGTAGATATAGGTAGTGTAGTTGCTGACAACTCAAATTATATATTTATATTGGGTTAAAAAATCTGGTTTTTCGGCAATACCTTGTCAAGGCCACGTTCGATCTCTAATAATTTTTCATTCCCTAAATATTGATTCCAATATCCACTATTAATTGTCAACTATCATAGATATCGGACACTGCAATGAAGAGAGAAGTCAAACATGCAATAGAACACTGAAAGCTGAGAACAATACAAAAACAAAAAAAAAATACATTAAACTATGTGACTGGTAAAACTTAAAAAAATGTTTTTTATTTTTGTTATGTTTTTCTCTAATGAAAGTTCGTTCGGCCAAAGACAGTTCATTTAATCGTACAATATCTCGATTAAATAAACTTTTTTATAGCTACAGCTTCAATGTTTAAACTTGCAGCTCAATATATTTACTTACCAAACATGGAAAACAAATAAGGTTTTCGCTGTTAGTTAAATTCCTGTAAGTTTAAATGTATTTCTTAGAAATAAAGAATATTACATAGCCTAATAAAGTGAAGGACTATTGAAAGCTTTCTCGTTAGGATTATTTCTCGTACTTTCCATATTAAACAACAACAAAAAAAAAAGATGTTATCCAGTCCATTGGTATTAGGGTTAACAAATGTCCAATATTTGCCGCCAAAATTACACGTTTCATTTTTAAATCGACTGTCCTGCATAATCATGGTATTTAACGAAGATGTAAAAAAAAAGAGTAAGAAATAATAAAAATTATGATTTTTTAAATCTTTAATTTAAAAATTTAAAGTATTAAAATAAATTAATTATTATCATATTCAATTTGCAGCACAAATTATCATTATTAAGTTTTTAAAAAAATCTTAAATCTAATTACTGAAAAGATTAAAGAATCTTGCTGAAGACAGATAATTGCTTGAGTTCTCTTAGAACTGGATGACAGTGATTAAAAAAGAAGGTCGTTATTTTATAGATGGAGCTAAAAATGTCCTTTCACTCAATGTGTGGTGGTAGTTCCAGTTTATTCCCTACAATTTAATGTTTAAATAAGTTGATGTGCGTTTATTATGGCTATGCTTATATTATTAAACAACTTCTGAAGAATTTAAAACCTACATTCCCTAGGGCGTGTGAGGTCTTGGACAAATATCTTTTTCGGGATCTTTATCTCTATAAATAACTTGATTAAAAAAAATAGATTATGAAATTCATGGGCTCAGGTAAGGTTCAGTGATCCATGGAGATTTAGAATAATGGGTACGGATCTAAGGGTACTACTGGATATTGGTAGCAATGTCCACGCATGGTCGTTGTATAAATTATAACACATTTCTGTTATTACTAATTTGTGGTCGGCGAGAATTGTCTTCAATCAACAGTCTTTCGTATGACTCATGACAGTTTCCATTGAACGGTATATGTACGAGCAGGTATGCAACAATTGGCTCATTTAAATTTACTTGCTCCCACACCCCACAAAAATCTCATATAAATAAAGTAACATTTGCTTAGTTTTTACAGATCATTCTTACTTATTTTGTTTTATTCTGCATTTTCATTTTTAATTTAATTTTTTTTTGTTTGTATCTATGATGAGTAAAGTCCTTCCAATTTCGGAGCCCTGTTGCGAGGGTCAAAGGGCGATACTGCACATTTACCTAACAATTATTTTTTTAGAAGCAAATCAAGAATTTTCCGTTCATGTTTTATATTATAGTATCCGTCAAATACAATCAATAGAAATTTTCCATGTTTTGAAGTAAAATTTAATTCAATTCGCTATTTAATAATCAAATTTATTTTATTGATATCAAAACAGGATTAAATATTAAAACGTATGCATATACTCTGTTAAATATCATAGAATATACATTGTTCTTGTTCTAATTTTTGCACCTTCCTACACGAATTTCCCGACAACCCATACGGAACTGAATCAAATCAGATATTCTGATGTTCGTAAACATATTAATCAATTTTCAGGAAAATCTATACACCGGTTCAAAAGTTAAAGGGAGGAGACAAAAAAATAAAACCATTGATTTTATCATTTTTTTTTTTTTTTTCCTAGACTAAAATTGAAATTGTCCTTCTAGTTGGATTTGAAACAAAAGTTTTTTGAAAATTAATTTTACAGCGACAAAATACGACTGAATACTTCATGTTTTTCCAGCAAATTAGTAAACAAGCTGTTTGTAATCCTACAAACAAGTCAATTTTCTTGACGAACAAAGAAAAAAATGTTTAAACACATTAAAAAGTGAGACCAATGTTCATAAGTGACATCTCAAGACAGCCTATTGTTCACTTATACTTAACAACGTAGCATTATAGTCAAGTTACCGATTTGCCACTGCACATCAGTGAATAGTCCTTAACTGAAATTAAACAAATGCTATCATATTAACAATACGTTTACGTTTTCAATTAAATACAAACCTAACATTTATGACATCTTATAATTGAATTCTCTATCAGGTAACACCTAATAAAATATGCGTAATAGTCCGAAATAAGATTTCCTGATATTTTGTAAGCCGTCATCAGATATCATTTCTAAAATAAAGTTAAAAATATTTTCTATTCGACTCACAAAATAAAGTTGTTATTATTAATAAAATAGCATTTATGTAAATTCGGTACATAATTGTACGGTATTGAAGTAACTATTTTTTACTCCGATTGGCAATTGTAGTACGCCCTAGTAATACCTTTAATGCTTTAGCCTCAAAAACGATAATATATAATCTGTTATTGACTTTTTTTTCTTCTCTCAATTAATATAGAATTAAGATGAATTAATATAAAAAGCACGTAATTAGAGAGCTGACATAGGATCGTAAATGATTATTGACAAAGATTTATCAAAGTATGATTGATAGGAAATCAATGTTAAGGGATTGAACCAATCTATCAAAGTCTCTCATATCTGTCATATATTAATTAGATCATTACAAATCCTAACAAATATTTATTTTACAAGTGAATTTCGTCAAAGTCCAGGTTACGACTACAAGTGGTAACAACAATGCGACTCAACAATGCTTTAACAATGGTCTGCATCAATACTGAGTAACGGAGGCACTGGTCATGCGCAATCATGATTGTGTACCAAAGGTCTTCGTAAACCACTTGGGTCTGCAGAAAACACAAGATACAAGTACACATTACCTGTCAAAGTTTTACTGAAATTAGTAAATAAATATTCACGTTCTTTTTATTTTACAGAAACAAAAATACTACTTGTCCAATACTATTTGGCTTTGCTTGTCCAATTGTTATTACATTTTCTTATAAAATTGTTTCAAATTAGCGCTTTCATCAAAGGATGATGAAGAGAGCTCAAGAAATTCTGATTAAACCGAATGGGAGAAATGAGAATCTGCAATCCTAGGAGTGAGACCTGGCCACGCCTTTCCTTCTTAAAGCTTTTACACAATTTCGAAATTTTCGGCTTTAATCGAAAAAGTTATTATTCAATTTAAATTAATATGTAAAAGAAAAATAAATAATAATAATAAAAAACCTGTAATTGCTGTTTACTTTATTCTCATTACTATTTCATTTCTGATAATTCAATTAAATCCTTTAATTTATATTTCGCGAAGTAAACATAGGAGCGGATGAATACAGTTTTCTGCACCTGTGAAACGGCAACAATGGCATACCCATAAAACAATTGGAAGATACATAACATTAATTTCTGTGCAATGAACCGAGAATATGTGGAGGATGACAGAGCACTTTAATACAAATCAATTTAATCCTTTTTTCATTCACAAATAATATTTAATACATAAATTGTAAAAATAAATTATTTGCTTTTGATGAAATAATGATCTTTGTTTTTTTGCAACACAAAAAAAATAATTTGTTTTTTTGCAACACAAAACAAAATTTGTTTTTTTTTGCAACAAAATTCCGTTAGTCAGCATTGTAAGCCTAAGCTTATACATTTAGCCACTGTTGCACGAAACCCGCTTGTATCAGGAAATGATAGAGTGGTTTTTAGTCATTCCTATTTATTATTTATCAACCAATCTTCGGTGCGCGAATTGCTTCAGAGTTGGTCTGCGTTGAAGACGATAATAGGGAAATTACAGCGTTTTTATGCCTATTTTGAGAGCAGTATACGATCAAAAGAAATTTAATAAGGACCAAATAGACGAATTGATTTTTGGAGCTACTGTAACGCATAAAGCTTATCATGCGTTACTGTTACATGCTTTGCTGTTCTATATTCTGAAATAATCAATATTAATTAAAACACACTCTCAAACAAAATGGTATTACTTTGATTAATACTGTATTTATCGAAGGAAATATGAAAGCATTTGTAAAATTTTAGAACTTTTAGCGATTTAAATATACGGAAAATTGTGTAGAATTAATAAAAAAAGTAATTTTTTCTTTTTTTTTTGTAATTGTATTCCAGTTACATTCAAATAGAGCATAAAATAAGAAAAGAAACAAATAAAATATAAATGAAAATATAGAAGTGATAGAAGATGTATAAAAATTGGTAGCAATATTAAGTTTATAAGGCTTAACATATGCACCCTTAAAACCTGAACATGAATTACAGACATAAATGATTAATACGGATGGCCTAAGAGGGTTGTACTCTTTAATCCGAGGCGTCTTTAATCCATTTGGTTTGCGTGTTTGCTGGTTTTAATCCGTCGCGGCAAAGAGCCCTTCAAAAAGTTTCGTGTGGACCCATTCCAGGCAGCGTACGCTACTGCACCGTCCGCGCGCACGAGTTTGCTTCCCCCCTGTTGCACGCAGAAACCCCCGGGAGAAAATACGGCAGAGCCGCGTTGACTTACCTAACAGTCGGGCAGGGGACATGCTTCGATTTTCTGGTCGCTGAGGAGCGTTGGAGTTTTTTTCTCCGACGATTCGAATCTCCGGTGGTTCCTGTAAAGCAATCCTATTGGAGGTGAAAGTGTGTCCAGGCTAGATTTTTACACCACTGAGACCATATCTCCAATACAATGCGTAGTGAAGCGGACGCTGTTAGTGAAGGCGCAGCGGAGAGCAGACGCCTGATAGACCAGCTATTGGAAGGCCTCGCCATCTGTCGGCGCAAATCCAAATTAAAACTCCAAAAACCTAATAATTGTTAATTTAATAGTTTGAGGCTTTCTTAAAATATAAAGCAGTTTAGAATTTTGAGATCTCATTAACAAAACTTTATTTGCAACTTTCTTTATGAAGTATAATTTTATAATCAGCAAAATAGTAATTAACTATTAATAGAAATTACAGTGCAACTTGGATAATTCGAAGCTGAAGGGACCACTACAAAACTTCGAATTATCCAAGACTTCGAATTAAACAAGTTATATCTTTTAACTTTAATTTCAGGTCCACTGAATGCTTGAAGAGATTATTCTGTCAATAAGTAAATATTTATTCAGAAAGATCATGGTATGAAAGACTTAAACATTAAATGTATTTAACTTAAACAAAATAAGATTTATATTACATAAACTACAGTACATATTACATTCAATACAGAAAATTATAGTTTTTCAAAAAATTGTGCAATGTTTGATGTTTTAAAGAATTCAGTCGCTTAAGGTTAGCAAAATCATCAAGCATGTTTAGTGAACGGAAAACAGCTTCACTTACGTTGGTTTGTCCTTCAATGTACCGACGAAATTCGGCGCTATCCCGTACTCGTTGGCGATTTGGCATTTCTTCTTCACACCCTTTTCCACCTCGCGAATGACGGAGACCTTTTCAGCGAACGTTAAATTCTTGTACACGCGTGGTTTACTGAAAGACATGGTGACACTGACCGCAGGAAGCTCGAATGGTGTCTGAAGCGTCACGTGTCGAGTGGCATCACGTGTCGAACAGTGGCGGGAAGGGGATTTCAGTTGTCACGTGTCGAATTTCTTAACGATGAAACGCCGAAAAGTCGTTATGGTTCGAAATTTTTTATACAAAACTTCGAATTAAGGAAGTTGAACTTCGAATTATCCACGATTTTTTAACATTGATTTAATAAGAAATTCAAGGGACTAAGAGAAATCTTCGAATTAACCACGATTTCGAATTAAAGACGTTAGAATTATCCAAGTTGCACTGTATTATAAAAAGGAGTGTATACAGCATAAGTTAATGAATATGTTTATACATATGTATACGATGATGCTTAGGCAACTTAATACAACACTATAAAACTTTACACTGAGAATATTAAGAATAGCTAAATTAATTGAAATTTTCGATAATAATTACAATGGAATTTTTTCAGAATCTTACAAGAAGTAATTTTTCTAAACACTTTTGTACATCTTTCATTATATGAAAATTTTTAGGATGTTTTTCCTGAAGATTTTCAAGTTCATTGTTGTGAGCTTAAATCGATTCTAATTTATAATAACTAGTCGGCTACCCGTCGCTTCGCTCCGGAAGCCTCGCGTATGTAACGGAAAACAATTGGTTATTTATTAAAAAAAAACACACACACACACAAATTACATCAAGTAAAATAAAACTAAAATTTTTTTAAAGTTTTTTTTTTTTTTTTTTATTTTAATTTTTGATGTCTATATTCTCTCCATCCACGACTGCTTTTCGAATCAGCGTGTGAATCATATATCTATGATATATTTTTATTTTCTATAGAGATTAGAATGTAATTCTTGTGGTCTTATGCCTAAGACGTCTAACTTCGGAGCAGAAGGTTGCATGTTCGATTCCAGTAGATAACTTGTAGAAATGATTTCTATTTTTGTAAATTACAATAATTGCACCAGACAGGCAGAGAAATAAAAGATTTTAGTAATATAGATAACTTTTCAGTGGCTTTTGAGTTACAAATAGTGAGTTTTCAGTATTCTACTTAATAGAAATAGTGCTTCTTTCTTTCTTGAGTCTCGTTTTTTTATTTCCATTGATACTTTACAGTGGTTTTTGAGTTATAAATAGTGATTGTTTGAGTAACAAATAGTGATTTTTCAGTATTCTACCTAACAGAAATAATGATTCTTTTTTTTTTCTTTTCTTTTTTTATCCAAGTCCAATTGATACTTTTCAGTGGTTTTTGAGTAACTAATAGTGAAAATGATCTACTAATCTAGGCCATCAGATTGTTCGATATAGATATTTGAAGAAGAGATGTTAGGATGGACGTTGGTTGATATAGATGATAAATGAAGATTATAGATTGTATACGAAATTCTTCACGACAAATTGATTGTGACTATTCTTTAGATTGAAGATAACCAAATTCTGTTGAATTGTGACTCAAAGACATAAAGTTGTACGTGAGTGAAGACAATGTTTTCCAAATATATGGTAACTTTATTTAGAGTTTGTCCTTGAGCTTTATTGATAAACATCGCATAAGAAGGTCTGATCGGAAATTGTTTTCTTGTGAAAGTGAATGGAAGAAGATTATCGCATGGTTCCATAGACATCCTATGGATGAAAACAAAATCTCCTTTGTGAGTTCTGTTATAATTTCGGTTTCTATGAGATCAATATCGAATGAACGGCATTTAAGTTGAGTTCCATTGCAGTATGCAAACTTGGGATTGATGTTTCGTAACAATATTATTGGAGATCCAATCTTCAATGACAAACGATGTTGAGGAATACCGCTGAGATTCAATGCGTTCAGATACTCTGGCAGATAGAGATGTTCGTGTGGTGGATTATCAGAAGTATCAATTTTATTCTCACTTGTATGCTCTGTAGTCTCTCCTTGTATTCTTAGACTTATCATTCGATTGATGTTATCGACACTCTCGTTCATCTTGGTTGATGAGCCGCATATTTATCATTAGTTTTTTGACTTTGATGTGATTCTAGCTTTTTGAGTTACAAATAGTGATTTTTCAGTAATGTATCTAATAGAAATAGTGCTTCTTTCTTTCTTGACTCTCTTTTTTTTCCAATTGATACTTTTGAGTGGTTCTTGAGCTACAAATAATGATGGTTTTTGAGTTACAAATAATGATTTTTCAGTATTCTACTTAATAGAAATACTGCTTCTTTCTTTCTTGACTCTCCTTTTTTATTCCAATTGATACTTTTCAGTAGTTTTTGAGTTACAAATAGTGATTTTTCAATATTCTACTTAATGGAAATACTGCTTCTTTCTTTCTTGACTCTTTTTTTCATTCCAATTGATACTTTTCAGTGGTTTTTAAGTTACAAATAGTGACTTCTCAGTATTCTATCTAATGAAGTACTGCTTCTTTCTTTTTTTTGACTTTCTTTTTTATTACAATTGTTACTTTTCAGTCAAAGTCAGTTCAGTTTTGACAGATAAGTCAAAAAAGCAATATGAAGAGAGTTGTAGTTCCCATGGCCTAATGGGTAAGATGTCTGACTTCGGATCAGAAGGTTGCAGGTTCGATTCCTGTCGCGGATGTTTCATTGAAAATTTTTTTTCTATTTTTCATTCTCACAGAAAACTGCGCCGGACAGACAGACAGAGAAATAAAAATAGTAATATAGATTGTTACTTTTCAAAGTCAGTTCAGTTTCGACAGATAAGTCAAAAAAACAATATGAAGAGAGTTGAAGTTCCCATGGTCTAATGGATAAGATGTCTGACTTCTGATCCGAAGGCTGCAGGTGCGATTCCTGTCGCGGATGTTTCAATGTAAAATGTTTTTCTATTTTTCATTCTTACAGAAAACTGCGCCGGACAGACAGTCAGACAGACACACACACCGACAGACAGAGAAATAAAAGATTTTAGTAATATAGATTAACGAAATCCGAGGCTTATCCATTACGAAAGGTGAATTTAAATCTAAAGTAAATTTCGTCAATAACAATAAACGGCTTTGATTCAAGGAAATATGGATTAAACACACAGTCTTGTCCGACATGAGTAGAGGGAGTGGTTACACTACAACAATACCTGCATCCTATTTACAACCAAATGTTTCCAATTGATAACAGGTTTCTATAAAATTCAAAATAATGATTGTGTTATGATATATGTATCGCCAACACTTACATCCCCTTGCAGTCATCCTTTCAAACATACAACCTTGCCTAACACACTGAACAGCCGAGTGATTGTTACTGTAATTGAATCCATCTTTCAGTGATTCAGAATTTCAAGTAACAGCTTCAAGACAGAAGATCCATTTCAACGTAGATTTGAATAATAAGAGAGCTGATACAAACACTAACAAAGACTCAACAAAAGGTGATTAATATGTTAGCGATACAATTATATTACTCTTTTGTTGTTTGTGAAACTTTAAAATCTCTAGTTTGTCATCTCATACACTTCCAAATAGACGCAAACAACTTATTTCAACAACAAAAAAATCGTTCAAATAGACATTGACATAATTGTGGGAGATTCGATGGATTGGTAGGATGTGTCTGTATATCGCTAAGTCTGTGTACCTATCCACCGTGGGGTATCTTACTAACTGGTCTATCTTGTGGCTATTTCTATACATTACTACTTGAAACAAACTACCCCTCATAGAATCTTTCACTAAGTATAATTGGGCCACAGCAGAGCTTATTATTTTCCATAGCAAGCCACCGATATATTACATATCTACCTTTAATTACTATAATTAAAGTCGC
This sequence comes from Thereuonema tuberculata, assembly GCA_023159025.1. Lineage (NCBI taxonomy): Eukaryota > Metazoa > Arthropoda > Chilopoda > Scutigeromorpha > Scutigeridae > Thereuonema > Thereuonema tuberculata. The sequence goes on along the minus strand of JAFIDM010006943.1, from coordinate 51,845,557 downwards.
TTAAATAAATTGATAAAGACTCTTTTCACAACACTTGAAAACACACATTTATTTAACAGCAATTCACATATAACTTAGTTCTTGAATAATGCTCTTGTCAGCACACACAGTACTTGTATTTCAAAAGTTCTGTCTACAAGATAATCTTCCTATCCTACACTTCTTTAAACGTTCACAGTTCTGATCTCGTAATGAGACTTTTCATCTAGCGAAATATAATTGTTCGCAATGTATCTAGAAACTCCTTTCTAATATTACAAGCTTTTCACCTAGCGTTCTAATTCTGCCGCTATGAATCTAGAAATCCTATTTCTAATTTATTAAGCTTTCTCACCTTGCGGTATATCTAATTTCACTGTAACTACAGAAATGATATCTCTTCTTTATTTTATATAAAGTTCACATTAATCCTTTCACCTAGTCAATAAGCTGTAAACTGTTTATTAGTTCTTGTAATTAAATCGATGAACACGGTGATCTAACATAATTTTAAATCTTCACTTCTGGATATCTTCTCTTTATTCTTGCAACACGAATAAAAGAATAAAAAGTCTCTATCTTATATAAATCCTTGATATATCAATAATATACTAATTATCTTCTAATATTCCACATAATTCTTCTATCTTCAGGATTACCAGTTAAGCATTAATTTTCGAACATTCTTCCGTTCGATAATATTAAATCCAGATATTAAAGTATTATACTTTATCCTTTATAATTATTATGGGAATTATTCACTCCGGCGATGGACTATATACCTATATGCTACAAATACAAAATAGAATTATTTATTAATTCACAAATCAGTCTGAAGCACTCAAATATCTTTTCTGCACGTGGTTAGCTTTTAGGCCTATTTTATTCACCATTTATATCAGCTACCAGTTCGACTATTAAAACAGAAGAATTACTCATCTTCAAGGATCCGGGATAATTCCTATTCCTTCCTATAGTCATCTTTCGATATTATATCGATCCTCTATTTTATCTGAGTTCTTTATTGCTTCAAAATTCCATTGGTATAGCCCCGTCCACTATTCCGCCGAATCATCGTTCATCCGCCATTGTGTTTCTCCATGGCTCATCCTTTCAACTGATTTCTCGTTCAATTTCTCGCGTGCGCCGTGTCACGCTGTCGCGAGCTCTTTACACTACGGCATTGTTGCAATTATTGCAGCCTTACCAATAATTAAACTTTATTCTCTTTTTATCTTGGAGAATAAAAAAAAAATCACCGCTGTGAAATGCAAGTTGAAATATTTTAGATTATTATTCCGATTCACAATAATGATTGTGAATCTCCACAATAATACAGACAGTTCTGCAGGTTTTTTCCATTTGAGATACCTTTTATAGTGTTTTTATTGCCATAAAACTCCCATTAGCTTCCTTCTTTAATGATTTAGATATATGTTGATAAGAAATCTGGGACTTCTTGTAATAATCTCCTGAATGCTGTGTTGAAGTCACAATAATTCGTTCTGAATCACCCTGTATATTAAAGAAGAAAGTTTGTATGTTAAATAATACCCTCCCCACACACATACACACACTAAGTTGATAGTGCGTAGCAGACTAACACTTTTGACAACTTCAGTGAGTGATCAATACAGAAACCAATATGATTGCTCAATAAAGAAGAAATAACAATAGTTTAATTATTAGAAATGATAACCTTAGGTAATAGCACCTCCTAATTATTTTTCATATAGTCGAATAGTTTTTCCACAGGACACAAGTAAAGTGGGCTCAATAATAATTCAGTATCTTTTTTCACATTAATAAATTACTAGTTGCGACCCGTGAAATATTCACGGAAGTAAAACAAATTCCACATTTTTGAAAAACACAAGATTGAAAAAGATGTTCTAAGCTAATTTTTTTAGAAGCCATGACTTTCATAACAGCCCACATCTAATTTGAATATAGGCTTGTTTGTTAAAATAATATTATAATATTTTTAAAATAAAATAAAATAAAAAATTGATTTAGCACTTTCGTAGTAGCCAGCGCTGCGGTTTCTCATTATGAAACATAATGGCAACCTGCTGCCCTAAAAGAATAGGCTCGTCGAAATTGAGGTAATATTAACGGAAGTAAAACAAATGCCACATTTTTGAAATGCCCTGGAATTTTTGAAAAACACAAGATTGAAAAAGATGTTCTAAGCTCATTTTTTTAAAAGCCATGACTTCCGCAACAGCCCACATATAATTTGAATGACTAAGCCAAATTTTGTTAAAGTAAAAGAGAATAAAAAATTGATTTACCAGTTTCATCAATAACAATACCAACAGCCAATACCAATAATCCTGTCTGGGCAACAATGACGGCACGTGCTTCATTATCCCCTACTTCGCTGATTACTGAGCGAGTGGCTACACTGCCGAAATTATGTAAAAACCGAGCTTTTACAAACTCTCTGATAAATTTTGACGCATGAACTTCATGCCTTTTAGTGTAAACTTCATTTATGTGGGAAAGAAAATCTCAATACGTTGATAATAATTGTGTAATCGCGATCCGTCGCGATGAAATGGGAAGAATATTCGATACGCCATGTTTAAACATGGGCGTTACGTCATGCCCGACGTGTTCCAACGCTGCACTGTGATTGGTTATTTCTCTGCTTATAAATTTACAAATTTACAAAGATCCGTACAATTTTTGCCTATTAATAGGATGATTATAAACTTACAAACACACACACAAAATAAAAAGTGTAAGGCTTCCAATAATGATTAACTTAAGGAAAGAAAATGGTCATAATTATTGTTTAATCTAAATTTACGTAATAAGTTTTAATTAAAATAGTTTATTCTGCTACAGAATCTCTTCCAATAAACGAGGGAAAGAAGGGCATACAAGCTTTTGAATCAGCACTCAGCTAATATCTGTCTGCAGTAATAAAGAACTTTCAAATACAATAATATATTCTTTTGAAAAAAAATTACGAATGTTGAGTCACTGTTCCAGTGATGACTAAAGAGTTGCGGGATTTAAATTTTAAAATATTATTTAATGGCAAGTTAATATTTATATTTAACTATTGGTAGTTTTGCTTACAAGAAATCAAATCAAAAAAGCTTTTTTTTCATGTGTACACCGCTTTAAGCTACACTGTTATCTACAATCATTCCATTTCTAGGTATTCTTTGTATCTCTTTCCTTTAGGCTTGTTTTTTTCACTTCCTTTTTTAATTTTTTATCTTCCTTTGAAATCTTTTCTTCTATATCGATATTTTGTTATATAATTTTTGATTTAGACCTTTTTAATTCTTTTCTAATGTCTTCCTTCTTTCACTATATCCTGTCATATACTTTCTTTCTTTACTTAAGAATTGTCATTTCCATCTCTTGTATTCTATTTGACTCTTTCCATTCAGAACCGTACATTGCTGTTGAAATTGTTATAATTTTATGTGTTTTTTACCTGTATTTATTTCCTCGATATAGAATTGTAGAATGTTACTTGTATTACTTGTTCCTTTCGTTTGTTTGGTTTCGCAAACCCTTCTGCCATAATATTTTTATCCCTCCAACCATCGAACCAAAAGTAAAACGACTGTGTCAAACAATCCAACAAAACAATGCCATTACAGAATTTATTTCGTAAACGTCTAGAAATCTTCGCGAACCTTAAATGGGAACGGCTGGTCTATAGGAAAGCAGCTAACTATATCTAAAATTATTGCTTTGGTTCAAAGTTACAGTTTCCACAAGAAGGACGAAGTTTCTGTTATTTGTTAGTGATATTTTCAAAAAACATTCATTACATAATAATTTATGGAACTAATAAGGAAATTATTGAGAATTTTCTGATTTCTGATATTCAGCAGATAACAAAAATGTTTCTTATTATACTCGACATTAAAAGAATGTTACTGTACTTCCATTTTCTTAGATCATCTAAATACCTTAAACAAACTACATATTTCATTCTCTTGGTTGTAATCAATTCAATTTCTGCACTCATTATTCATGTCTAATCGATTTTTGCTTTTGATTTACACCATTTATGATATGTTTTGGATATGTTTACAGCATTTGTTTGTGTAATTAAAATGTGCCAGAGGTTTGAGCGACTGAGTTAATCAAATGTCTTTCCGCACAGTCGAAATACTAAGAGTTTCCAAATTCAATTCAACTCGTCAGTTTTAAAGTATAAACATCATCAGGACAGTATCTATCTTTTATAAAACCAATATTGAATCTCTTATTCGTATTTAAGCATGTTATTTAAGCATATCGTATTTAAGTTTATTTCATAAGTCATGAATCAAAATGTAATACAGTGCAACTTGGATAATTCGAAGCTGAAGGGACCACTACAAAACTTCGAATTATGCAAGACTTCGAATTAAACAAGTTACATCTTTTAACTTTAATTTCAGGTCCACTGAATGCTTGAAAAGATTATTCTGTCAATAAGTAAATATTTATTCAGAAAGAATAAATACGGTATGAAAGACTTAACACCATATGTATGTAAACAAAATAAGATTTATATTACGTAAGCTACAGTACATATTACATTCAATACAGAAAATTATAGTTTTTCAAAAAATTGTGCAATGTCTGATTGTTTTGTAGAATTCAGTCACTTAAGGTTAGCAAAATCATCAAGCATGTTTAGTGAACGGAAAACAGCTTCCCTTACGTTGGTTTGTCCTTCAATGTACCGACGAAATTCGGCGCTATCCCGTACTCGTTGGCGATTTGGCATTTCTTCTTCCCACCCTTTTCCACCTCGCGAATGACGGCGATCTTTTCAGCGAACGTTAAATTCTTGTACACGCGTGGTTTACTGAAAGACATGGTGACACTGACCGCAGGAAGCTCGAATGGCGTCTGAATCGTCACGTGTCGAATGGCGTCACGTGTCGAACGGTGGCGGGAAGGGGATTTCAGTTGTCACGTGTCGAATTTCTTAACGATGAAACGTCGAAAAGTCGTTATGGTTCGAAATTTTTTATAAAAACTTCGAATTAAGGAAGTTGAACTTCGAATTATACATTGATTTAATAAGAAATTCAAGGGACTAAGAGAAATCTTCGAATTAACCACGATTTCGAATTAAAGACGTTCGAATTATCCAAGTTGCACTGTAATACTTTCAATGAAGTTTCCCACTATTCTCTATCTGCATTTACGTAGTTGATCTAGGATACGAAACACACTAGAACTAAACAATGCATTCAATATCCTTCCGCCTAGCTGATTGTCGAATAACTGCCCTCTGTTCATCTGCATCTGGTTGGTTGGTTGGTTGGTTGGTTGGTTGGTTGGTTGGTTGGATTTTAATGGCGCAAAAGCAGCTGTGGCTAAGCTGCGCCACCATCTGCATCTATTAGCTGCTTTATTTACAGTGCGGAGCGATCTAAAAGTTATTGTTGATTTGATGATCATAAGTAAATGGTGTAGAATATTGCAGAAACTTTGAAAATTCTTTGTTATTCACCAATCTCTTGCAACGCTGTTTAATTTCATAAATATTTAGATTTCATCCATTTTGAAGTACTTGATCGTTAGCTGGTTGTAATTAAACAGGAGGTGATTAGAGCTTTCCACAGAAAGAACTATTAAACAAATTCAACCAAATTTGAAGTTCGAACTTTCCTGACCATGGGATTTCGATTTCTCAAATTAAAAAAGGTGAGAACTTTCCCGCTAGTGTGAAGTTTGGCGCTAATATCGCTTTAATTTGCCTATTATATAGGTTGTCAAGTAAATTTCGGCATTACAGAGAAACTTAAAGTGCAATGATTTTATTGCAATGTAATGTGACGATAACGGATGCCGTTAGCTGTAGCTGTCCATAGGTTACAATGTCATAGATTGGGATTTTGCAAATGTTATCAAATTGCACACATTGAAATGTGCAAGTAACTAATAAATCAGAATTACGGTTGTATGTGCCCTTCATCTCCATGTCTAAAGCCTGCATTCGATGAACAACGACTTTACGGCATAATGTAACTGCCTTTGGTGAAGTTGTCTCACATGTAGCAAATCCTTTCTTTTAAAACAGCTACATTAGGAACATCGCTGTGATAAACAAGTCCCTTCAAATTCCCCTTAACCAAAAAACACAAGGGTGTCAAATCTGGTGATCGGGGTGGCCATGATGTTGGAAATGATCGACTAATTACTCTTTCAACGGTGAAGTAGTGATGTAATAACTTTTGCACATTTATGGTCTTATCCAAACTAGTTTTGTTCAACTAAAAAACTTTAAGTTGCTTATTACTTATTTAGTTCCTTACTACTCCAATAAATTCTTAATTGCCACATATTTAGAAATAGCAAAATACTTAAATTATTGATATTTCAATGAATTTCCCCTGCATTCTACACTGTGCTGCTTCAAATACCCTGCAAAAAATCTTCAATAAATAAGTGTGTGTATGTATGCATATAAGTTTTGGATTGTTTTGCAGAATATTTGCGGCAGCACATATAGAATACATGTGGAAATACATGTAAAATACATTTTAATTACATTTTTTTTCCTGCATTGATTTAAATTAATACTGAATTTTTATTATAGGCCTGTAGTTATTTTCATACGATACTCTAGAAGAAATACATTGTTTCGAGTCAAACGGTTCAAGTTTACATAAAGTGGCTAAAACGGATAAACAATTAAAAATAAAATGTTCCTTTAGAATAATTTTGTATAATTTAATAATTAAACTAATGATAAAGTTATAGTAAATGATTCAGGCAACTGCAAACTTTTTGTTTCTTTTATATATTTCTTTTACCAATGTACCTAAAATTCTGAAAATTTAAAAATGAACTTATGAAGCATCTGGGATTTATAATTTCTTGTTTTTAATTTTCAAAATATTCTGTAATTAATTAAATTAAAATTCAAAAACAGTCAATTTTTGGGTGGGTTTTTGAGATATTACTCTGTCAACTCAACTCAAATAAACTTCACAAAATTCTGAAATGATAAAAAAATCTTAAAATAATAATTTGTATTTAATATTATTAGTATAACACTTAAGTTTTTAAAATAAAAAAAATGTTTCTTAAAATAGTTTTAGATTAAATTAATTTTTTTATGTGCTACGAAATAATTATTATAAAACACGTTTTCATTAAAGGCATTTTAAATTTCTTGTAAATTCTTTTGATGCTGTTCGTTTCCAAAAATATATTTGTTTTGAAGCATTTTTTTTAGAAATGGGTTTTAATAGAATTAACAAAAATTTATTTCTATTAAAAAATGCTTCAAATGTGTTTTGGGAAACGAACAGCATCAAAAGAATTTACAAGAAATTTAAAATGCCTTTAATGAAAACGTGTTTTATAATGATTATTTGATAACATGTAAAAACATTAATCTCAAACAATTTTTAAAACACAATTTGTTTTTTAAAAAATTAATCATTGCACTAATAATAAGTATCTTAAACACAAATCATTATTTTACGATTTTTTTTTTATCATTTTAGGTGTTCAAGTTTTTCAGTGGAAAAACCGAGTCATATCTCGAAAAAAAACCCCCAAAAAATTGACTGTTTTTATCAATTTAATTTAGTTAATTGCAGAATATTTTGAAAATTAAAAACAAGAAAATACAAATCCCAGATGCTTCATAAGTTCATTTTTAAATTTTCAGGATTTTAGGTGCATTGGAAAATAAAATATATGAAAGAAATAAAAGGTTTGCAGTCGCCTAAATTGCTTGAGTCAGGACCTCAAAAGAGCTTCGGCTGATAGCGAGTTTGGCCGCGCGACCATGGTCGCTTCGTGTGAAATGGTTTTCTCTTGATAATAAACCTATTAAACAAAAACTTTGTTTCCTTTGAGTTTAGCTTTAATTCAACTTTTAAACATTCATTGGCAAGTTCTTGTATCATCAATTGCAATTCCGTAGCATCTACACTAGAACCACTGTATCATCCGCAAATCGAAGATGGCTTAAATGGTCACCATTAATATTGATGCATCTTTTTTCCCAGTCTTATTTTTTTGAACACTTCCTGATGTAAATAATTTGGGAGAGATAGTGTCTCCCTGTCTGACACCTTTCCCTATCTGGATTTTTTCTGTATCTTTGCAAACGAATTAAAGCCGTTGCGTCTTTATAACGTCCTTAAATCAATTTTTGATAGGCTGTACATAGCTTTCCAAAGCCTTAATAACAGAAGACATGTTAACTGTGTTAAAAGCCTTTTTATAGTCAATAAATCTAATGCAGAGTGACATCTCATATTCTTTGGTTCTCTCAATGACTTCTCTTAAAATATGAATGTGATCAATCGTGATCTACGAAATCCAGCTTCCTCTCTTAGTTGGCCAGAATCTAAAGTTTTCTGCAAGCGATTGGTAATAACTTTCATAAATATTTTATATAAAACTAGCAAAAGGCTGATAGGTCTAAATTTCCCAATAAATTCTCTTTCTTCTTTTTTAAATAGTAATATTACCACTGTATTCTTTCAATCTTCTGATACATCCATGAGGTTCAAACATTTAGTAAAAGGAGTAGCCAGAATTCCTTCCATTTCTTCTCCTGCTTTTTTGAGAATATCTGCTGTGATTCCATCATGTCCCGATGCTTTTCCTTTCTTCAAGTATTTGATAACGTACTTTACCTCCTCTTTCAATACTGGAGGAACATCAGAAACAGTCTAACATGCTATTTCATGTAAATCTTCACTATATCTGTTTGCTATAAATTTTTTCAACACACTTCATAAGTTCCTCAAGATTTCTAATAGTGATTGCAGTTTCCTTTCCCAGAGCCTTAATGAACTTCTTAGCGGTGCATAAAAACATTTAGCAGCTTTTGGGCTTTTATTTTCGTCTATTTTTGTCACGTGACAGATATGATCGGGACACTATCTGATCCTAAGCCTCTTAGAAAAGTTTAGACTTATTTTTGATTATATATTAAATGCACCTATGTATTAATAATTTGTTTATTTTACAATGCTTTGTTGATTATATTATCTTATTTTTATTTTTCTGTATGGGTTAAGTAAAATTAAGCTTAAGAGGGACATTACACGGATCAGTGTGGGTAAACCACGCCCTCGTTTTTCTCCCCTCGGCAAGAAAGATCACATGATCGGGATAACCATTCTGGATGGACACCGAAAAGTGAAACTTTACAAAACGACGGGAAAAAACGGAAAAAAAGACAGAAGGTGTGATGGGACGTGAATGGAGACAGCTCCAGTCTCCCTCGTCCGAGAAAGGGGACAACGAACATGGCGGTACTCTAGGCGATGCCTGACGCATAAGAACGACGAATGTTTGCCGAAGGCTTGAAACTATAAGTAGAAAAACCTTTTGTCCATCACACATCCGGTAAACAAGGAAGATAGACAAAATACATCCATTCATCGTGTTGATTCGTAATTCTGTGAGGCAACAGAGGCCATCACTGTTCTAGGCTATTATTGAGCAGTGTTTCGAACATTTAGACCCCACCAAACAATCGACTGAGCAAAAGACTAATGGATGAACACTTGAGTAATTTTATTCTACTTTCACTAGTTTTAATTTTAGGATGGTGTCTATCCAAAAGAGCCGCCAGTACTTACGTAAGAAAGTGAAGTGAACCCTGAAGGAAAAAAGGGCAAAACAAAACTTTTCGCACGGAATCAAACAGGCTACGGCGGAGAGAAAAGCTACTGCTTGTGTTTGTGTGTTTAAAAATGAATGAAATGTTTGCACATTTTAGGTAAAAGCCGTACCGACGTAAAAGTTAGTGATAACATTTTTTTTTCATAGAAAAGACTGATAAACAAACTCAAAAGAAAGTAAGAATAAAAGAAAGAAGTGCAAGGTGAAGACGAACGTGATAGCCTTATTGTGTTTAGGTAAATACGAACAAAGACAAACAAACTGAAATATAAAAAAAAAGAAATGGCTAAATAAGTTGGAAGATATTTTACAGAATTAAACTGTTATTCCAGTTGTTTACATTAACGCAAGGCCGCATTTGTTCTCTTAATTAGATTACAATCTTTGTGTTTTCAGCCGTTCGATTTTCATTATTATTCTCTTCATTGAAATTTTAAACGAAAGATTGAAACTTTTATGTTACCTTATTAATATACAGGGTGATTCATAAAGTACTGGAAGCTCCGCCTCCAGTTTAGCTTCACTGCTATGCAATATGTCGCTTTCCTATTATATGTGGCTTTTATCTGCAAAATTTTTGTATAGATTCAGCGTAAGTTTGTATTACATTTCTCGATAATCCCATAGAATAACAGATTCAAAGAAGAAATGAATATTTTTTAAATATTCAAAAGATATTAGAATTATTCCTCCTTATTTTGATGTTAACATGTTTCTTATCTAACTTGTTCCAATAAATAACTCATACAAAATAAATTCACAATTGTTTCATCAATTTAAAAAGGCCATCGTTTTTTTTTTAATGCTAATGTTGATTTTGAGTGACAATTTTTAAAAAATCCTATTTTAAAATAGCCATGCCCTATTTTTTTTTTTATACCGAATTTGATTTAGAAAAATACAGTCAGACCTCGATATATAGGTCACCCGCATATAAGGTCACCCCGCATATAAGGTCACTTTTCTAAAGTCCCGGCTCATTGAATAGGAATTCTATGATATGAAATAATGGATATATGATCAGTCTTAAATACCGTAATCGCATATAAGGTCACTTTTGTCTGTGATTTCAGTGCCACACTGATTCAATTCCAAGAATTTTTCCCTGGGTACGATCTTTTATCGGCGTCATTTTTCCTTCTGACGGAAGGGACAACTTTCCCACGCCTGGACGAGTGGGAAGGATATTTCTCCGTTCCCATCGCGTCACATGTCCATCGTTGTTCACCAGGAAGTCGAAGGAAAGGATCTCATTCCAACTGTTTCTGTGATTGTGTTATGATAGAGACAACGTTTTTCTTTTTGTCGACATCAGAGAAAAAAAAAAATCTTTGAAGATTTTGAAAACTCTAATGTATCGAAAGCATGTTTTGCCAAAGAGGATGGGATACCACGAACGACTCTCAACAATATTCTGTCCTCGCATACTGTTGCAGAAACATGTAATGGAAAGAGAAAAAGGAAGCGTTTATCACCGTATGAGAAAGTTGAAGAAGGCCTTCTCCAATGGATAAAATTTGCTAGAGCACATAATGTGCCTATGTCGTGCTTAGTACTGAAAGAAAAAACTCTACAAATAGGCGCCGAATTAGGAGAGAACGATTTTATGGCGAGCAATGGATGGATACAGAGATTTAAATTAAGACATGACTTAAATTTTAAAACAGTGGGCGGTGAAGCCGGTGATGTGGATGATAGCGTTTTAAGTGATTGGAAGAAATCCGTGTTAGATGATATTTTGAAGCGGTATGAACATTGCGATATATTCAATGTTGATGAATGTGGACTTTTTTTTCCGGGTCTTTCCCGACAAAACTCTTACTTTCAAGAAAGAAAAATGTATAGGGGGTAAAAAAATAAAGAAAGACTGACAATGTTTTTAGGAGCTAATATGGATGGCTCTGAAAAACTGAGACCGCTAGTTATCGGAAAATTTCAAAAGCCACGTTGCTTTAAAAATGTCAAGTCTTTACCCTTGGATTATGATGCAAACAAAACAGCATGGATGAATGCTAACATATATGAGAAAACTATACGGCGTTTCGATAGATACTTTTTGAAAAATAAAAGAAAAGTTGTTTTCATCGCAGACAATTGCCCTGCTCATATCAACATACCTCAGTTGAAATCAATTGAGCTTGTTTTCTTACCCCCAAATGTTACCAGTGTTTTGCAACCTTTGGATTAGGGAGTCATTCAAAATCTAAAATTGAACTACAGAAAGCTCCTTTTGAAAGATTTGATTTCAGCAATTGATGAGAAAAAAAATTTTCACGGGTCTGTGTTAGATGCAATTTTTTATATTCATAAAAGTTGGAGCTTGGTGTCAAACACATGCATTTCAAATTGCTTTCGACATGCTGGTTTTCAATTTTATTCAAATAGCGTGGATGAAATAACAGATGAAGATGATGAAGACGATATTCCTTTAGCTGTGTTAATACAAGATCTCAGAAATCGCGGCTGTGCTATAGAAGGGGAAAGTGAATACGTGAAAATTGATGATGAAATTGCTACCACTTCTCAAGCTTCGATTTCCGAAATTGTTTCGCAAGTTTTAGATTCCAATGCAGCAGAAAGTGAGGATAACGACAGTGATATTGAAAGTGAAGCGGTGACACAAGCAGAAGCGCTCAGAGCATTAAATGTCGTAAGATATTTTTTTACGAGTCATGAGGGAGCTGAATAACATTTTCAGAAATTACAAAACTTAGAAAACATTGTACAAAAGATGTAAGCAAAATCCCGACAGTCCTGTATTATGGATTATTTTAAGTAAGGTCAATTGTACATTAGTACTTTGCTTGAGCATACTAGTACTATTTCTAAAAACTTTATTCCGAATTAAAATTTTTTAAAATAATTTCTTTCTGATTCCTAATTTTAATTGGTTCAACTAAATTAAAAAATTGTAACGTAATAAACTGATCTTTTTGTACATATTAAATTTTACAAAGAATTATACTGTATTTATATAATGCTTATTTATTGACAAATGTGTATGAATCGGTTATAAGGTCATCCCGCGTATTAGGTCACTTTCGCGAGGTCCCAAGGGGTAACCTTATATCGAGGTCTGACTGTATTTAATTTTCGCTCTTTATAGGCCTATTTTTCCAGTACTTACGTAAAACTTGTAGGACCATATTAACTTTGTAATATTGGTCAAAAAACGAGATGAAAAATATGTTGGCGATATACAAAAATAATTTAAAGAATAACCTCTTCTTACCTCTTCATCTTAATAAGAGAATACGACTTCATACAAAGATGGACAAATTTTCGGGAAGTTTATTTACGCCATTCCTTTTTCAAGCCTAATGTTTAAAACTATTTTCAATGGGATTTGCATGATGATTATAACAAACGATTACGAAATTATAACAAACAAGCCCAATAAGTTGTCTCACATTACATATGTCACTGTTATCTAATAATGTTTAAATATACTAAGAAAGAGTTGATTACAAAGCTAATTCATCAAAGGACACTTTATTGTTCGATAGATTTAAGTTAAAATTTGTCGTCTTATCAGCTAATTTCACTAACCTTGCATCCAATTCAACCCCATCATTCCTGTTAATATTCTTCCCTTTTGTGTTTCTAATAATAAGACTCTCGAGTATTTTCCTAGATTTGGTGTCTTTTTCCGTGTAAGAATTCCAACTACCTTATTAATGCGATGTCCGAATTTTATGCAGTGTTCTGCTATCTCTGATTTATCAATTTGGTTATGTTTTATATTATACAGTAAAACCTCGTTAAGTCGTCGCTCAAGGGACAGAACATTTTTGACGACTTAAGCGGAGTGGGCTTTTTGAAAAAAAACAAAAAAAACAAAAAAAAAATCACTGAAATACAAGATTTTTATGAATTGCTGTAGGATTCGGTGAGAAAAAAAAGATTTTCAGAAATCAATACATGCAAATGAATGAGTGGAAAATAAAAAAAAAAACACATTTTATACTAACCACATTTTATTTTCTTTTACTGGCATTAAAATAATCCAACAGTGTTGCTTGATGAAGGTGCTGATTACTGGAAATAACTTTCTTTTCTAATATACTTAAGGCTTTAAATTCTTCGTCTGTTGTACCTTGCATGGATGTTAAGTACTGTCGAACTTTCTCCAGGGCTTCGATTGTTTCTTTCTCGTTAGGTGGGGTTTGATCTACATTCTCGACATCGCTATCCTCACTTGAACCCTTTTGATTTTCTTCCTAAAATTCAGATGTCAAAGCATTTACAGTCGCTTGTGAGCAGATTGCGATATTGTTATCAATGTTGATAAACGCATTAACGTCATTGACGCTGCACCCTTTTTCATTTGCGATTTGCAGCAAAGTCTCTAATGGTTGTGGGTCGATGATGTCTTCCCTGAGGATCCTGCGTTTGCTATGAACCCTGCATGTCGGAAACAATTTGAAACACTTTGTAATGAAATGGAACTCCAACTTTTGTGCACATAGTTAATCGTATCTAAAACCGAAACTTCTAGCTTTTCGTTCCTATCCAAGGCTTTTATCATGTCCTTTACAAGCATTTTTTGTACTTTCGTTTAAAGTCGAGAATTATCCCTTGATCTAAGGCCCTCTACGCACTTGCAAATATTTCTCATCGTTGTCATAAAAAAACCGCAACATTGGGGGAGAAGTCCATTAAAATCTTCCCCTCTTCTTCCTCTTTTATTGCTGCCTCAAGCAATGTAATAATTGTTCCTATTGTGATGACCCCTTCTTGCAGTGGAAAAAATATAGATTTCGCTGTATATGTACGCGGTGGTTTCAGACCTCAGGCGAATTGAGGGTTCTCTAATGAACCCTTCCCTTCGGAAGAGGGGAAGATTTTACGACATCGCTGAGAAACATTTGCAAGTGCGTTCTTAGCCTTAAGGCTGAAGAAGTGCAATTACATTTGGAGGAAGAAAAACAATTTCGATCGCTTTTAAATTCGGGGCTTACTTGCTATGAAATAAAATCACACTCAGTAGCGGTCAAGAAAACCGTATACACTTGACAAGAGTCGCAGCGAGAAGTGTGTAATTTCCCAAGTGAATTCCCCACGTGAAAATTCCCCGTAAAGGCTAGGCTGTCTTAGAGTGAAGGGGCGGGGCTGAAAAGACAAAGGCAAAATTGAGAATAAAGATGCTTTTCGCCATTTTTGAGGGTAACGAGTTATCCGGAGTAGAATTAAACTTGGTGACGAGTAAAGGAGGGTTATTTTACATTATTGTCTATGAGACCTTGTCGGGATCAAAGGAAAACGACGACTTAAGCGGAGTGACGACTTATCCGGGTGACGACTTAACGAGGTTTTACTGTATTAGCGTGTTCTCGAACACGCTCCCTTATCGTTCTTTTCGTCTCTCCAATATAAAAATTATTGCAAGTTCCACAATTAATCTCGTAAACCACCCTCATTTGACTGTCTTTTTCACTTTGATATAATTTACTGCATAAAATGTTTTTTAATTTGTTGTTGTATGTAAAACCCAACTCTGTAATGTATTTTTTTTATAATTTTTTTCAATTTTAGACTATTACGATTAGCATATGGAATCATAATTCTATTAACCTTCCTATCTTTCAACTCTTTAATATTGAATTTGTGGTAATTACTTATTGTTTTATTTATAAAAAAATCATTGTAATCATTCTTTTTCAATATTTTTTTCATATTCAAGATACTATTTTCAAAATCCACTTGCAAATTTGTGGATACATCAATCCTTCTTACATAATTTTAAATAATATTTCTCTTAATTTGCCAGATGTGTCCTGATTTAAAATTTAAAATGTAATCACTCCTAAAATCTTTTCTATAATGTTTTATAATTTTTTTACTTCTCTGAAAAAAACAACAATGTCATATTCTAAGAGCCATAAAAATCCAAATCCGAAATACTGTTGGTTCTAAGTATTCTGAGTGCAGTTTTTCTAAGTACATTTGAGCATCCACAATTAGGATTGTGATTATTAACCATTACTTAGGCAGAGGATGAGTGGCATTGCATAGTGAGGATACTGCGGATACAGTAGTAAGAGATAAAACTCATCAAATAATATAAGTAATAAATATATATTAACTTCATTAATGTTTTTACTGTTTTTTATAAACTTAAGGGGATTCGATTCGAATAGATTCGACCTTTACAAAGCTTTTTTCAAAAATAAAATATTCTCAAAAAAGAATTTGCAAAATATATTGGAAATACTTTACATTATTATTGTTTTTATTATTATTATTATTATTATGTTTGTATGTTTCAAACGTTGGGTTTCCCCAGCAAAAACAATATGGCGGGTCAAGGACCAAAGCACATACTGCCAAGTGTAAAGATGTGTGCAAGAATGATTAGGGATGTGTGCTTGTGTCCATAAATTTCCTAACTATGCGTGTAGTGTTGAGTACCACAGCCTTCTGCAGTTGTGCATAAGTGTTTTTGTGAAGTCCTAGTGTGCTGAGACTGTGGTGCAATGTGTGAGGCACCAGACCAGTGGCAGACAGAACGATGGGTACAACACGTACTCGATCCTGCCTCCACTGCTTCTGGAGCTCGTGTGCTAGATCAGTGTCTTTACTGATCTTGTCTGCGTGAGTTTTCTGCATGTTCTTGCTGATAGGCACTATTATTATTATTATTATTATTATATTTTTCCATTCTTATTCTAATGGAGAAAGTAAGATGAATAGACATAAAAGAAAATGTGGCCTAAATGGAATGTAAATATTTGCATAAAAGCCTTCAGAAGAATCACACACCCGAGGCTAGGA
>JAFIDM010006943.1:51810342-51829071 GCA_023159025.1 Thereuonema tuberculata | reverse complement strand
ATACATACATGACTGGTGTATTTTCAGTGAACCGGAAACGGAAGGGAACTCCAGTGACCTATGGCTAACTCCAACGAGATCCTCGTTAGTGTTTCCGCCATCGATCGGAAGTCGTAAGAGACGCTGTTGAAAAGATTTGGCGATAAAAGGGCTGGCGGAACGATCTGTTCTATTGGTGTTTACTGTGAATGCGATGAGCATTTCATTAGACAAGTGGCTATCGGATGAACTGAATGCTCTTCTGTTCATTCACACCCTCGATATCGTTGGACTTAGTATCGACTTATTGCCATTCACCAGACGCGAAATAAAAACACCCCGTTATTCATTTCTTAATTGGAAGGAACGGTCTCACGTTAAATGTTGTTCAAACTTAACCTTCAAGTATTATCTAAAACTTATATCATTATTTTTCCTTGGCAATTAGGCCTTTTTCAAACAAGGAACAAATTCTGTGAACTATTTAGCATGAAGTATCGTTGATTTTTTTTTTTATCTATAAATCATTTCGCACTTATATAATTACCAGAAAGCAATCAATCACATGATACAAGACTTTTATTATAGATATTTAGCATAATTGGAACAAAGTAATAATTTATAATAAGAAAGCCTAAAAAAATTCTAATAAAAATATAAGTGGTTACCAATTTTTGAAATACCTATATTGTTACAGGCCCTAACTCATTATCATTCAGTATAGTTTCTGGCAGTGGCGTACCAACACCTTTGGGGGCCCGGGGCGGAAGTTCCATTATTCCACAACCAAAAAAAAAAAAAAAAAACGGAATCTCCAATTCAACAACCAAAAAAAAAAAAGAAAATTCTTGGGTGGATGGGGCCCATAGGCTGACTGGTGGGGCCCCCTAGGCTTGCTTTTACAACCAAAAAAAAAGGAAATAAGTTGGCTGGTGGGGCCCCCTAGGCTTGCTTTTACAACCAAAAAAAAAGGAAATAAGCTGGCTGGTGGGGCCCCCTAGGCTGGCTGGTGGGGCCCCTCCCAGCCGGGGGGCCGGGGCGAACCGCCCCTCCTCCCCCCCTTGGTACGCTACTGGTTTCTGACCCTTTTTTAAATTTTTTTCATGGATCCTGTGATCCAGCGAAGTAGATACGGACTTTAGGCTGGAAGAGCCAGGTTCATTACCCAGGGAAGATGGATTTATTTCTGCTTCAGGCGGCCCTAATGTTCACCCAGCCATCTGTGAAATGGGAACTGGCCTTCTTTCTTTGGAGGCTTACGACCTTTGGGCTGGTTAGAAACGACTGTTCAATGTGATTACCAGTTCTCAATCAAGCCTCCTACTAACTTAAACCTATCTTTAAAATTCCTTACTCTATGATATTCAGTTTTAAGGTATCTTAATCACAAAGACTACGGATGGACCAAATGAGACTTACAATTTTCATTCAAAAACTTTTGCTTTACTCTTTTTTTCTTTTTGTTAATCTCCACTGCATTATTAAGGGAACTATTAGATTTTAAGATCTAATCTATAGCAGCTAAATAATGGTGTGGGTAAACCCTGTTTTATGTGGTTATGATAATACTGATTATATTTATGATTATACTGACATGATAACATTTTTTTTAATAACCTAGATAAATTGAAACAATTATGAAATAAAATTTCACAGATAAAGCAATGAAATACAGACTATTAAAGCAGAGATTCAAAAATTAGCAATTGACTAAGAATGTGAAACATTCAAAGTTGAACGATTCTTTTGTTTGTGCTAGAGTCATGCTTAAACTGCTGTACCGATTTTTATAAAACTGACAGTTGTTTATTATGTTTAAGCAAAATGAAAAATTTTCTCTGGCTCTACACCTATTAGTTCGATTCGTAACAAATCAACAGAGATGTTTCTTACATTCTACTAGCGTTTCAGCCTTTATTCAAACGACATAGATCTCAGATGATCTTAGATTGAATTCTAAAACTATTTTGTTCTAGCCCTTTTTTCTCTTCGGTTTTTGTAAGGATGTTACAAACCTTATACTAAATCCATAACACTATGATATCTAATCACCATACAGATACAATAATAACAAAAACAAAACGTCTTCCACTTCATTGAAAATTCTTTACAGAAGGGCCAATTAGCTCAAGCGCTATTATCAGTACTTCAATGTCCTCCAAAAATCACGCAAAATCATGTGGAACAATTCAATATTCTAAGAATAATAAATAATAAAAAAATAGTAGAACAACCAGAAGAATCAAGATGTCGAACGAACCGGCTTAGCCTCAAGTCATATAGACTTCCAAAATCGATCGACAAAAGAAAATCGTTATGGAAGCCATCACTTCTTGCTTGGATCACTTACTTCACTAATGCGTTGTTTATGAATTATTAACGGTCCGTAATATTCCACCCTCCGGGCCATCGCTGCCTCCTCCTCCCTTGATTGAGCTCAATTTCTCTTTTATGGGTGAACCTTTAATGTAATGAGATCCTTATTCAAGGTTTTTAGGAATTCATTATTAAGTCATTTGTTAATTACTGTTCAATTTAAAGTCCCGGCGTCTGGTTTCTTTATTATCAGATATTTCGTCGTTTACGTAGTTACAAAGCGTAGGTTTTAAAACTGGTAAGTCAGATATTTCCCTACGGAATTAATATGGTTTCACCTTTGAACTGAAGAAGTACTTTCTAGCTCTTGTTTATATCTTTGGATGCTTATTATTATTATTATTACTAATATGATGTGCATTGTTTTAACTGCTATCATCTATCTTTAAGCCACCACTTTTGTGAAAAAGTGTGACTTTTTCCAAAACAAAAGCTAACATTTCTTTGCCGTTTATAGTTATTCTGACATTGGCTATTGATAAGACAATGAAAAGCCATTTTGCTAATGTGTCTCAATTTCTGATGTCTCAATATCAAGCAAAATGTCTCAACTACTGATTTATCTCAACATCAAACTGCTGATATGTCCCAATTTTTGAAGTGTCAATATCCAGCTGATAAGTCAAATCCTAGGGCTGTCTGGGGTGTTAGTTCATTTTGTTTTTCATCTGTATTTATTTCTTCTTTTCAAAAATGCAACACAGACTGCCTGCTCTGATGCACGGACTTCATTAAGCAAAATATTCTACAATTTTCGCACTTGTAAAGGCGGATGGCGTGAAGGCTACCTAGGCTAGATAATGTAATGATGTAACTTTGTCGTACATAATACAGAATGTAGAATGTTTTGTTCAGTTCTGGCTCGAAATAAAACAGCTCTTAACATTTACATATTCAAGCTAAAATATTTATCTTGAAACATGTAAATGTATACAATGGAAATACTTACTAAAATCAAAAATTAATTTATTTCACAGCAGTATTAGGAAAGCTACAAAAGGCAATATGGAGCTTTAAGAAACGTAAACTTTAATATAGATGTTTATTCATCAAAGTTTAATGAATTCTAGGCAGAACTTAAATATGAAATTTGATGCAAATCAGTAAATTTACTCTAATCAGGCACTTAAATTTCTCTACATTAAATTTCTCTTCAGTATTAACACACTGCCAACTATATTAGCACACACAATTTATTAAAGAAGACATTCAATATAAATACACGACGTACGTTCAGAACCTCACATTATCAGATTCTCTTTTCAAGTGTATTAAAGAACAAAATTAAACAAAAATTAAAAACAAACGCCCTGTCCAATGGATTTAGGCTTACAACCTCGGTGTTTACGACCTATACAACCCTTGTGGCCTTATTAGAAAACACTGAAAGCTTTAGATAAATAAAAACGCTACAACGTAGGATTACAAACAATATTCCAGTACATTTCTAGTTGAAAGGTCCAGATTGTAACTATGTACAGTTCTAATTACACATGATTCATAGAATTCACGTAAGTATTTCGATTTCCTTTTTCCAAAAATAATTACATCTTTTGAATTTAATTGGTGCCCCGTACTTTTACAATGAGTGGCAGTGCCATAGTAAATTTACTCTTTGGATTTATTAAGGACATCATATTTAAACCTGTATTTAAAAGTGGCTCTAGAGATAGAATAAATAAGATTTTACACAAAAATTGGTAACTATCAAATATATTTCATCTAATAGTAGTAATATCAGTGTAGTATTAGTACACTAGTAGTACACTATTAGTATAGTAGTATCCATTTATTTAGTATATTATTGTTTAAGTTATTTTAGAGCATAGCGGAAGGCCCTCACTGTGAAGTGCCTGTAAATAGAAGCTATAAACACCTAAACCTATTCATAACATTTCACTCTCAAATATAAAGTTTGATATTCATCAGTGTATTTTCTGTAAATTTATGTTTTGTTTTCTTGTGACCGATTTTAACATTTTCCAATCTTTGAAACTTTTCCTAACTTCTTGAAATGGAATGAACACACATACGGCTGACATTGAATTATGCGCAAAGTTCTCTAACTGTAACAGCAGGATTTCTTGTAACTGTGGTCTGCAGTAACTCCATATGGAGCCACTTGGACGTTCTTCTCTTGGATCTCCCTTCAAACTGTAATCTCCACTTCTGAAACGAGAAAACCTTTTAAGTTCTTACAATCACTGTCTCTTGACCAGAAGCATTCGAAATATCTTTTTTGGGGGGCTACACGTAGTTGAGCCTCTGTGAAATTCTTAGACCATAACATGGCGAATAAGGCCCTTACAAAATGATTGTAAGAATAATAGTTTTATTATCAGAAAGAAAATGAATGATATTATATATATGAACATAATTGGATATCTGATATAAATTAAATTCAAAGAAATCTTTGTTGAACTTTATCACTAAAGTAATTAGATAAAACTTTCTTCCATTAATATTCCGAAATTTAATCACATCTGAATTAAACATTAAATTCTTAAATACGAAGTTTGATGGATATCGCTTAATTATTTTTGGAGTTATCGTGCCCCCCATTATTCTCAATAACAGACAAAAATAAAAACAAAACAAATCTAAATTTATTTTAACGAACAAAATAATAACGTCAATTTCTGTTAATGGATATTTAATCGATGAATGGATATTTAATATACTCTCCTATTTTGTATATAAATATCAAAAAGAGATTAAAATGATTTTATATTAGAGGAAAAAAAGTATGTGTATGTAGCTTGAGTGAGTATAAAGCTTTCCCTTTATTATCGTATGGAGAAAAGATGGATGGATGGTTGTTTGTTTTTTTCTCTTAGAAATAAAGATGATGATGAATAAATGATTACGACATCCTACAACAGCTGTTTCAGGTGACTGGCGATCATCAATAGTAATCAGAGATGTTTCATGCTGGAGGTGACGAGGAAGAAACGCGGGAGTACATGCACTCTCATATCATTATTATAATGCGTTATTATATATATTTATGGAAAATTAAAATTTGCCTCTCAAGCTCTTGATATTCCGTGTTCTTCTTTTTGCATTAAATTTCATCTTCAAGATTTATTTATCTCTATCTAACTACTAACTATTTATAGCTCCATTCATGCTCCTCTTTATCTTAACACTGGCTCTTTTGCAGTTCAAACTACTTAATTTTTTAGCTTATATAAATGATGTAACTTACTATTAAGATATTATATAAACTCGTTATTAATTTATATTCGTAAGAATTAAATAGATTTTAATCTTAAGGGCTACTTTGTTAAGAATATAATTTTGGTAAGTACAATTGGCCAAACCAGAGGATGACTTTGACCTTGAACGAGACCTATGATCTCTTAATCATTCCAGGACTAAGAGAGAGAAGATTAAAAATGGCGACTCTCCGGCACAGAAAACCGTTGGCAACAAAACAATGGAAGTTATTGCTAACATTACTTCTTATTTCGAAAAGGCCTTATGACATGCTTACTTATGGCACATCAGAGAAATTGTTTTCGATTCCAGTGCCGTGAGTAAAAGACAAGACGTGAGTAAAGAATCCCATCTTCGTCTTCGTGTTGTCGATCTAGGGATGCAATTTCGTCAAAAAACCAATTGGGAAAGGTAGAAGACTGATTTTGAACGATTGAAACGAACGAATGAATAAAAATATATTTTTGAAATTATATTTGATGAGAAATCAGAATAGTTCAAGAAAATAAATATCGTCTTTTTTCCGTAAACTTCAAACTCCCTAAATATTCACTTTCCCGCCATAAACACAGACATATACAATCGATTCAAATTCTACTATTGCGACATCTGGTGGCCACGGTCGTTCTCTGGTTTGGCGGACTTTAAGTAAGTAAGTAACTGAAGTAATTTACCGAAATTAATTTTGTAAACTTATAAAAGCCAAGCAAAAGCTCCGTAGATATACAACAATACATAAACAACACAGTATTAAACATTGGTTGTAAAGACACGGATTACAAAATTGTGTCCTATCAAAAGAACCAAATGTAATAAACAAGAAGTTCTTGAAAGAACTTGCAGCCTGTTTTCCTTACAATGCTATTCCTTAAAATTTCTTTATTATTATTTTTTTAAGTCATGAAAACGTCAAATCGAAAAGCTTAAATTTGCAATATTCATTACTGAATAAGCATAGTATAAATTTTCTATTTTTGAAAAAAAAAAAAATGTGAAACTCATTACTTATTTAGGTTGTCAAAATCAGATTATTTTTAGTCACATCAAACCATATACAAATTAAGGGAATAGCTAAAACGATTAATATCTTATTGTTGAAGACATTGATAAAAGTCCATTGATAACACATTAAAAGGTTGAGACCCAGTGTTTTATTAGGTGACATCTCTAATGTCTAACAGATGGATGTTGACGATCCCGTATTTTCGTGATTTCACGTAATTTACGCGAGAATAGTCTCTAACCATGTCTTCTAACAAAATATTGAAATATTTAAATGAATTATAATACGGGAAATGCATGGGACTTTTACTACTTTTTAATATAGTTTTAATAAATTGAAAATAGTCAATAAACAAACAATAAATTCATTATGTAGCATTTTCCTAGTGACAGACATTAAAAATACTAAATTCCTTGAGACCTGCTGAAGAGACTAATGGCGAGATCTCGTATTTTTCGTAATTCTCGCGCAAACGTGATCGTCAACATCCATCTGTTAGACATTATTCAATATTTTTCAACAAAAATTCTCGTTTCATTGGACTTCGTTTTCAATAACTTTAGAGGCGTGCTAAAACTGTCATCATTTATTTTTCTCTCTCGACTTGTTGCCTACTTAACTTTTTCTTTTTCATTGCCTTGCAGAATATGTTTGCAAAGATTTTCTATATTTAAAATAAACTTCTATAATATACCACTTCTAATATCCGAAATCCATTTTTATTATCAGGCGTTATACACAGGGTAATTCAAAATTCCCTGTACAAACTTTAAAGGTACGTCAGGAATACCAAAACAAACCGTATTCATTGTGGAACGTATGTCCTCAAACACTACCCAAATGTGCTAGAGGGCGCTGTTTGGCATTGTTGGGCAGTGTGAGTCGTCATCATTTGATACATTGATTTTTATGTGGCATTGATTTCTTCCTCTGGGGTTACCTCAAAGACATCGTCTACGAGACCCCATAGTCTCTGACGCTGACTTTGTATTCCTGACCTAAAGTTAGTACAGTGAATTTTGAATCATCTTGTATAGTGACTTAAAATAACATTAGAAGTCCGTCAACAGTTCTATACAGTAATTAATAAGTAGTCATAATTGTTTATATGCAAAACTAGAATTTAACGGAATTCTCAATACGAAGGCTAACTAAAAATACTTTAACTTGTATTTTTAAAGGCACAAAGAAAAGATAAGAAAAACTTGACGATAGTAGTCCTTCGGCGCGACGTGCCAATAGAATAGCTTTTAGACAGCAAACGAGATGTTTAGCGAATTATGAAATAACACAGCTATTATTCTATTGTATTATATTATAAATAGTATTATTATATTGTAATAGTATATTGTAATAGTAACATAAGAGTTCTATCGTAACCCTTTTTCTTTTTTCTTTTCAGTGCCGTGGCCTGTATTTTTTGTTGGTCTTGACGTCCCTATAACAGAAAAGCTAATTGAAGAATTAACAACAACAAAAAATGTGAAACATATCTAATTAAATTTATAAATCATTTTTATTATTTACCATAAAATACACTCAAATACTTTGGGATCAGCAATAGGCAATTGAAATAGGATATCAAATTCACAAACGAGCCTGAGAAAGTGAATTAGCATCATATTTGGAAATGCAGACATTCTTCCAAGGTATCGAGGCATAAAACGCCAACAAACAAATATGTATTAAAGGCAACGCATTAGTAATGTAATTACATTAGTGTTAATATCCCTTAGTGTTTTTTTTTTCCTTTTCTTATTCTCTCTTCTATTCTTAAATAGTGGTACTATTACCATTGAATTTTACTTTTACAAACCCATTCTGTAATTGCAGTAACAGTCTGGACTGATGGTGCAAATCTCGGGTCAGATATGGGATTTCTCCTGGTGCTTTTTCTTCCTCTTATTCCAGGTATTCTATTCCCTTTCCTGTAAACTAGGGGTGCACAAGCTTAGGAATTCTGAGGACCAATATTTTTATAAAAGTTCTTATGGAGGGCCTCAACATCTCATCTTCCAATGCCCCCAACCTTAACTCTATCTTTCAAATTATGATTTGATAATTTCATTTGAGGGGTTTTAAGCCATACTAGCCTAATTCTCAAAGAGCAAATTATTGGGGAAATGCTTTGAAAGATTTGGTGGTCGTATCCAAAAAAACAATATACACTTTGCTGCTGTAATTTATATGGCTAATTTTCTTTACTACATAAATTACAGCAGCAGTGTGTATTGTTTTTGTTTTTTTTTTGTACATGATCACCAAACGTTTCAAACCATTTCCCCAATAATTTGCTCTTTGAGGGTTAGGCTAGTATGGCTTAAAACCTCTCATTTATAATAATAATTATTAATAATACTTGTAATTTACATAAATGTCTTAGTAAATGATCTGACAGTTAGTTAAATGATCTGACAGTGTCATTTATAATAATAATTAATAATAAATGTAATTTACATAAGCTTCAAATTATGAAATAATGCCTTAGTTATGTTTCATACAAACATCCCAATATTAAATTCTGAGACAGTTGTTATTGCAAGTTATGACATTTTTCAATGTATTTCTTGACAACAATGTAAAGGCTGAAATTTAATTTTAAGTTCGACATTACCGGGCCGCAGCAAATATACCGAGGGTTGTACACCTCTGCTGTAGACCTTAGAAGTCTACCATATTATCAAACATCCATGGTCTACATCCTTTACTTCCCACTGACATTCATACATCAAATTTAGCAGACAATGTAAGAATTTCTGGTAATGGAAAAGTTCAGCTCTAATATTAACCCTACATTAGATTTTTGTTAGATTATTTGGGAGAGATTAATTGGCAATGTTTACCAGCACACCATTCAAAAGACATAAACACAATGGATTGCTCGGGAAGTTCTGAGACAAAAAAATAGGTTTCGTGTGCTTCAGACCATTTTTACAGCGAGCACCTAATATTTCGTGTTATCGCCTCGTGCAGTGCGAGTTATAAAACGAAATGAATGGCAGTAGAATAAGTCTTTCATTTACTTCTAACAAATTACTACCATTAGAGCAAAACCATTTATCTTGTAAGTAGCTGCCGACTTAAAGCTCAAGTACAATCATGACTAGCCAATTAAATTACTAAATTGCTCATAGAATAATCACTATTTTTAACCAAACAAAACTGTTTCAGTTCATAACCAACTTAAATTTATTTTAGAAATTAAACAATAAATTTTCTCTCAATATCGCATAGAAAGACCTCTTTGTTAAGAATCGTCTAAACTTCTATCTTCGTATTGTTTAACAAATTACAGTATGTAATTAATTATTTTAATTATTTATTATTTATGGTGTTAACTGATTGTATCAATTATTATTAATTAATGCAATGGTTAATCCTACAGAAATCATAATACTATCATTTACAGATATATCTTAACATTTCGGAATGCTTAACAATTAACAATTCGGAAATATAAATGTAAAATATTTATTTATAAAAAGACTCATTTTTTATATAAATAAAAGATAAAATTATTAGCGTTTTACGATTTTAATAGTCCAAAACCACTCCACAGAAAAAAATTACAAATCATTTATAAAAGTGTGGACCTCTATAGTAGTTTTTAAAAAAATGGGGTATGCCATATACGGTCATTACGTAATGATCGATTTTGTCTGGAACACTGAAGTCATGAAGTCATCAACTTGAACTCCGAGCAGTCAGTCCGAGATGCGTTGTTTTGTGATCGCATAAGAGTGACCAAGAAAGGACAAACTTTGCATAAAACATTTTCAATAAAATAATCTTAACCCTAAAAAATTATTAAAATAATAATAACAATAATATAGAAATGTATTCGTAATTGTAGAAACTACAAAAACCAGAATGTTTTATAAGATTCAGTTATGAATCTTAGCAATAGATGGCGCAGTTATGTCCTGGAAACATTAATCTGTAAGGAAATTAAGTCATCAAAAGCTTTTCTTTCATGAACTGAATTGTAGGCTATCTAAGGAAAGGTTCAGTAACAATTTCAGCTTACATTAATACTGTATATGTGTCTGCCCAGCCTTTTTATTAATAAAATGAATGCAAACTTTAACCCATTATTAAGTTTATTTAATTGCCAAAAACTTTGTAAAGATTTATCAGAAAGAATTAAAAAGATCTACGCCTATGTTGCATTAAGATCTTAAGTTGTTTCATGTGATTCAATAGTGAATAATTCAAATTATTTGTCAGTCATGTCATCCAATTGATCTCTAAATTTCTCTATTATCACATCACGACCTATTTTAATACCTTTTCTCCTCGTTTGCAGTATCCTAAAGGAACGTTCCCCATGTTCTTCACTCAAGTTATCCAAATTTGTCTGAAAGAACTTCAGTTGTGGAATGAAAAGAACGCACTTCCAGAGACAATTCAAGCAGCAAATCAAATATTCTATAAGTTCTATATTACATGGATTTCGTTACAAAAAAGTCAGCCTAGCATTTTATTCCACCTTCCAAATCCTGAGAGTAAATATCCATTTACGGTCCAGTATTTACAGGATATTGTTCAATTTGATTGAACATGTGAGAAATATTCAACATACTCAGTGTATATCAGGAGGAAAAGTCAATATTCTGGAAGTCCTAGTATCAATCATTCTAAGAAAAAATAAGGTTTATTGAATAAGTTTCTTATTCCGAATGCCTTCCGAGCAATGTGCAGTATTTTAATTTGGCGCACAATATTGTCTTTCCTCCCGCCGTAATACGCCACTGTCTGTCACCCATTTTGTTCGTGGGGTTAGATGAGGGTGAAATATAGATGTTTACATATACAAGACGAACTGCTTGATCGCATAAAGAATGTTTGTTCCCGCATAAAGGAATGTCAATATTGAACTTACCTCCTGGGATATCCTGTACAATGGACTGCGTTGAGAGACTGCTTGGAAAAACATTTCGTCTTCACTTCAATTTGTAACAGTGACAGCAAAATTTAATCAGTTGAACAGAATTTCTTGAAGGGCATTGAATCTGCTTGGACATAATCATGTTCTTAGTGTTTTGATGAATAAACCTGATCAGAATGTTTGTTGTTGCAGACTTTATGCATCCATCATCTGGAAAGAATCATTGATTTGGATGCCATCCAGTATTCACAGTTGATGAAATGATTTCTTGATCTTTCATAGCTCTTCTGCAGCTCAGTGAAATAGATGATGCGGATGAAACATTATCTACTTCATAATTTACCAAAACGAATAATTAAATTCAATGACCTAAAACTCGACATTAGTGAAAGAGATTTCTGCAGCGCAACATATTGATATAACTTTACAAGCAATAAGACTGCGGCGCATCTTTTAGTTCAATTTCAAAGGTTAGTGTTTTGTTTCACATTTTCATTTCAGCAATTGCTTGTCAAGTGAAAAATATATTTATGAGAGGAAAGAAAACCAACAAAAATTCTGTTCAGAATATAAAAATGTCTTCTGAAAGTCTGATTAGTTTGTTTTTTTTTTTAACTGAATTTATCATTAATTGAAAAATAATTATGCTACTTCCGCTATAATGTACCGTACATGCTCCAATAAACGCCGAGTCTCTTATTGTCGCCGGTCTCTAATAAGCGCCGGGCTGCAGAGGGGACACGGCCAAATAGTAGCCGGTCTCTAACAGTAGCCTGGTCTTTGATATTTGCCTACCGGTACTAGTGTAAGCATCCGTATCTTTATAGTCGTGTGTAATATCTTACGGTACATTGCCTTACAAAATACCGCCGAAACGGTCATATGACATTGCCAGTAAGATTCGCGCGGTGGAATGTGCGAAAGAAACTTCCGATGAGAAGCCGTCATTGCGGATTCGGACGACGAATAGCAGCGAAAGTTACAGAAAGACATTGCCATTTATCTTTAACAGTCGTAGCATGTGAAATTCAAATAAAGTAGCTGTTTGTAATATTAGCCGGTGTTTATGTGTAAAAATAGTGCGTTCTGGAGGTTTTTGTTAATAATGGCCGGCCTCTAACAGCAGCCGGTCTCTATTAAGCGCCGGGAGCCGAGGCTAGTTTTGCAAATAAACGCCGGGGGCCTCTATTGGAGCATACACTGTAATTTGTTAATTTTGCTTTGTTCTGTTTCGCGATAATCCTCCCAAATCTCCATTGCGATCCCCTTTAAGATTAAATCATTAAGTTGTGAATTACCATTGACCACTGATTTATTTAAGAAATGAAAACCATTTTGCGAGATAACAAATTTCATCAAAATTTGTCTCAACCGACATTATGAAATTTTTCAATCATCTGCAATAAACTTTTATATACGTAAAGCGCACATCGCAAAAAACAAAACAAAAAAAAACTGCTAAACCAAATGATTGCATTTTTCACTATTCCGTTGGAGGGGTGTAAGTCGGATAGTTTATGGTCACACAGAATCACTTTACAACCTTCGGAACTCAAGCAGTGAAGAAAAAAAGCTTTTCCAAACCTCACGGGGATTGCACGAATTACACAAAAGCGCTTTGGAAACAATTTCGTTGCATCTTCCATTATTTGCCCTTTACAAATTAAAGCCTAGAACTTTTGAACCACAGAATTAATTTTGATAAATTTTGATAAATAGAGTTTTTTCGTGGGTTAAATTGTGCTTCTTTAAAGGTATAAATCATCTTTAATCTCCGGGGAACAGGAATAAAAAGACATTTTTTTTTCTCGCGCCAACTGACACCTAAGACAGACGTTGTTTTAAAGATATTTATTGAAACATTTTCTATTCAAAAAGTATTAATATTTACCTTAAGCAATTTCATGCATTTTAAGCAAATAATTGTTAGTTAATTAGTTACGTTAAATAATAATAATAATCATCTACATCTGTAAAATCGCAAAAACGATGTTTGTACGTTGCTATTTCTGTGTTTCCTGAGCACCGGGCAACGCCGAGTCCTTTCGTTTACTGAGAAACTAGAGATTACAAAGAACTAGATTACAAAGAAACTATATTACAAAGTACAATCAGACCTCGATATAAGGTCATCCCTTGGGACCTCGCGAAAGTGACCTTATAAGCGGGATGACCTTATAATCGATTCATACGCATTTGTCAATAAATAAGCATTATTTAAATACAGTATAATTCTTTGTAAAATTTAATATGTACAAAAATATCAGTTTGTTACGTTATAATTTTTTAACTTAGTTGAGCCAATTAAAATTAGGAATCAGAAAGAAATTATTTTAAAAATTTTTAATTCGGAATAAAGTTTTTAGAAATAGTACTAGTATGCTCAAGCAAAATACTGATGTACAACTGACCTTACTTAAAATAATCCATTATACAGGACTGTCGTGATTTTGGTTTCATCTTTTGTACAATCTTTTCTAGGTTTTTTAATTTCTAAAAATGTTCTTCAGCTCCCTCATGACTCGTAAAAAAATGTCTTACAACATTTAATGCTCTAAGCGCTTCTGCTTGTGTCACCGCTTCACTTTCAATATCACTGTCGTTATCCTCACTTTCTGCTGCATTGGAATCTAAAACTTGCGAAACAATTTCGGAAATCGAAACTTGTATTAACACAGCTAAATGAATATCGTCTTCATCATCTTCATCTGTTATTTCATCCACACTATTTGAAGAAAATTGAAAACCAGCATGTCGAAAGCAATTTGAAATGCATGTGTTTGACATCAAGCTCCAACTTTTATGAATATAAAAAATTGCATCTAACACAGACATGTGAAAATTTTTTTTCTCATCAATTGCTGAAATCAAATCTTTCAGAAGGAGCTTTCTGTATTTCAATTTCAGATTTTGAATGACTCCCTGATCCAAAGATTGCAAAACACTGGTAACATCTGGGGGTAAGAAAACAAGCTCAATTGATTTCAACTGAGGTATGTTGATATGAGCAGGGCAATTGTCTGCGATGAAAACAACTTTTCTTTTATTTTTCAAAAAGTATCTATCGAAACGCCGTGCAGTTTTCTCAAATATATTAGTATTCATCCATGCTTTTTTGTTTGCATCATAATCCAAAGGTAAAGACTTGACATTTTTAAAGCAACGTGACTTTTGAAATTATCCAACTAGAGGTCTCAGTTTTTCAGAGCCATCCATATTAACTCCTAAAAAAAATTGTCAGTCTTCCTTTACTTTTCTTCTCCCTATACATTTTTCTATCTTGAAAGTAAGAGTTTTGTCGGGAAAGACCCGGAAAAAAAAGTCAACATTCATCAACATTGAATATATCGCAATGTTCATACCGCTTCAAAATGTCATCTAACACTGATTTCTTCCAATCACTTAAAACGCTATCATCCACATCACCGGCTTCACCACACACTGTTTTAAAATTTAAGTCATGTCTTAATTTAAATCTCTGTATCCATCCAATTGCTCGCCATAAAAATCGTTCTCTCCTAATTCGGCGGCTATTTGTAGAGCTTTTTCTTTAAGTACTAAGCATGATATAGGCACATTATGTGCTCTAGCAAATTTTATCCATTGGAGAAGGCCTTCTTCAACTTTCTCATACGGTGATAAACGCTTCCTTTTTCTCTTTCCATTACATGTTTCTGCAACAGCATGCGAGGACAGAATATTGTTGAGAGTCGTTCGTGGTATCCCACGCTCTTTTGCTAGGCGAATACGTAGCAATCTGCGGCAATATTGTGGGACAATATTGCTCATTTTTATTGCTGACAACCGTTGTCAGTTCAGATCACGCGCGAACACGTAGTTTTTCAGAAACGAATATTGTCCTGACAATTGATGGTTACGGCGCTTCTCACTAGAGAGAGCTAAAGAAAGAGCGTGTTTTCGTACAGAATTGCTATAGTATTAAACGCCATTCCTCTTTAAAAATCAACTACGATTCTTTCATTATCAATTGACAAAATGTTGTTGTTGGAATTATCTGTTTTGGGCCGACCCATTTTGCTGATTTTAAGCCTTGTTTCTCAAAGAAAATGGCCGGCGTGAGTGACTGAATTTCCGATGTTCAAAGTCCCGCCTCCTTCGACGTCAGCATTGACATGTGATTTAATCCGTTCATGTGATTCGCTATTGTTCCAGCAATACGTTGCGACAACTGAAATTGCTCCTTTTTTTCCGACAATCTCAATTGTCTTGAAATGGGCAATCTTGGACAATATTGTTCATTTTTATTGCTGCAAACGGTTGTCAGCAATGAAAAGGGGCAATATTGTGGGACAATATTGCCTCATATTGCTACGTGTTCGCCTACCCTTTGGCAAAACATGCTTAGTTTTCAAAATCTTCGAAGATTTTCTTTTTCTCTGATAGAGACAACGTTTTTCTTTTTGTCGACATCATAATACAAGCACAGAAACGGTTGGAATGAGACCCTTTCCTTCGACTTCCTGGTGAACAACGATGGACACGTGACGCGATGGGAACGGAGAAATATCCTTCGCACTCGTCCAGGCGTGGGAAAGCTGTCCCTTCCGTCAGAAGGAGAAATGACGCCGATAAAAGATCGTAGTCTACCCACGGAAAAATTCTTGGAATTGAATCAGTGTGGCACTGAAATCACAGACAAAAAGTGACCTTATATGCGATTACGGTATTTAAGACCTGACCATATATCCGATATTTCATATCATAGAATTCCTATTCAATGAGCCGGGACTTTAGAAAAGTGACCTTATATGCGGGGTGACCTTATATGCGGGTGACCTTATATCGAATATAAATAATATACAGGTCTGACTGTATAAATATTCTGAGATTATAGTGTAAAGCCTCCGCACTTGACCAAAAAATGAACTTTAAATTACAATTTTTTCTGGGGTGGGCCGGGCTCGGGCCCACCCTGCCCTCTCCCCCCTAGTTAATCTTATGGTTTTTACCCACAGTTTCTTATGTACTGGTCGGATACATATCCAAATAATAGCGATCTTCTGTATAAAGCAGGGCGAATACGTAGCAATCTGCGGCAATATTGTGGGACAATATTGTCCCTTTTCATTGCTGACAACCGTTTGCGGCAATAAAAATGAACAATATTGTCAAAGATTGCCCATTTCAAGACAATTGAGATTGTCGGAAAAAAAGGAACAATTTTAGTTGTCGCAACGTATTGCTGGAACGAGAGCGAATCACATGAACGGATGAAATCACGTGACAATGGTGACGTCAAAGGAGGCGTTTCAGTCACTCACGCCGGCCATTTTGTTTGAGAAACAAGGATTAAAATCAGCAAAATGGATCGGCCCAAAACAGATAATTCCAACAACAACATTTTGTCGATTGATAATGAAAGAATTGTAATTGATTTCTACAGGGGGCCGGCGTTTAATACTATAGCAATTCTGTACGGAAACACGCTCTCTTTGGGCTCGCCCTAGTGAGAAGCGCCGTAACCATTAATTGTCACGGCAATATTCGTTGCGGAAAAACTACGTGTTCGCGCGTGATCTGAACTGACAACGGTTGTCAGCAATAAAAAGGGGCAATATTGTCCCACAATATTGCCGCAGATTGCTACGTATTCGCCTAGCATAACAACTGATAGCTACATAGAAAGTTTCGCTTTCTAGAACAAATAGATTTTGAATTATTATACAACACAAACGAACAGAGACAGACAACGTATTTCGATTAAAAATTGCATTTTAAGGTTGTGATCTAACAGTTTTTGTCTTTTTTTTGTGGAATCCTTACAAAGCTGCATTTTAATAAAATAATAACAAATCTGTAATATAATATCTAAATCTTTAATAATTATGATGTTTCCTTTGGTAGTCATTTGTCGTACAGGTATAGAAGAAGAAAAAATGTTTATTTACAATGTCTATACAAATTGAAATTGATTATAAAATTTAAAATGTTAAAGTAGAATGAAATTAGAAATGATTTATTCAACAAAAGCTAATAAAAAGATATTCAACAAATTGGATTCGGAGGGAAAAGAAATCAATATTCAAAAATTTTTGAAATCAGTGTTACTCCACAAACTAATTTACTGTTGAGTTCAACAAAATGTCTGAATATTCGTAGATTTTTCATTGTTAAAGAGGGAATTGCTAAGACAGTTCTTCTCTCCATCTTTCTTTTTTTTTTTAAAATACTTAGTTCACATTAAATCTTTATAAAAATAAAATAGTGAAAATATTGGAAACATACACTTCGTTTAGCACAACTGAGAAGGAACACTCTTGGGTTCGAATAAGCAAATATGCACCCAAATTCATAGGATGATGATTTTCTGACCTCTTTAATTCATTGGTGGTAGTCGTTTTTCTCTGCAGTTCTCCTCGAGATTGTGCAGTTCCTGGATCGCATTAGTTAAGGATTGTGTGTCTATAGTTTTCCAGATCTGTCTGTGCCTAGCGCACTTCGTCTGTGTTTGAAAAATAATTTTAGTTTCCTATAAATAGGGAAATAATTTTTTACCATGAAACGTTCCCGACAGCATCGAACCTGCAACCTTATGATACGAAGTCAGACGTCTTATCCATTAGGTCACAGGGACTACATTCAAATTATTATTGTTAGATGTCTCTTATCGCTCTCTCTTCGTGTGACGCAATGAGAGAAGAGACAGATTTCCTGCAAATGACAAGGGAGCCGCACAAGGTCCCCGAAAGCATTTGTATGTATTTTAGATTCTCATACATATTTTTAAATGAAATTTAAACGAGATTTTTATTTAATCTAAGCATATTTGTAGAAAATGAAAACATTTACGGGATTACTACTGTTTTTGTATACTATTCAAGTAGCTTTTTTTTTTAAAGTTACACAAATAATTTATAGCTTAAGCCCATGGAGTTTAAATTCACTGAGAGCGACTGACGTTCGATTTTCTTATCGTCTGATTATCGCTTCTTCGATGTTCGATTTTCTTATAAATTTACCAGATCAAGATCACTTTCGCAAAACATTTCGTGGAGCTTTCGATTTTTTTTTCCTTCTTTTGTTTTAATGGAAAGACGAATTGAAATTTAAATTATCCATGAATTTATGTCATTTTTAAAAAGTCTCTTTGTCTTTCACTGTTTTTCTAATTTTTATACAGTGAAATCAGAAAAAGACACAAAAAGATATTTGTTTTTTTTCTCATTTCGTTGTACAAGAACTTCCAAAGGATTCCTTTTTTGTACTAAGACAAGTCAAACTGAAGATTCAATATCATAAATTA
>JAFIDM010006943.1:51781459-51797420 GCA_023159025.1 Thereuonema tuberculata | reverse complement strand
AGTGCACTGAGTTTTTGTTTTAGTGTGTCGAGATGTTCCTGAACCTGGTTATGATGATTTGAATGTGAAGGGCGAGTATTTATGTACTTGAATATCTTTCTAACCTGGGACATAAGTTTCTTTGTTTTGTTTCCTGCACAGTATTGTGTGAGCCTGGCTATGTCTCCTCTAAGGTCGCTGATGCGGCCCTCAAGGCGACGTCTCCAAGGGGGGATGTATTCTTGTGTCCGTGCAGTGGGAGGTATGTTGTGTTGTTTGATTCCAAGTGCCCGAATGGTTCCCTGTGCAGCACAGTAGAGTGTTGTATGTATGTCTTCTAATGTTTGGATGTTGTCAAGGTGTTGTGGGATAGTGTGTGTGTTGAGATGATATATGACTGTGGCGAGTTGTTTTGATGTGTGTACTTTGGGGAGTGGCGGCCTGAGTGTGGGGTCTGTGCCTGTGTATTGTGCAAGTGCAGTGTAGAAATGATCATGAGCTGCACGTAATATTTCATTAGTTGTATTGTTGGGGCATGTGTACTGAGGGGTAGAGATTGTTTCTGTGTTTTCCATAATGGTGTCTTCTGGTGGGGTGTGGTTTGGTGTCCTGTGGTTGGATTCAGCGACTTCTTCTTTAATTTGTGCAAGTATGCATGGGAGAATAAGATTGTTTACTACAATTGAACGTCGCTGATCCGCTACCCGCTGTTCGCTAAGCCCTAACGATGGATAGCGTGTGGTGAAAGCTTGGTGTAGTGCCTGTCTGTATCCTGTTAGTTGAGTACCTAACTTTGTAACAGTGAAGAAGTCTCGCATAAGATCCTGGTTCATCTGTGGTGACCATCGGATGCGCTGGCGTGGTTTCCCAGTCTTGGTGGTCGCCTGCTCTGACACAGACGAAACACTTCCGACTGTTCGGGCTGGATGGTGTTGCCCGGGCATTGTGGTAGCCATACTACAGGATGGGGTGCCACTTTCTCCACCACCACCTGCGGGAGACTGTAGTATATTTTTCGAACGGAGGCCTCTGCCTAACCCCCGAACGCGGGTGACTTTATCCTGCGCCACACCCGATGCAGCATGATCTATATTAGAACGTGTTCTCATCATAAATGGTTGGACCCTTTAGCCTACCCTAAAGCTAGTGTAGTTCCCGCCCCCACCGCGAGGAGGTAGGGTCCATGGGGGCTTATTATTATTATTATTATTATTATTATTATTATTATTATTATTATTATATTTTTCCATTCTTATTCTAATGGAGAAAGTAAGATGAATAGACATAAAAGAAAATGTGGCCTAAATGGAATGTACATATTTGCATAAAAGCCTTCAGAAGAATCACACACCCGAGGCTAGGAGTTGAATCAATTTGAAAGTAGATGAGATAGTTAAAAGATCTGAATAATTTCAACCCAATAGAAAGCAAATAGAAAAATATTTAAAAGCGAATAAGAATGTCAAAGTCGATATACATTAAATCTGTAGGTTTAAGTTAAACGTGATACATTGATGCAGCAGATTTGGAAGTAGCAAATAGTGGAGAGATAAGGGAACTTATTTCAAGTTCCTTGAAAAACTTGAAATCTACCTCCCTAAAAATTTTGCTGTTTGTATTTTTTTTTTTAAGTCATGAAATAATACAGACGAAATATCTCTTTTTATTACATTGGTTCTTCAAAGCCAACAGACATATAAAAGGTTAAAAATAAAGTTATTTACAACAACAATACCGGTTTCTCAAGCTCATCAATTTGCTCGCATCGTCAGGTGATTGGCTTTGAAGAACCAATGTAATATAAAAACACATATTAAAGTATTATACAAGTCATCTCCTTTTATTTTTTAAAGTATAATATTTGATGCATACAATCAAAAAGACACGTAATTCTTGAAATCACGTGAATCTGTCTTTCTTTGAAGTGTTGTCTATAAATGCTGGTCTATAAATGTTGGGCAGCGACAGAGAGGCACAACTCCAAGTCAACAACACCAGGGTAAATAACCGATACTCTACAGTTTACTGCATTTTAGAATCTTGTGTTTGGTGTTTTCGTATCCCGTCTAAAAAAACGCCCATCTGTGTCTCGTACATCTCGTGATGACGAAAGCCATCAAGATAATTGCCCAGCACGAAGGCTGTAAACCAATAATGGCCATCGCACGGGACTTAGGACTTTCGCAATGGACGATCTCCACCATCTTAAAGTAGGCATTGAAACTGTCATCACGATGAAAGAGCTGGGTCATCACGATTGATGATATGGAAAAATTACTTAACACGTGGATGGAAGATCAGATACAGAAGCGCAAATGGCTGAGCTTATAAATGATTGAAGCTACGGCAAGAAGCCTTTTCGATATGGAAAAAGAGCGTTCCGATGATCTACATATACGCACATGTAAGGTAGGCTAAGCTACGATGTAGGTAGATTAGGTGCATTAAATGCATTTAACTTTCGGTAGATTTATTAGGACGCACCTAATCGTACATTAAGAAATACCCATACCTAAATTTTGGATCAAAAGTGACCGAACTTTTTCACTTGAAAAATTTCCGTCCTTCCAAGAAATTTGAAAGTGACATAAAAAAAGTTCCCTTAAAAAAAATAATAAAACAAAAAAAAAAACAACAACAACTTTTACAACCTAGATGCAATGAATCTAAGTCTAATTTATGCCCGATTATACCATTCCAGTTCAGTACCTGAACATTGGTCAAAATGAAATTAAAACAAAAGTTTCGTTTTAAACCCACTGCGCTAACAACATTGTCAAGAAGATCGGGCGCTGTATTCAAGTTCATCAATTGACTTCAGCCGACTCAAACGAGTTTAGGTTTATTTTCCAAAAGAAAACAAGGGGAAAATTCTTTTTCCAATATATAAAATTCCTTTACACTGTATACAAGAAATCTGAATGGATGAACACATCCCATTTAATTCTGTAATACTGTAATTTAATTTAATCATTTGAATCACATTAATTTGAATCGAACCACACAAAAACAACCAGCACAGCTGTTTCGCGAGATAATCTGATGAATAAACAGTATTTTTTATCAATAATTGCTAAAAAAACTTTTTTTAATTCTGCTTATTAATGAAATAAATAGTTGTAGATATAATTGTTCAAAAAACTATTAGAAACTTAGTTTTCAAATTCCATAACAATTTTATGAAAAAAAGTAGCCTAATTAACCATCATTAGAAACGAAAAAAAGATAAAAAGTGATTATGGAATATTAAAAATTATTGCTTGGCTTTGTTAATTTCCCAGTAATTTTCAGTGATGACTGAGAATTCGAACCAGAGCTGATCAGAAGGATC
Organism: Thereuonema tuberculata; assembly: GCA_023159025.1. Taxonomy (NCBI): domain Eukaryota; kingdom Metazoa; phylum Arthropoda; class Chilopoda; order Scutigeromorpha; family Scutigeridae; genus Thereuonema; species Thereuonema tuberculata. Next base: position 51,794,110 of record JAFIDM010006943.1, on the reverse strand, counting down.
TTTACGCGGGAAACGATGTTTGCCGTAACCAATCAGGAATCGCCTTATAAGGTATGACGCAATTTCGTTTGTGTGAACTTAGATCACTGAACTAGCGTTCAATCTCGCCATCTTCTACTTGATGCAATACACAAAGATCATGACTATGAGTTTTAGTTGATCCGTTATCCGTTGTAATTCTTAATTCTTTATCAATTCACTATCAAATGAGACAGCTTTTAATTTGAATGGACCTAGAATAAAATAGAATAAGGTTAATATAAAGCCCCGCGAACACCATGCAATTTTTCAGCAATTTAGTCGTCCGATTTTGACGTCACGAGCAGTTTTGAGCCCGTTTATTGATTATATCAGCTCGTGACGTCAAAATCGGACGACTAAATTGCTGAAAAATTTCATGGTGTTCGCGGGGCTTTAGGTTAGCAACTTTAGTACTAGAGGATTTCGTGAATTTTCAGAAAGTGGAAAATTTGAAGTTACTGCTTCGATTCTGAAGATATGACATTTGCAAATACACATAGATCTTTTCTTTTGTATTGCTTCCACAACTTAGAAAAAGAAAATAACATTTTATCCATCGTAAGCTTCAAGTCTTTCAAAAACTTCTTGTATTTATTTTTTCTTTTTGACATTTTATAAAAATTTACTCAAAGAATATTGCAGTTCAAAAATGTCAAATAGAAGATTTTTTTTTAGTTGCGGAAATGAATTAGATACCCATTTTAGAAACAACTTAACTAAAGGTTAACTTCAACTTCCTTTCCTTACTGCTACTCACTAATTGGATGTTTATTTAAAGGTTTTTCCTTTTGTTTAATCATTCGAAGAATTACTTCCGTTTTTAAATTTAAGCGTATATTGAATAATGTAATAGATGAAAAATGGCTTTTTACACTCATGGACAAAAAAATTAGCGCACCAAGAAGGAGCCGTCAAAATGAAACGAAAATTTACATACGTAATGACTACTTTGATATAAGTAAATGATTAGAAAATCAAAGAAAAAGGATAATTTATTTCAGAGAAAAAGGCAAAAGAACGGAGGAGTTAATACGGCGTTGGACCCCCTCTAGCGCGAATGCACGATGCGATACGATCGGGCATTGAGTCATACAAGTTCTGTATGATGTCTTGAGACATTTCGTTCCATATTTGCTGTAACCTTGCCTCTAGTTCGTTCAAACTCGTGGGATGCCCAACTCGTCGTCCCAAATGATCCCAGATATGCTCGATTGGAGACAAATCTGGGGATCGGGCAGGCCAAGGAAGGGTAGTAACACTGCGGAGACAGTCTTGTGACACCCTTGCCGTATGAGGCCGAGCATTGTCTTGTTGAAAAATGGCTCCTGGGAGCCGTTGCATGAGTGGCAACACATGTGGTTGCAGGATTTCATGAACATACCGCTGGGCTGTCATGGTGCCACGGAACAATACTAGGGGTGACCGTGTATTGTAGGCAATGGCACCCCGTACCATCACACCAGCTGTGGGAGCGGTGTGTCGCTGTACAGCAAAGGCAGGATTGAAGCGTTCACCACGGGCTCTCCACACACGAACACGATTGTCATCACTGCCGAGATTGAATCTGGATTCGTCGCTAAAGACGACCTGGTTCCATTCCGCTGCAGTCCAGTTTCCTCGTGCGCGGCAAAACTCCAAACGGAGGCGTCGATGGGTGGGCGTCAAGGGCAGCACACGTAATGCGCGCCGCGATACCAACTGTCCTTCAGCCAGGCGCCTTCGTATGGTTCGAGATGACACAGCGGCCCCTAGTGAAGGTGCTACCTGTGCCTGGATGGCGGCCGATGAAGCAGTTGGCTGTACGCGTGCATTTCTGACTATGTGGCGGTCTTCTCGACGACTGGTCTGTCGAGGGCGTCCTGAGCCTGGTCTTCGTGTACATGACATCTCTCGGGTCCATTGGTCCCAACACCTCCTCACAACACAATCAGAGCGGCCTAATTGACGAGCTACTCGCCTAGCTGACCACCCAGCTTCCATCATCCCGACGATTCTCCCTCTCTCAAACTGCGACAACTGCGTATACTGTCTTCGAACGCGGCGTAATGCCGTATCTACCTCAGCTCTTCCTTTGTAAATGATTCAGCACACTCAAACAAGCTTTGGTTACCTGTTTTATACTCCACAGAGTACGATGTACCGGCTATACGTAATGCGCAATCACGCTGCATTTCTAATCATTTGCATATCTCCCCGACATGTACCTTCATTGCAAGTTTCGTTACGATCCCGCAATTATTTCTTGGTGCGCTAATTTTTTTGTCCATGAGTATATATTATTAATATTTAAAGCATATTTGAAATGCTGAAACACGCTCCTATTCTGGATAAGAAAATTAATTCAATGAAATTAGAGAAAGTCAATGCATTTCGTAACTTTAAACGCCACTGATTACTCAGATATGCTTCCTTTTACGTCGATTCATTTTACGACACCTTAAAATATACTTAAAAAAATAAAAATTGAATAAGCAATCAGAATCTACAGAGTTCAGTAGCATTTTTAAACCTACTTTGATATGGAAAGTGAAGTTTAAAACATCAAGATGTTTCTATCTGTTTGTGGGTAGGTAAGTTAAATGATGTAGACTATATGGTATGTAGGTTATACATACAATTATATCATCTATGAATATGCATGCGTATTTAGAAAGACAATCTAGAAACTTGCATGTTAAGATGACAGTCCCATAGAAAAGCATTAGAATTCTTAGCAATAAAATGAGCATTATTAACAGCTTGTCCCAGACTACTTCTGTGCGAGTCCAGAGTTTATTTGTGGGGATAGTGAAGACGGGCCATTTGCTTACCTATCATGTCCCAAACATTATTGATCGGGGATATATCGGGCAATGTACAGGCCATGGAAAAAGTGGTTTCTTCGATATTCCAGGCCACACAAGGCGAGCAAAGTTCTACTGGAATATAGCACCAGGAAAACTCAGAAGGAAAGTTGTCACGTCTGCCTCTAAAATATCCCTCATGTATCACTGACTGTTGAGAGTTCCCCGAATTCTGTCATCCCGTAGAGTCATACGATTTTGCAGTCGAAAGTTCCCGGATTTCTGTGCATCCGAGTCTCATTGACGCCACGTTCGCATCACTGTACTGGCGTTTCATCCTGTACGAAAAGCAATTTCACGGTAAGAAAATCCAGTGCAACAATTCTTCCTTGCTCAAAGTCCATCAGTTGTTGATTGATCGTTTTACCATCAAGGAGAATACTGAGACACATGAAACATCCTTTCGATCCCATGATTACAAAATCTCGATTGAACGAAATATTTGTATTCAAGACAGTTTAGAGGGTGGTGCATTCGCAATTTTACTGATATTGTAGTCATTTGTAGTCCCAATTTGATTAATGTATTCTATAAGTTTTAAGCTAATACCATTAGTCCTTCATGGGATTGCAATTTTCACAAACAGCAGTACAGATAGACTCCACAGAAACTCTGTCTACAGTTTAAATAGATAAGTAGATAGGGACTTCGACCCGACAAAAATTTTTCTTCGACCCAGGGTGGGGGGTGGGGGGCAAAAGGTAATATAGCCTTAAAAGAAAAAAAAAACTGTGGAATCGTACACCGCTGTAAATTAAAGAAAAATAACTTCACTAAAATAAAATAACGATTTAAATAAAGTTTACAATTTCTGTGCGAAGAGAAATAAATTACGTGAATTCTAATATTAAACTCCAGACAATCTTGACCCTTTAACTCCTAAATACCTTAGATAAACATAATACTTATTATTTTTATATATTCATTAAAAAGTAATTCTTGCATTTATAAAAATTAAAAATAATTATAAGACAATCATTGCAAGATTTTCTTCATTCTTAGATAATTTCCAAAAGTACATAATTATTATAAAATTCAGATTCATCCCTTTTGAGGTCGAAAAGGAGAAGAACCAGGGCATATCATTCCTTGATGTTTACGTTCAACAAACAGATGAAGGTTTTACTACGGCGGTCTTTAGAAAACCAACTCACAGCGGCATTTTGTTAAATTATAACGCTCATGTACCATTTTCGTTTAAAATTAATCTCGTAAGTTTATTTGTAAACAGGGCCTTTCATATTAGCATCACAATAGAGGCTTTTAATTCTGAACTGAATATTCTAGTGCACATGCTATTAAACAATGGTTATCCTCAAAAATTTATACATATGCACATAAAACGTACTTTAAAATGGATATATCATAACGACATCGTGGCAGAAACATCTATCCTACACAATAAAAGTTATGTATCTGTAGATTACCATTCAATCTTGTTCCCAAGGCTTCGTAAAATTTGTGCTGCCCACAACATCATTATCACTGCGCCTGCCCGATCTACAGTGAGAGATTTATTAAGCCACAAATAGTGGTGCCATAAAGAGTGAAAGGAAAGGCTTGGTCTATGCACTCCAATGTATTGATCATGAGTGCCAATTTATTGGTCAGACCGGCGGACTGTTAAAGAACGCGTTACAGAGCATCGTAGAGCAATTACGAACCGAAATATAGATTACCTTACGTTCATGCATGTCCTCTCCCACAAACACTAAACTTTGATCAGCTTAAAATAGTCTCATTTTGTCAACACCACCATAAACGGTTGTGTATGGAATCGTATTTTATTCTTATGTTACAGGGTGTTTACAATTTCAGTTTATCGGTTCCTATGATACAAAACAAAAAAAGAAGAATGAAGAAAAGAAGAAAAAAAGAAAGAATAACTAAAATAATATCAATCTCGGTATTAAAATCCTCATTTTACATAATTTACATTAATTATTTCATTTTAATAATTTTGTTTTCTTTGATGTTCGTTACAGATAACCACTCGGGCACAAGTTTCGCAGTAACCAAAGAATTGATGAAAATAAACAAGTCATGGACTATACTTCACATTTCATTGCGGACGACAACCACCGAGCCGCCATAACGGCAGTAGTTCAAAAAACATCCACTAGGGTCCCGAAGTCATCATACGTCTAATAATGTCATAGTAATCAACGGAAATACACACGGACTATTCTGAATTTTTTGGACTTTAATACATAAATCAAATATTATGTTAACCCATTACTTGAAAATGCGTCGACTGTACTGACGCGAAACCTGGTCGTTGTTCTTAATTATGTAAATTTTAATTGTATATAGTTTTTATTTTTAAACAAGTTTTTAAGAAATTTCAGTTTGAAATGTGTTAATTCCAAATTTATATTTAATCAGGTGCGCCGGCTTCAATCTTGAATTTTATTATTATTCAGCGCACATAAATACATACTTTTAATTACTTAATTATTATGTTTTCATAATTATAATCCCATCAAATTCTGCTATTTTATATTCTAAAAACATTAAGTTTAAGTACACAAGAAAATATATTCAGATGTAGTAACTATGGTTTTTTAAATACTGTTCATACACAGGTTGAGAGTAAAATTGTTGTTTATTCAAAGCTTTTTCTTATATCTAAAACTATCAAAGCAATAAATGATTGGATTACTCATAAGAAGTATTTTTGTTAGGAAAAAAAATATTGCCATCAGAATATAATTTAGTTCAAAATGTTGTTCATAACATTGACACTAGGATGTGATTTGGTGCTGTGAGGAACAACATTGCAAAGTCACCATATCACAGGCCAAAATATCGCTATATATCAATATTGCATTCTATGCTAAACATATTGTTCATCAAATGCCCATTCTGAAGCGTAATGATAGAAGCCACTTGGACCAGTAATTCATTGTTCCACTATTTACTATAAGCCTTCAAGATCTTCTATGTATACCTCTACACATACAACGAAATTTTTATTTCCCATTTCCATGTTTGAGTTCTTCGTTCATTTATTTTAATATTGCACATCGCAGCGCCAAATTATATCCTACTGGAGATTTTTTGAACTATTTTGCTTTTTCCTGGGAAATCGCCATCCCATGACTAAGCCATGAACAATTGAATATGACTAAGTCGACTTTGTTTAACTTGTGATCACTGGAAGGAACTATTTTGTAGATTGTATACTTTGAAAAGGGATACTTTAATTAAGAGCATCAGTTAATTCATTTCAATCATTACTTAAGAGACTGTAGTTCTTAATAGATGCACTTTTAAAATCAATCCACAAATGCAAAATTTATCCACGCAGTATATAAACCCTTAACCTGTGAAATTTGATTTCACTCACTTATTATTGTAATCTGACAATCATTCAAAATTTGTAATGCATATACTCAATAAATAGAGTATAACGTCGATTACCATGGGGGGGGGGGGCGCTAGAGCCCGGATAGTTGAAAAGCATGGTTAATCCAAATATTACATTTTATTGGATTTTTATAAAATTATGTATATAAGCCTAAAAAAAATAAGATAAATCTCTTGTAATATGCAAATACAAAAGAAAAATTTTTAAACTTATTTAGATAGAAAGTCAGTGATATTTGATTGAAATGATCCCGATTTTATTGATTTTAGATAGAGAATTTTTAAAAAATGAAATTTCTATATTCTAACATATAACATATTTTACTGTAAGTCAAAATATGTGCAACGACCTATTTAAAGTCAATATCTATTGAAATCCGAAACTGAAATTTAACAATGGAGATCCTTAGGTAAAATAAAATAAATAACATGAATACTGAAAATTATATCTATTTGTGTATTTTTCCCTTGATTACTACATTTTCTCATTATAGTTGCTAAAGACGAAAAAAAAATACAAGGCAAATGTCTGTTGTGAGTTGTTGTTTTTTTTTGCAGTAATGGAAGAAAAAAAAAATTAAAGATGTATCTAGTATTTTTTTATTTCCCAAAATAAACTTGCTTAGAAACTGTGGGTGTTAAAACCTAGAAATCTTTTTCGCATTAAGAAATGGCTAAGAATAACTTAACATCTTTAATAGCGGGAATTCCTCGACATTGCAAAAAGTTTCAGTATTTAAAACTTCCTGAATTCATTTGTGGAAATCACAGTAACTTACAGGAAGAATGAGCAATACTTCCTTCCGGTCCAATCGAGGGTCTGTAGCAGCCGAAAATCATAAGGAAAACAGGACACTGTTATCAGTTGGACTTCTCAGAACATGATCGCGGTTAGTGTGTTTCTGGATTAAGTAAATAGACAACAAAGAGGTAAGAATCCTTCACTAAGTCATCCATCTGTTTTGCAAAAACGAAATTATGATTTTTTTAATTATTATTATGATTATTATTATTACTGGCATTTGTTTAGAAATTAGCTTCAGAAGCATCAGACAAAGAAACCATTGATACAATGCTGTAGAAATATGCGTATGTGTAATCAAAAGTATGCAATGTATCTATATTTTACCAGTATTTGCTCTTGCATTATTTCAGTCCTATTATTGCCTGATGCTTCTGAAGCTTATAAGTTATACATGAGAGCAAAATATTACAAACATTAATTAATATATAATTTTTCTTAAGGAGAATGTCTGTAAATTTTTTTGGACAGTGTCATATTCAGATGCAAATAATAGACATTGTACCAAATTTTAAGAAAAACCGTTCAGCCCTTATAACAGGTTTCCTTTGCATAGTCTCAGAATAGTCTACAGGGTAACTTCAAAATGCACTGTAAATCTGACTGTATCTGCAGGAACTTTCGGTAGTTGTTTTTTGATATTTATCTGTAATGTTTTAATATTTGGTTAATTTACAATAGGATTCCACTCATACGGTGGGCTAGGTCGCAAAGCTCAGCCAAAAGCTGAAAATTGATACACGGCTGCTTCATCCGTTTACAAATGCATTTGAAAGTCGAAAAATATATTGATACTATCATATTAAGGGCGCAATGGAACTAGGCCTAGGAAAATTAAAAAGTTGTAGCTAATAAATTAAAAGGCACCCGACATCCTTCTCCCACTCAGCGGCTGAGCGCATCATTCGCGTCATTCCGAAAAACACCGAAGAAGCCCGACTGTAATAAACATGGACAAAAGCTGTCTAATTAGTCGATCGACAAAAAAAGCTGATTTTACTCTATTTATTTTATTCTGTTTGAAAGACCAGAAGGTGTCATTTTCTATTTTGCCAATTACGAGAATTAAAAAAATGATGATTTAACTACAATCTAACAATAAACTAAGATAACAATGGATTAATTTCATAGGATGATAATAACAATGCTTTGATTCAATATCCATAGGGTACGAGTTAGAATCCAATTATTTCAGATTTCTTTTTGTTACATTATACAATCATTATTTCCAATATGCTTACTTTATATTGAGCCGGAACCGATATTACTAAAAAATATTACAAATAAACTGTTAGTTATTTCGATATAAGTTTATATTGAAAAAGTTATTTGATATAAGCTTAGTTAAGTAAATCAGTTGATGAGAAAATGAAGGAAACGCTATTAAAATTATTCTTTTTTCCTGCTTTAACGAAATTATAGTAATACAATTTCACAAAACTGAGAAATAAGCTTTTATCTTTGTTGAAATGATGTCAATTTCTGTTTTGTTTTTGTTTTTTTGTTTTTTTTTGTTTTTTTTTTAATAATAACAGTTTGTAAATATTTCCAGCTATAATGTAACGTTCTTAAATAAAAAGGAAAGCGTAAAAATTATAGAAGGTAAATTCAATTCAAATAAGCACTAGGCCTATTTAATCTAAATAGGTGTCCAATGTAAAATTCTTTTGATTGGCTGTTATGACTTTTTTCTTTTTTACATCAATGAAGTTTGCTTTACATACGTTCAAAAAGCTTCCTCAAACAAGCATATTGCACGAAGACGCATACTTGCTCGAAAACCTGCCAGTTTACTTTAAATATTGTAAGTTCTAATTTTAGGCAATTTTTAAAAGCAACTCGACACCAGAGCATCTAGCGGCATAAAAGGTTTATTTGAAAAATTGCCGCAACATTAAATTTATGCTAGAATATAGAGGGTGATTCACGAAGATATGCAGAAACTTCGGGAGCTCATTCTACATGTAAAAGTAAAGAAAAAAAGTTAAATAAACACAGGTCTGGAAATGCTTCGGTATCGACTTACGGCTAGCGAAAGATTTCGCCCATAATGTAGTACCCTGGGTGAAAAGAAGACTGGCTGGAAGTCTGGGAAGCTAAATTAAGGGGCGAAATCAGTGGTTTCTTGTAGTTGTTGACCTTGAAAAATCGAATGAAACATATCTTATGTTTTATTTTACTGTAGAACTGTATCTCCCAGTGGTTTGAAGCTTATCCCCCGTGGAACCTACAAAAAAGTTGGCAACACAATAACAGCTGTTCAACAATAATGTCAATTGCATTGTTTTGATTTATTCTGAGAGCTAACAACTGAGGTGTAGTCCATGTGCATATTGTTGTACTACATTATGGGCGAAATCTTTCGCTAGCCGTAACTCGATATCGAAGCATTTCCAGACCTATGTTTATATAACTTTGTTTCTTTACTTTTACATGTAGAATGAGCTCCCGAAGTTTCTGCATATCTTCGTGAATCATCCTGTATATATCGTTTGTTCATGGTTCCTATCCATTACCTTCTCTTCTTTACGAATTTCCTTCTTTTTTTTTATATCTGAATTTATCTTGTAGAATGAATCGTGAATTAATAGCAAAACTAAAGCGCAAACCCAATCTCTTCATCACTTTGCATGTCCACCATTTAATCATGATACCAACGAGAGCAAAGCAAGTGAAAATAATTTTGTGCTAAAGCATAAATTTAAAGGAGATCCGATATAAAAAGAAAAGTAATAATAATAAAAGAAAAGGAAGTACATTATTGTAATGAAAAATAAAAAAAGATAGTAAAAATATAAAAAGAACGTTAGGAAAACAAGAAAAAAAAATCCCTACGAACATAGAAAAAAAGATTAAGAGGAGAAAAAAAAAACCAACAGTAGATACACGAATTCGAGCCAACAACATTCAGCATACGAGTCCAAGAACTTACCTATCACGCTTTAGCTGAAAAATAAAAGGAGATCGTTGCATTTCTGACATTTAAGCTTAGCGGAAATCCAATTAAACAATGTCAAATATCTGGAACAAGGGGGGGGGGGGCGTTGGCCCCTAAAAATACCGTATTCCTATGTTGTTTGGGCCTCAGAACACGATGATAAAAGCCGTTTGTCCATCCGACCTACAGTTCGGGAATTGTTAAGAGGCAATTTTACTAATGAGACAACAACGCCAAATATCTCGAAAAGTGGGAGTGGGGGCTTAAAATATCTCATCCCTCTAGTATTTGGGCCTCTGAACACGTTAGTGAAATCCGTTTGTCGATCCGACCTTCGTTCGGGAGTTGTTAGGGGGAAAAGATACGGACGGACAGGACAAAAGCTCTGATCTGAGCTTTTTCAAGTGACAATAACTAACAGAGATAAGGACTACTAACTCGGCAAATTCAATGTCTGAAACTGCGCTGAAAGTGACGGCTGTTGGCCGTCACTTTCCCCGGACATTAGGATGTCTTCGGCTGCTATCATTATGCCTTAGTCTGCTGTCGTAATGTTGCTATAAGAATCCGGTACGGTTCTGGCCTATCTTTAAAGAACTGTTGGCTGTACGTTCTTAAAAGACGGACAGAAATTTTTTCAGGGGAACAATATGGCGCAGTAAGCTACGTGTGTAAAGAAAATTAAAGTTTAAGGTAAAGTATCCCACTAACAGGTCTTTACAGACCCTTGGGGCAGCTGGAGGTTAGGCTCCATCTTTTCGTGACCTAACCGGACGAAGTTGAGGTCAGGAGGTCAGCTTGACGCCCGCCCACCTTTAACTCCCGAGAAAGAAACCCGGTACTCATTCTACAGAGAGCTGGGTAGACCCTAGGACCCGTTTGGAGGAGAAAGGAGCGTGGAAAAATTCCCGCCATCCGCCGAGGCCGGGAATCGAACCAGCTACCTCCAACCCGCAGCCAAGCGCCTTACCCACTCGGCTACCGGGCCCGTAAAGAAAATTGGGCGAAATAAATAAAGAAAGTCTACAATCAATAGTAATTTTTATTTGGCATCATTTAGAGATGGAATTCAATATATTTTTCTTGCAACTGTTCCAATAACTGCATTGTGTGAACCTCATTTCCTACAGCAGAATGCAACAGATCTCTAGTGATTTGTTTGACGAACAGCATTATGAAGTCCTTAAACGTTAGTAAGTTATTCACGCCTCCTTGATACACCAAGCTTTTCAAATATCTCTATAAAACTCCAAAAGTCAGAGGGAGTGAGATCAGGCCAACTCGTAGGAAATACTTGACTAATTATTCTGTCTTCTGTGAAATGCTGCCATAAGACTAGCTCTGCACCCAATCCAATGTGAGGATGTGCTCCATCCTCCATAAATATGATAGATCCGAGGCATCTACGCTGTTGAAGTTGTGGAATAAGAAAATCAAACAGCATTCGTTGATGCCTCACGGCACTGACAGAGCAAGTCACGGAACCGTTTGACGTTCTTTCTCCAAAAACATACGGACTGATGATGAACGAAGCGATGAGTGCAAAGGAATCTGCTGAGGCACATCAGGATGCTCCAACGCCCAAATGCGGTAATTCTGTGTGATTTTCCATTTCCTTCGTCGTCTGTTAATCTGCTCCTATGATAACGTCGTCTGATAATCTGCTCATTTATCTGCACTGATTACAACTAAAAAACACCATTGCATGTAATTCGAATCTCATATAATATTCTTACAATATTCTTCTACAATTGGTAGTGAAAGAAGATATTTTAACACTTATTTCTCCATAAAATACATAATTATTTCTCCATCAAAAATTCCTCCTTTAGCATTAGATCTATTTGGAAATACGACTTCGATAACAGCTATTATCTGAAGAGTTAGTGACATGTTACAAATTCTGTTTTTACTTATTGAGTTTGATCAGAATTTTAGCATTAGCGGACGTTGTAAAAATGGAAAAAAAAAAACAAAATACTTTGTTAATGAAAACACTAATAAAAAAAATTGCGCCCCTCTATTTGATTGCGCCCGTGTCTTTCGAACCCAAAACACCTGGTGGGTACGCCTCTGTATTCAATCGAGATGCATTAATTGAAGTAAATACTGCAAAATGAAAGTGAAATTGGAATTGTAGAAACAAAAGAAAAAAATAGACAAAAATAGCCTAATAAATTAAAAAAAACCTTAATTGCATTTGTACTTTAACTACATTTTTATTTGAACTTTGTCTTATTATATTTATTGAAAATCGTAAGTTTAATACCTTTTACAGTAATTTTAAACTATCTTTTAGTAATTTATAATTAAAATAGTTTGAGAAATCTTACGATTCTACTTGAACAGTTTTCTTCTTTGTCTGTCTATTTGGCGGTTTGTCATCACGTTAAAACGGCTTGACGGATTTTTATGACATTTGTTCGTTGCTACTAAATGGCCTAACTTAAAACATTAGTACATTTATTTTAATCTCCATCCAAACCTTAAAAACATCCTCGAAATCCATCATTAAAACGACTGGAATGATTTATTTTTTTTTTTTTAATTTTTAAATTACTAGTCGGCTACCCGTCGCTTCGCTCCGGAAGCCTCCCTTATGTAACGGAAAACAATTTTTTATTTATTAAAACACACACACACACACACACACACACACACACACACACACACACACA
>JAFIDM010006943.1:51745349-51778722 GCA_023159025.1 Thereuonema tuberculata | reverse complement strand
AGATCTTAAAATCCCTTTGAACTTCCGCGGTCTTTTGGGGAAGATAACCCTTCCTAATTAACACATAAGAGATTTGTGGCTTCTTCCTTTTCTACCTTGAGCTTCATTCCATGGATGTTTCAAATCAACATCACAGCCTCTCGGACAGTCGTCGTATTCCACAGTTACAATATACAAACAGTAATATTTAAGAGGTATAATTTATAATTACTTATTATTTATTTTACTAAAATTTTATTAGTAAAACTGAGAGTTATTGAACTCTCAAATACAAGCCTAAGCTAGTGTTTCCCAAACTTTTATTTTTGGTTCTATTCGTCTAGATAGTCGTATTTTTAATAATAATAATATAATATTGCTGTGTTAATATTGAATTATTTATTGATAATTCTCAATGTTAGATTCTTCTTTTTCTTTTTTTTTCAATTATACATTTTGTCTTATCCTAAAATACATTGATCATGAACAATCATCTCGAAAAGGATTGATGTAAACAACTCGATATTCAATTCGAAATTTTTAAAAAAAAAGAAGATCGAAATGAAAAAAATTAGTTTTTTTTTTTTTTTTTTTTAAGGCACTAATATTCCAGAAATGAAAAACCAACAAACTATTTGATTTGGTTGAATTTATGTTATTGTGTGTGTGTTTTAAAATGATTTTAATTACGGTTTTTGTATTTGTTGATTAGAACAATAGTTCCCAACCTTTTTACATCTGAAGACCACTTTTCCTATTATATTATTAAAGTTCCGAACCTTATTTATAATATCTCAATGCCATAAACCATTAACTGTTTTTATTCAATAGATGTAAAGGCTTATAGTCAATTGTTAATTAGTTGCCAGATGACAAGGAAACTAATAGTAATGAAAAATAAAATTGTACATACAATTTATCCGTTACTTATCTACTAGTTATGTAATATTGATGCCAGTTATAAACTGTTGATCATACACATATTGGTTGTATATATAAGGGTCAATCAACTATTCTTTGTACTAAACTTGAGTGACGACATAATGATTTTCTAACAAACAAAAATCGAAAATCTAACTTCCTATGGAGCACATTTTAACGATTAGTCAATGAAGATTTAGTTAAGATAACGGGCAGAGCACTTTTTTTTAATTTGAAGAGCAATATTTTGCTTTATTTAGTGAGATTATGGCGGTAATTTGTCCCCTGCGTTACTGTCCCTGCGGGACAAAACAAAACAAACAGCCTACTTTTCCCTATCATTGTCGCATATCCTTACTATCAGTTACTATTTAACATATATTTTGTATATTTAACAGCAATCTGTAATAAAACATTCGCTTTGGGAGTTTGCGAAGTCTCTGAAGTAACAGGAAAAACAAATACTCACGGGGAAAAATTGTCTCCTAAGTTACTGTAAAAATAATAAAATATTCGTAATTAAACTAACATCGGTCACTCTAAAGCTTTTGATCAAATACCTAATAATACTTTGGGGTAAAAATAAAGTCCAATAATTATTTCCAAAAACAATATTTATTAAATTTGTGTTCGGAACAAACTTAGGTACAAAGAATAATTGGTTGTACATATAAATACTATATACTCCTATAACTCAATGGTTAGAATTACAAAATATTCAGTAGGAGCTTTGTGTTTCGTTCACTAGTTTTCTACATTAGTCCTCGTAGAAGTTAAAGACAGTCTCAAAGCTGTTTCTAGCTACAAATGGTTTGTTTTTAAAACACTTTCGTTTTTTAGATCAGAGCAAAATCAAAGCATTTAATATCAAGTCGATAACTCAGCCGAGAACTACTGGATTAGATGATTATGGTTATAACAATTCACTGAAGTAGATTACACAAATTTTTATGATTATAATTAATAGAAGATTCGGTTCATTTTGTATTTAATATTTTGGCACTTAATGTTGATTCCGCACTTAATGTATCACAAAGTTTATGAATTTCATTTCTAATTAAGTTTAATGGTTCGCATAAAATTCTTTTCAAAAGTGATTTTCTTCATCTGCTGTCAGAAAAGAAAAATAAAAACTTAATTTTAATTATAAATACTTTTTTTCAAGCGAAACTTTATAATGATTTAGGAGTAATTAAAAGGGTTAACTATTAATCTTATTATGCCTACAAAGTGCAGTTAATGATGGTTCTTAGATGAATACTTAATTGATTAAGCACTTTTAACGTTTAAGTTTCTTGATTGTTCAAGTCAGTCAAGGTTGTCCTTGATTTTATCACACTAAAACAATTGAACCGATTTTCTTAATATGAGTCTTCTAAAATGGTCAACCATAAACTATTGTTACGATTACTTTGATCATATCATGTCTCATTTATTTATTTACTTATTTATTGTTCACAAATCAGAGGAAAATCTGTCGAAGATTTCTTATAGAGCTTTGAAATCATTACGTACATACACAGAATTAAAAAACAAAAAAACAAATACTCAAAAAAGTGAAGTCAGAGTTATTTTAAAAACACAAATAAACTCATTCTGAAACAAATGTTATCTAATGAAGATGACATTCGAACTGTTAGTGATTGAATCATTCGAATGAGGTCAACCTCTATCCTTGCGCCAATAAGGGATGTATTATCAAGATTATAAGGAAATAATAATAAATTTTAATGTACGTATATTATAATAATTAACGTGTGTGATAAAAGTTTTTTAAAAGACTTTAAAACAGCCAACACACTGAGTTTAAAAATTTAAAAAAAAATATTAAAAACTATTATATTAATTGTAAATAATTTTTAAATTTTTTTAATTTTTATACTCAGTGTTCTGGCAGTTTTAAAAACTTTTTAAAAAAATATTTACATATATTCATCGAGGTATTTATAAGTATCTGCCTATATTATAACTTTTAATTTTTTCATTGCTTTGATACTGTATCACAACACAAAATAAGCCTACAAAATGTACTTGAATTCAATTATGTATTAATTTCAAGGTTCAATCAACATACATTAAATATTTAATTTTTTTTTAATAATTTAATTTTCGTCAGTTTTATTATTAATAATAAGTGACAAAATTTTCATGTGAAAAATGCTTTAAATCAGATTTATAGTGATTTTCTTTTTTCTAATTGGATTTTATTTTGTAATTCAATGATTAATAACATAATTTGATTACTAGATATTATACATGAAGAACGAATTGATTTTTCTTTCACATTATTCCGGCAAAGATTTTTTTTTTTCTTTTTTTTTTCAAAGAAATTTTTATCTTCTCAATTCATTCATATCCTCCGATCGTGCCAATGCCGAACTCTCACTCTTGGTTAATAATCTTTCGCACAGTTCTGAATCTATCATCGAGAGTACATCCTGCTAATAAGTCCTAATAAGTACGAAACAGCTGGTCCCGATCACCATCGATGATGGCTCAGTCTGCGAAAGTATTCTTATGGACACGAGATGGATTTTTTTTTTTTAACGTATGGGTTAAATTT
This sequence comes from Thereuonema tuberculata, assembly GCA_023159025.1. NCBI lineage: Eukaryota > Metazoa > Arthropoda > Chilopoda > Scutigeromorpha > Scutigeridae > Thereuonema > Thereuonema tuberculata. The sequence continues at coordinate 51,775,259 of JAFIDM010006943.1, read as the reverse complement.
TTTGTTTGTTTAAGATTAAGTCAATCCTCTTAATATTAAACCAGTAAAACACATAATAGATTATTAATTATAGTCCGTTCATTATATTTGTCAATTCATTGTAATGATAATGATTAGTAAACGTGATCACAGTTAACCAATCATTATCATTTCCTTTCTTCAGTAGAGTTATTGCTTCGTCGCGTCTAGAATGTCCTTGTAAATTACTTCCGGTGTTTACATCCTAATTGTCCTCTCCCTATAATGTTTTATTTTTATTATTTTTGTTGGTTTTCCAATATTAAGAATATTTTATTTATTTATTTTCGATTTCATAAAAAGTTTGTTTTTAGTCGTGCATTTCTGTTATCGGTGTCAGTTGCTCTCTTTTCTTGCCCGGAGTTTCAAACAATGGGTTAGGCTTAGTGGTAAGCGAGGCTTCGGTTTCCTTAACAATATTGAACACTGAATGAGATGAAATACCTGCTGCTTCAGCCGTTTTACGATAGAGATAGATCACTTGAAATAAAAAATAACATTCCAAATGATTCCTCTCGATTGACTCTTCCAAGTTTTGTTGGAACAAACGAGCAACGGTGTATGTTCAGCAGCCGCCATGTTCAAAACGGAAGTACAGGGAATAACAATGCTCAATTGTTCACTACTGTCCTCCAAAGGAGAGATGGCCGCCCTGTTTTTGTGAGATCTGCGCATGTATCATCGATTAGTCTGGTCAGGCACTTCCGTCTGATTTTATGACAGGACGCCGCAATTGTGCTAATCGCTTGTTACTTTGCAAAAGAGCATTGTATTTATAAATAATATATATTTAACAATAAGTTTTAACGTGCGAAAATAATAATGACAAGACAATAAAAAAACCATACTCGCACATAACTAATAACAAAAGAAATCACTGATCTGTTTTTGGATTTTTCGACACCGAAATAATATATATTTATTTATTTATATAAATACTTATTGTTAGCAACTGGTATTGAAATAACGCTAAATAGTCGATAGAAGTTTTAATTTGGCGTTATCAACATGTCTTTTTCAGTGAAAACAGACGACGTCGTTCATTGTGACAGGAAAACATAATTGATCAGCTACCGGAAGGGCTGCGCAGTTCAAACTTCCGCCGGCCAACTTTCATTTGGAGGACAATATATGGAGTTGTTCCGTATCTTCACAAATATAATAAACGAACTGTAAGTTAAAGAAAGAATTGCACAAACATTCTATTATTAAAATAAACAGTTTGTGTGCGTAGTGCGCAACAATTAAATTTTGCACGCGCGTTGCCAGACAATATGAGTATTGTTGCATGGTAAACTCTGTCCGCAACAATGTAATGTCACACGTGCATTGCCAGATAACATTCCAGAAAAATCTTTCACACTTTTTGCCAATCACAAATGGAGAAATTTAGAAGAATCCAAACTTAAAAATGACATTAAATCAATCACCGAACAGAGTGGTTACCAAGTCGAATGACAATGAGATGTGGTCAGAAGGAAAAACCGATGACAAAAAGAAGAGCTGATAAGTGAAATCAACTTTAAAAGGAATGAGAGGCGGGAAGGGGAATAGAAAAAAAGTTAAATTTTATGTATTTATTTTATTACTTTGAGTGTAAGCTGTAATCCTCCGCTGTTTTCTTTGATAACTTACTACAGTAGAGTCCCGATTATGACAGGCAATGTCAAGACTAACTCGGATAACCGAAAATTGTAAATAAAATAAATCGTCTAGGTTTAAATGTATATTTTAACAAGTACAAAAGATATATAGATTCACCTCATACAATTCATATGGAAAGAGTTCTTTTACTTAAAAAAGTCATTAATTGTTTTACGTTACTTTGGCGTTTTTCTGCAGGAATGTTTCGCCATTTTTTTAAGGATAACCCAGGATTGTTGGTGTTGAAACCATTCCCCGATTCCAGGTAGAGGGTGATATGACTAGACGAACGAAGATTAATTTGCGAAAAAAAAAATCCTGGAAATATTTGATAGCTCGGTTAAAGCGGAAACTCGGATAATCGGGGCTCGGATAATCGGGGTTTTACAGTATTAAGAAAAATCGTAAGTGATTTCTTAAACGCTCGAAGATAATGATCACTTTCTTTATCTAGAATCGTTTATTAAAATCCAGGTTATGTCCCGTCTGATAAACGTGAGTAGGTGTCTTCTATTTTAAACAACCAGTTTTACAGCCGTGACATGTTCCTTAAGCAGAGTTTCCAAGGGCGCCGGGTCTCTCCACTATAAATAACTTACAATGATTATTATCAATGCATTTCATACAATAAAAGCAATCATTCTGTTTGGAATCTGATCCGGTGATATTTTATTATTAAATTTATCGTGATTTGTAAAACATCTAATAAAGACTGAATTGCACAAATCTATAGTATTAAAATAAACAGCTTGTGTGCCTAGTCCACAACAATTCAATTTCTCACTCGCGTTGCCAGGCAACAGAAGTATTGTTGCGTGGTCAACTCTCTCACGCATTTTGCCAGGTAACATTCCAGAACAACTTTTCAAACTTTTTGCCAATCACCAGCAGGAAAATTACCGTAACTATTAATTCACCTTTTTAGTGTCATCGCTGGCACAAGCTTTTAGAATTGATTCATGTCAGGAAATTTGTGGTAATTGGATAAATTGGAGTCTATCTATATTGAATCGACTACATAGAGAATGAATAAGATATTCTCGACCGACTGCGTCCATTTCCGGTTCAAGATGGCCACTAGCCATGTACTCAAAGAGTCGCCGGAATGGTGTAAAATAGACATCTAGACCACATACTAAATGACCTCAATGCTATCATCGCTTGAAATTGTACTTAACTCTTGAATGAAAAGCTTTGAATAAATGAGTTACACAAAAATTAAAAGTAGTGTCTGTTTTAACAACTGATCAAATTTTCGGTTTGTTTTGTTTACCAGAAACTCATTTTGGACAACATTTGGACATGAATTTCTTCAATGGCTATTGGGTGTTTGTTTTTTAACTTTTGTTTTTAGTTCTTGGTGAGTTCCGTATTTAGACTGATTATTCATCGTTATGTTCGTCTAAGACATCTTTGATTACTGGCGATTACTCCAGGCTGTTGATCTCCAATGAGCGTAAAACAGCTGTTCTGTGTCACCTTATGACATTTATTGATCTTCTTATTATTCTTCCGTTATTGCACAAAGTTTTCCAATACTTGAATTCTGATAAGGATGAATTTACCTGTAATTAATGTGTGTAGGTCAGACTAAAGATTGCCAATGAACCACTGGCAAAACTTTTAGATTACACTCATAAGAGAAATCTATGCTTGCTCTGTATTTTTAAAGCGTAACAATAAGTTACACAACAGTGCTAAGTAACAATATACAAGCATAATGCATTATTATCTTAATGTATCTGGCAAATAGAACGACGAACAATGCTTCATACATACAGTCTGCACATTCTTTCATTTTCGTTCGTATCGAATCTTAAGAATAGAAAAAAAATCAAGTACATCTCGGCTTGAATTTGTGGCAAAAAGGGGATTATTGTGAATTATCCATCATTAAAAGAGATATAGAGAGTCAACAGTATTATTTAAGATTAATGCGTGCACAATTAATTTCATAAAAATCTACTGAAAACACGCACAAATTTGAAAATTAAAAAGCGATGAACTAGTTTCAAATCCCCTTCAGGATTCTTTGGCAACGTCTGGTGCAAGAGGAGTTCATTGTCAACTTCCATTTAGTCCATTGGAAAAAGATAATTCCATGTCTCCGTAACAGACGAGGCAGACCTAATTGATCTGGTGGACATTTGCGTTTGTAGCATTGCTTTTTTCGATAGGACGGTTTGTTTTCACCCTTTGATTTTGTTAACTTGGCCTTTCCTATGTTGGTTGGTCTAAATGCTCGTAAATACTGACATTCACTCCTTTTGCATCAGACGTTGACAAAGAATCCTGAAACGGATTTGAAACTGGTTCATCATTTTTAATTTTTGAATGTTTGTGTTTTTAGTATATTTTTATCAAGTCAACAATATTGTTACTAATGATCAAAGACATCGGCCATATTGTTGCTGAAATCTCAAGTCTCGTCTATACTTTTTTATCGACAGGAAAAGTGTTTTTTCGATAATTTAATCTAAAAAATATATCAGCGATCTCCGTTTTTTTCTTTTTCTTTTTTTTTTTTTATTAAATCACTACAATGACTCTTACCTTCCAATAGTCTCGACCAAGATCATTATCATATTACCAAGATCATTATCATATTTTATTTAATTTTAAAAGTTGCTAGCATAGTAGTTTTCCACTTCCCTTCAATTAACGTCTAAATAACTATAAATTAAAAATTTCCGTATTATCAAGGTGAGGTTGCTAATACTTATTTTCCTCCATTTTCCTCCAATTTTTCTGCATTAGTTGAGTCATTCAGTTAATGGTAATGATAAAACAATGCAGTTTTGATAAGCATTCATTATATTTTTGCTTTTCTCTTTCATTCGTTGTGGGCTTTACAACCCGATGTGGGTCTTCGCTTCCTCATTCATTTTCTTCTGTTGATATTTCCAATTACTGATGTTATTTTTTTAAGGTATTTTCCGTACACAGTCCTACCATCTGCATCTACGTCGTCCCCTACCTCTATTTTCATATGTCTCGCAATCTTTAAACCTCTCTTTCTTCATTGATCTGCTAACATTGGAGTCTCCCAATTTGATGCAGAAGATTATATCCAGATATTATCTACAGAATGCACCTCAACAATGCTTCTAATCCACCAAATGTAATCTGAAAATACAGCTCCAAAAATTCTCCTTTCAAAAAGCAATCAGTTTTTGAGAAAATCTAATGTCAAAATCCATGCACCCGATCTAAAAGAAAGGACTGGTCAAATTCTGGCTACGTTGAATTGGAGGATCTTTTGAAGTATGCCACAATCAGATTTGTTGACTCTCTTTGTAATTTCCAAGCTGAGATCATTAATTTGCTGTCAATAATGAACCAAGGTCATTGAATATGACCTTATACCTTCGTGTATGACAGTATAATCTACAATGCTAGTTTCAATATTAGTACTATTAGTAGAGGGTGGGCTGACATATAAGGACGTTTTGGAGATTTCATGAATTTGGCATTCTGTTTATTAATTTCCAGTTCAAGTCGTTCTGTTGTTACCAAAGACAAACAAATTTCCTCCACAGATCACGATATCATCCGAACAGCCATTAAAATTGCGTATTTTTAATATTGTCTTTATTCTTAATTTGCAATATTTCTTATTAATAACCATATCACCATTCAGTTTACTAAAGAATTTTGTTTAAATACAATTCAACAATATTACAAAATCGCGAACGATTTCAATAGTACTCCTAAAAGAATATTCCTTTAATAAGAGGAATAGACTGTAATTGATTTAAAGCTGAATATTAGGTTAATTACAATGCTAATCCACTGCATAAAGTTGTTAGTCTGAATATTAACGACAGTTTTCACATGTTTTCCTGTTCAACATCAAATGTTCAATTTAGATAAGAGGATTAATGTTTTTTGTAAACAACAATAACTCAATGTAATATTGAACATGGAAACAACATGGGAACTCAGATCAACGCACTCTGCCTTAACTGTTTGTTCGGGATTAAAGATGAAGTTATTAACATCAACACCAATAAATTATATCTTAGCTCTAATCCTATCGAAATCATAGATATTTATTTTAAGTTTAATAATGCTAATGTTTAGTTTGTTGATGATTTTTATTATTATCTTAGTTAATTATTCTTTAGATCACACTTAACTTTCTTTACCTGTTTTCAGGTAAACACTTTGCTGAAAATAAGTAATTTTCCTTAATTCATTTTTAGCAAAGTGTAATTTACTTTCATGTAGTTCAATTTCTAGCAAATGAATTTTATTTCATTTTTAACAATGTGTATGGCATATTCAGTATAAATAAATGTAAATTTAAAACATGTCGTAGTTCTTTACTTTCTTTTCTTTCAGGTACAATACACTAAACTTACGAAATGAAAGATACAATAGAGCACAAATACATTCAATTCTCGTTAACCCGAGGAATTACATTCCTGGAAAACCCGTGATAACGGAATCCGCGGATATTGAAGCACTGATCCTATGGGCAAATCGGGGTTAGGTTCTCCCACACCCTATTCACTAAACATTTTCGATACCACTTACCATAAATACCAATTGTAGTACTATATGTAGTACTACAGTACCATACTATATAAAGATATTTTGCGCTTCGTGTTTAAGAAGACTCGTACGTAAAAGAGTTTAACTCAAAATATAATAATAAAATGAATATAGTAAGTTTCTTGTCATTTTATGGACTTACGGGCAAATGGTTGATTCTGAATTGTCTGCCTACGAATACTATGAAATTTCCAGAACGAAGCAAGTTAAGAACGCGGAAATTATCCATAACCCGCTTCCGCTTCGAGGTCTAGGTTAAAACACTTTCCTTGGTAGTACACTTCGCAGGCATAGTTGAAATTTAATAAATTACTCACAAAAACAGCGTTAAATACTGAGAACGTGTGATACATTAACAGAACGGCATGGAGAACACAATAGAGGACCTCAGCTTCCCATGGTGGAGCCCCTGTCGACGATGCGCGATAGGCATCGCAAGATTTTTTTCTCTATTATATCCGGGCGCGAAAAGACAGCGTGTATGGCGAAATGGGTTATCAGCGAATCATTGAAAACAGAGGATAACGAGGGTTTATTTATTTGACCTTAAATTTACAATTATGATTAAAAAATTATGATCAATATGTAAATTTCGAAATTTACATTTTTATGAAAAAACATTTAAAATTAATAAGGGGTAATAAAAAATAGCATCGTATTTAGGGATACATCGTATTTTATCGCTACAAATTTTGTATGACAATGGTTGGTTAATTAGTTAGTTAACTAACAAATATTCAGAAAATATTTGTTAGTTAATGGAGTAAAAGATATTACAAGGCAAAAAGTTTTGATTACAGATGCTATTTCAAACTATTTCAGCCTTGCAGTTTAGATAATCTGTTGGGTAGTCTATAACTATATTTCGAGAAATTTTGAGTACTTGTTCTTCTCATAATAATGACACCAATGGCTTATCACCTTTTATCAAACCTCGATTAAGTGTCTCTTGGATATCTTTATCTTAGAAACAAATTTTAAGGATTATAATGGATCATCCTGGATTTAAAAATATTGAGTCGTTTAAAACGAGCCTCATCTAGGAAAGAACAGCGATTGATTAATCCAAACGCTTTAGATCCACTATCTGAAAGAAAAATAGGATGATTTTTTTCTCCAGGTTTTACTAATGACTATGAACATAAAACTTTCTTTTTGGATAAATGGAAATTTTGCAAATATCTACTTCCTTTCTATTAAAAATTATTAACATTATTCGTGAATAAGTTAATTCGGTTTGCAAAAAGAAAAGTATTTTTAACAGATGTGTTGTCCAAGAAAGATTGGTTCATGAGTGATTTCATGATTGTTAATATTTGAATTCTGTTTTTTGAAGTGGAGAGGAAAATCTTAGGGTTTTTCTCTTACTGTAATTTTCCTGAAGAAAACTTCCGCTCAGGAGGTTGAAATATCGAGTAAAGATGTTTAGAATGAAGAAGGAGTTATTGTGAGTTTTGTGTTAACAGTACGGTTTGATGGTCGTAAGTATGTCATTGCTATCTTTAATTGAACGAATGCCCTAAAGCTTTTATTTCTTCCATTTCACATTTAATCTTTTTGGACTTTATTTCAAAAATCTGCTTAGATGGTTCTACTTAATGTTTTCTTGAGGACATAGCGCAGATCTATAGTTCTGTAGTGAAATTCGATCTGCGCAGTGTCCCTAACTAAACCATCTTTTCAGATTTTTGAATTATGCAGATTTCTGTAGTGAAATAACGTTTCTACTTTTTGGTTTTTCCATTTTAATAAACCTGATAATTTTAACTAATGTTTTAACTGCTAATGCCATTACTTTTGTTATTATTCTTATGTTGCTATTTTCTTTATTACAGGCTCTCCTTTTCATCATGGATGTGTTTCTGATTTTCCTGTTGCTTGTGTCATTGCTACCAATTGGAATCTTCTCAAATCCTTGCTTCAACGTCAATGTTTGTGACTGTACAGACACTGTGGTATCGTGCCGTTGCCATGGTTCGCATTCACATGTCACTATCCTGCCAATGGGTCTCACAAGTCGTCCCCAGCAGATGTTTATAAGCGACTGCCACAAAGTGGAGTTTATGCCAAGTGTTATGTCGAATTTGGATTCCTTATCTCATGTGGAGATAAAAAACGTATCCGTTCTTATAATGTTATCTTATGCTATGTCCAATGTACATAACTACAAACGCATTCTGTTTCAAGATACTGTCATCCACACATTATCTCCCTACACGTTCAACAATATGACTAACATTGACAAACTGGCGTTCAAAAACGTAACCATAAAGAAGATATTCGAGGATGCTTTCTCTAACATAATAAACATGCAGCAGTTGATCTTTACTGATTGTATTATTGAAGAATTGCATTCTAATGCTTTTAACGACAGTGTTTCGATCGATAACTTGACTTTCGAAAACACTTTTATTGCTCTCGTCGAAGAGGAAGGGTTAACGCTGCATAACGCTAACAAAATCATCTTCCAAGACTCTCACGTATCACACTGGGCTTCCAGAGCTGTGGTTGTCAACAATATTACGCACGTCCTGTTCAACAATTCTCGTCTAGGTGAGCTTAAATCCAGTGCCTGGGTGGCAACGCAGGTCCCTTTCTTCGAAGTAGTGAACTGTGAATTCAAGAAGTTAAATGACAGAGCTTTATGGGAATTACGAGATGTGGCATTGTCACTTGAAAAGAATAGGTTCTTTGTAGCGAAGAACGGTTCCTTATACACCTATCCAATGGATACAAGCAAATGGATTGTAACTGAGAACTATTTCCCTTGTGATAACACCATCTGCTGGCTCTTTGATGATCCATTCTACGAAATTTATGGTACAGTCATAGCCTCTAGCAAATGTTTAATTCCAGACTCAGAATACGGACAATCGTTGGACAGTGTCAAAGCCAAGCTCGATGATGAAGATTTCTGTGAAGGAAACGAATTTTCCGGAAGAAGCGGCCTCGAACACGAGAAAACGACTGAACCAATGCATGTCTTAGTAACAGATGTCAAAATCCCAAGTCAAACAACATTGGCTCCATCCTCAGCAGATACCTTTAAAATTCCAAATCTCATTGCATCAGCTGTTATCACTTTATCCATTTTTGTTGGAATTATGCCTATTTATCTCATAACAGTTTAAAATTTTCAAGAAACATCCAGTATTTATTGCAATCCCAAGATTACAAGAACTTTCAATACAGATTAAAAAGTAAAATAGAGGCAAGTTAATGAAGTATTACGATAAGTACAGTGCTTTTATTTAACTACATAAAAAAAGTAGTTAAGTAAAGTATAATAATCAGATAATTCATAGTTTTACACAAAAAATTAGAAGAAAATAAATAACATATTAAAATTTGCTAACCAAACTGCTTAATAGCCTATATATTGTAAATTAATTACTAATATAGTTTTTCTAGTTTGATTTACTTATTTAACAATTAATAAGTAAGGTTTTGACATATAACTGTAAAACTTGCTGTCCATCTCGCAATGTAATACACAAACTATTTTATGAACTTTTTTTTAAGTAAATACAAAATATCCCACTTTAATACATTTACACGAATGATAATTCATAACATCCCATGTTGTTTCAAATATTTGATTTTAAACCCAGCGTGACAAAGCAAAAAATAAATGCATGGCATTGTATGAATAATTTAAAGTAATTAAAAATAATTTAATGACAGTTAAGCAACATAGTATGTTATATCTTTTACGTTTCCAATAAACTGCAACACTTTAAGGTGGTTGCTTGATCTGCTTCATAATGTTTAATCACATCTAACTTGCATTACGGAATTATTACTTTACAGCGCATTTTTTCAGCTCTTGTTGATGAAGTTAGATAGTTGGATTTTTGGTATAATGATCATTCTGGAAAGTAAAGCCCACAAAGTAAGGTTTAACGTAGATGTAGTTATTCAACATTTGGATGACGTTTCTGTGACATATATATGTAAAAAATAAAAAAATAAATAAAAATAAATAAAATAAACAACAGTAAACTTAAACAACAGTAAAAGATATTTAGCATCGTAATTATCGTACCATGTTGAAGAGAATTACCTAAAAAAATACATAATTCACCCAATCTAGGACTAGCTGGTTGTTAGCAATGGTCCACGTTGTGGTTAGAACAAATTAACACTTTGTAATTCACTCGGTTCGTTATTTCTGAAGTAATTCTACAATTTTTTTTATTTTTTATGACTTTTAGGAATTCTTGAAGTTTCATTAAGAAAATATTTGTGGTTATTATTATGCCACACATTTTTAAGTTCGCTCAAAATGGAATCGCACTGTACTTGTAATACATTCAACTGAAAGTTCATTCGGTCTGTCTTCTCTGAAGGTAGATGGCCTTGTGGAGCGTTTAAAGAAAAAAAAACACTCCTCTTTAAATTTCATAAACCATTTTTGGCATATTCTAACTTTACATCATTCTCTCCTTACATGACATCTTTTTTTGTGTCTGTGCTTCCATTTTTGTGTTTTTGGAAATAAATAAAGCATTATTTCGCAAGTACACTGAGTTATCTTTCATTTTAAAATAACTTTCTAGGAATATCACTTATACATATGATTTCAGTTAATTTATAATTGAAGTGTAAACAATTTGCAGATTTAACTATTACTTACTTGAGTGGTTCTCAACCTTCTGTCTCTTGAATCTTCTATTACCTCCCACCATATCATCTTTGTCCCACCATATCATAAAAAGACCCTCACTTTTTCTAATAGATGTATTTCTACATTTATAAGCTTATAAGTGGTATATATATCAATGATTGGTTGCACTAGCACTTGCTCAATTACATTAACTTTGCAAAGGTGAATTATATATTTTTAATCAAAAGGCCATACTACATACAAAGTCTTCTCACATTGGTTTTCTCACTAGTTTCCATATTGTTAAGAAAATATATTTAAAGAATATAAGAAAAGAAAAGGAGAAACAGCACCTGAACAAAGGAGGAAATCTAAAATCAGAAAGGCAATTTCCTTCTTTGTTCAGGTGCTGTTTCTCCTTTTCTTTTCTTATATTCTTTAAACAAATTTCACAGCACGTTAAAAAATTTTTTCTTTACTTTTAAGAAAATATACATAATATTTACAACAATTATACATCTACAGTATTTTTCAATAGCTCGAAATTTTCACTTTTCCGATAATTTTTTTGTGGCCGTTGAAGTTCGTTATACTTTCACTATAAAATTTTATAAAGGCTAGTGGTGGGGGGAAAAAGAGAAAGAGGGTTGAGGACATAAGTAGTTTTCAATCTGCTTTTACTCAATATATTTAGCTATTAGTTATCCCTTTTAGTATATAAATGCATAAAATGCGTGTCCACGCCATTTGGAACCTTCATATCTGCTTGCACAGCTTATATTATAACCGGATATTTTTGGTAAATCTTAAATGTTTTTGTCGAATATCAAAAATAAAGAATGCAAATACAAGCAGTATAAAGCATTATTTTATTGTCCATGTTGTAAGAAAAGTAACTAATTTATTTTTTATAAAATATAAGTTCACGATTAGATGATGTTATTGAAAGACTACAAAATTTTTAACTTGAATCTGTAAATATAAAGTGTAAGGGCCGGTCTACACGAGCGTTAAAATTACAGCGTTGCTGACGTTTCTCAACCAATGGGACTCGAGCGATTCAAAGGCCTGGTCTACACGAACGTTGAAAACACCGCATTGCTAACGTTCTTCCGAACCGAGCGAAATCCCATGTATTTCAATGGAAAGTGAAAAATGCGGTCTACACGAGCGGTTTCAACGCCTTCACAGATGATACGGTTGTAGGAAGCTCAGCGATGGGAGCGCATTCTCTTCACCGATGAGAAGCTGTTCACCATCGAGCAGGCACACAACCACCAAAATGACAGGATCTGGTCCGCCGAGGCTCCCGGCACGTCGGCCATCGTTGAACACCACCAAAATCCGCAGTCGGTGATGGTCTGGGGAGGAATTTGCGCCAGCGGCAAAACCCCCCTCGTTTTCGTGGAACAGGGGGTCAAAATCAACCAAGAAGTGTATTCTTGAGGCCGTCGTTCTACCCTGGGCCCAGCAGCACTTCGGCAATACGAAGTGGAAGTTCCAACGAGACTGCGCTCCGGCCCACAAGGCGAAAACGACTCAGAACTGGTGCAAGGAACATTTTCCGGATTTCATCTCGTCTGCGGAATGGTCGCTCTACTCACCGGATCCAAATCGATGGACTACATAGTCCGGTCGATTTTGGAGTCCAGGGCCTGTGCTAAGCGCCACAAAGTGTCGCATCGCTGAAGCAATCTCTGCGCCGGGAGTGGATCGATTGTCGCCAGAGGACCTGCGGTCCATCGCTTAAAATTTGAAGTCGCATTTGGAGCTCTGCATCGCCGCCAAAGACGCCCACTTCGAAACCGACTGAACATACTTTTTGTGTGATGTCCATGTTATTGATATTAGTTAAAATTACACTCACCTCCTCAACTCAAAAGAAATAAAATACGATATTCATACAGATATGGCGAATTTTCGGAATTTATTCGTTAATTCCCTTTTCTAGCCTAATGACTCAAAACTGGAAAACAAAGGATGTGCATGAATACAAAACAAGTAAAGGAACAAATGTATCACATAGATTGAAATAATAGATACAAAGCCAATTCACGAATACAAAACAAAGTAAAGGAACAAATGTATAATACAGATTGAATAATAAATACAAAGCCAATTTCGTAAAAAGAAAACATAATCGTTTGAACAATATACATGATTAAATACTAGAGATTGTTGATAACAAATAACAAGCGAGAATATAAAAACAAAGGAAATAAATTATAAACAAATAAATCACATGGAAAAAATCAACATAAAGCTAATTCATTAAAGAAAGCATAATTGTCTGAACAATCAAAATCTGATAAATCCCCAATTAACGAAATAAATCTATTATCTAATTTTGCTCCATCACTGCGGTTAAGATTCCTCCCCCTAGTGTTTCGAATGATAATGCTTTAGACAATTTTCCGGACTTTGGATTCCTTTTCTGTGTGCAGAATATTCACTATTGAGCTAATCCGGTAGCCGAACTTTATAGAATGTTCCGCTATTTCTGAAATGTCAGTTTTTTTGTTTCTGATGTAACCCTCGTGTTCTCGAACACGTTCATGGATTGTTCTTTTTGTCTCTCCAACATAAAAATTGGAGCAAGAACCACAATTTATTTTATATACTAAACCCATTTGATTTTCCTTGACAATCTGGTTAAACTTTTCACATAATATGTTCTTCAATTTGTTATTATATGAAAAACCTAATTCAATACCATATTTATTACAGATTCTTTTTAACTCTACACTGTTGCTGTTTGAATATGGTATCATGATCCTATTGGACTTATGTTCACTTATCTCTCTTATATTAAATTTATTGTAATTCCTTACCGAACTGTCAATAAAGGAATCACTGTAACCGTTCTTCCTCAAAACATTTCTCATATCAGTCATGCTATTATCAAAGTCTTCCTGAGAATTCGTTGTCACATCAATTCTCCTAATATAATTTTCAATAATATTCCTTTTAATTTGTTTACTATGGCCCGAATTGAAATTTAACACATAATCACTTCTGAAATTCTTTTTATAATGTTTTAAACGAAGACTATTACCAACTTTAGTTAATGTCATGTCTAAAAAATTTAGTTTATTATCAGATTCCATTTCCTTCTTAAAATTTAAATTTTTATTTACATTTAACAATTTGAATTGTCTGGCTGTGCCATACCAAATAATGAGAATGTCATCTGCATATCTATAGTATTCAAATTCAAATTTGGGATTCTTTAACAATTTTTGTTCCAAACAATTCATAAAGATGTTGCATAGAGTTCCCGAGATAGGGGAACCCATCGGAAAACCTTTAACTTGTCTAAAAATTTTGCCTTTATGGATAAAATACGTGTTATCGGTTATCATTCTGATTATATCCATAAAATCATTATTGTTAACTTTGTAAAATGCAAGTAAGTCGTTGTTTGCAAAAGCCATTTTCTCTAAAATTAACAATGTTTCATCTACAGGGACATTAGTCCCTGTAGATATTAGTTGTTACATTCATGCAACTTTCGTTTCTTAATAAAGTATCGATGGAAACATTTGTCCGAGGTTTTCCTTGTATAAGAAGGTCTGAAGAGGTGGAGGATGCCGTGGGAATCCCCGTAGATGATTTGCATTAACTGACGTCTGAGATGGACAGCGACACTTGTGGAGGGACTGGAAACGATAATGTAAACATAACCATATGTGGATGCAGCGAACGGTCTGGCGGCAATCGCAGGAACTTCGGGTGAAAACAAAGTCTTATTCCTTTTTTTTCCCCATCCGAAACAGTCCACATCATTCTTGTAAAGAGCTAAATAAGATTCACATTGTAGTTTAAGAGATTTAAAACTGAAGTGATTTCATTTTTTTTTTTTTATTTATTAAAACCTTTTTGAATTGAAATAATTATTTTTTTTTTCGAGTTAAGAAACGGATGAAATGGAAATTAAATGAATTAAATATAATTGTATGAAGGAATTAAATTAAAAGCTAATAAAATGAAACGGAAAATGCATGAAAGAAAATAAAGTGATCAATTAAAAATCAAATTTAAGATATTTAAAATTTGAGTTTAAAAAAGAAACTGTCGGGTTATGAAATAAACAAACTAGAAAAATTAAAAGAATTGATGGAAATTAGTATATGAAAGATGTAATAAGATGAAAGGGAAAGGATCTTTTTTTATTTTTTAGTAAGATACTGCTCTCTTCCGCACCACTTCTTTCTTCCTAATCCCATATTTAATGATGACTGAGACCGATTCGCAGTTGTTATATGTGTGGATTGAAGATAGAATAAAAATGGACTCGATTTTCTGCGGGACAGAAATCCAGTATGAGAGGAGCTCGTAAATTTATGCAGTGATGATAAGTTGCGTGATGCTGGAAGGTGAGATATTCTGAATATTCTACACTTATTTACAGCTCTATGATGCTCTGCAATCCGGTCGGTTAAGGCTCTGCGGGTCTCTCCGATATACATGCATTGGTGATTTTCGCAGGAAATGGCGTAGATTACACTCCTGACATCCATGTTAGACTCTTTGTTAGAACAGGTGGGGAACTTACGAGTAGTACAAGAAGCTGGAGAGGTGATCGTGATATTGTAAGGCCTGCAAATTTTACGTAGTGCCACAAGAATGTCTAATGAAAATCAATAGGCATAAAACTGTTTCTTCTTAGGCTTGTTGCGATCGTCTTTACTATAACAATGCGCAATGGCCCTCTTAAAGTGGCGATGAAGGAACATCTCAGGGAAATCATTTTGTGTAAGTAACTACTATATTATACAAAGCTCCTTATTAAAGGCTGCAAGTGTAGAAGACAAATGATGAGATTGACTTTGAAAGAAAGGGGAGTACAGGAGAAATAATTCGTAGTGATACCAGAAAACGTGAGTTTTTGGTTTTCTCTGCTGTAATTTTAGCTTCGTTTTGAAATCCAGTCTTACTTCTGCTTCGGTTGCTATCCCTCTTCTTGGCTTCGGCTGCTACTATCCCTCTTCTCTGCTGTATTTTTGGCTTCATCTTTAAACTAAGGCTTGCTTCTGCTTCGGATGCTACCCATCTTCTTGGTTTTGTCTTTAAACCAAGGCTTGCTTCTGCTTTGGCTGCTACTATCTCTCTTCTCTGCTACTGTATATTTCTTGGCTTCGTTTTGAAACCCAATCTTATTTCTGCTATCCCTCTTCTTGGCTTCGGTTTAAAAGGCGGCCTTTGCCGCGGACGGAATCTCCTCTTCCCTGGAAGAAGACTGTCTGTGGCCGGCTGCCAGACAAACTGCTCTCTCTTCTCCTCTGGAGTCGAACTTGCGGCTGATTGCCACAGACGACTAATTTTCTTTTTCTCCGCGAAAGAAGACCCACTTGCAGCCACAGACGAACTGCTCTCTACTTCGCTGGAAACCAACTTACGGGTGGCTGCCGCGCAGGATCAACAACTTCTTCTTTTTCTTCTTCTTCGTCGTCGTCGTCGTCGTCTTCTTCTTCTTCTTCTTCTCTGGAGACCAACTGGCGGCTGGCTGTCGCGAGGACGAAGTGACTTCTCCAGCCGAAGCTGTTTATAAAGCCGGCAGCGCTTCCATTCCAACAAACCAAGGGGATACAGGAAGCGCTGCCGGAACAGTTCAGGGAAGGGACACCACTCTGTGCCAATTGTCATGCAGCAATATATATCCAAATTAATAACGTAAATTTGTTACTTAAGAAATTAAGCTGATATTTGAATCTATAAAAATTGAAAACATCACATTATTGGTACATTCATTCACGAGAAGTTGAGCTTTTCAGTAATAGATGAAGGTGAGGTAGCTGGAGTGATTAATGCGTCGATAATTGCCACGCCCTTTTCCACAAAAACTTCAACTACAGCTCTGTTTTATTCAATTATTGTTTATTAACTCAGTTGTAATAAAGAAAATGAAGGTTAGACTCAGGGGTTGCTATTTGTAAAGGATTTTAAACAAGATAACTGAAGTTTATTTTTGAAAGAGATCCTTTAAGCCAAGATTCTTCAATATATAACAAGGTAGCGATAGCGATTAGTAAATCAATCATAATGCTTCTCAACGGCTTCTGATATGTGAATGAAGAAAATTATTCAGAAGTTATAATAAGCTAGCAAGCTGTTTTTATTGAAAACTTTACAATTCAAAATCCACCACAATAGGCTCATGAACACATGAGTAGAGTATAAGGACTCACCTTTACTTTAGAATAAACTGCGCCGGGGTGATCTAGAAAATGCGCGCGCGAGTCTGTTTGCGACCCCATGCTATCTTACCCTCCCCTATTTGTATGAATAATCGTCATTCTTAACTCAAACCTTGTTAATACATTGAATTCCTAACAATGATTTAAAAAAAAAATAGATGCAACTAGCTCCTATTTATATTATATAAAATACAGAAAAATCACTATTTATATAGAATGATCGTCATTCTTAGCTCAAACTTTGTTATTAGACTGAATTCATAACTTCTGAATAATTTTTCCGACCAGCTAGAGACACAAACTCTACGGCTCTGAACTACTCTGGCAAGACCTTTGCAACGACACCCTAATCAAGTCTCTAGCCCTCGTGGTTGACCAGTTGATACTTGTCCACAGACAGACAGACAAACCGGTGATATTAGGCTTCACGGTATCCCAAGCCTAAAAAGAGGTTTATCTCCCTGATAAGGTCAGAACATCTTCTTAGTAAAAAATATTAATTATCAATGAAAAATTCCAAAGAAATTGGATTTTGGAACATATTGGTTTTTTTTTAATACGATTTACAATATAGAAAATTATTTGAGACCTAATTTTTAGCTATTTCTCGAAGAAATTGCGAATCCATATTTAATCCTTCAATAATTAATACTTTGATATTATCAAAATTAATCGATTTAATTAAATAATGTTTTTTATTTCAAATAAGATAGGAGCAGCAATCACAGCAGCGATCGCATAATGTTCCACGGCTTCTATACAGACCGGATGTATGGGATTACATAAATGGAAACAGAAGGGTAACCTTTCAAAAGTAAACTTCGTATAGGTACGCCTATCATTCAATTGCTAGATAATATGATCCCAACATAGAAAAGGATTGAAGATTATAAAATATTGATTTCTCAATAGGGACCCATAAGTTAAGAAGAATATTACTTATAGAAAGGGGAATTACCCATCATGCACATAATGAAAACAAATTCATGCCAAGAGCATGTGAACGAAGTGCAGTATGATACGGCCGTTTTATCATTGTTGTGAATCCTCAGCCGTACTTACCACATCGATGACAAGCTACGAAGCCATGAAGAATATATGGAAGCTATACTCGCTCCCGGCTGTGGGTTCTGACGCAAACAGACAAGAAAAGAAAATTACCTGTTTTTGTTTTTGTTTTCATTCTGTGCATGATGGGTAATTCTCCTTTTCGTTAACATCTTCATCTGCACGTTAAGCTTTATTTCTTTAAAAGAATATTATTTACTTATTTCTAATCGTCTATTAATTTTTCCACCTAACATTCCTAACCCAATCAGGAAGAAAAGGAAATAAAAAATGAAAAGAAGAAAAAAAGAATTAAAAAAAAAGAAAAGAATTAAAAAAAAAGAAAAGAATTAAATAAATTAGTAAATAGCAATAATGTTAAAAAAAAAAAAATGTCCTCCCTTAGAGAATCGAATGTGGGATTAAGATAAAAATAGACCAATCAATGAATAGACCAATCAATGACGGAAAATCAAATGACACAACCCCCCCAAACTGGCCAATCATGAATTTCTCGCGACGGACGGACAGAATGAGGTTGGATATAAGATTCCTGTATGAGCTTCGCTCTGTTACAGAAGCCTTTTAATCATTCAATTGAAACCGATCCTTATCTACCTGTTTCGAAGCGTCTTACAGTAATTATCAGATTTTGCACATAAGGTACTTTTAGCTTTGCAAATGTGTTGATTTCAGAACTTCTTCAAATTAACCCTTTTCTCAAATTTATTGTCATACCCTGTCAAATATTTATGTAAAATTTTATTGTAAATATTGGAAATTTTGAAAAGTTTGTTAGTTTCAAAAAACCTCTGGAAAAATTTTGTTGTTAGTGGCGACATCTCGTGTGTAATCTCCACACTAAAGCTTGTACGACGCTTGAAGATTGATGCACTTTCGTTTTCAATTTTTCATTTTTAATTCAGTTGATTATTAAAACAATTTTAAGAAGTTTGTAGAAAAATTTTAATTTTTCACAAATAATATTAAAAAGGAGATTAGCCAAAAATTTAATTATTCGAGTTTTAGATTTATTAATTTTTAATTAAAACAAAATTTAACAAAGGCAGTAATGTATTACATTATGTTATAATATTACCTTAGGCATATTTGAGGTGGTGACGTTCAAAAACAATTTAATCACAAACCTAGCGATTTTCAGGATAAGCGAAAAACTGTTTCTCTAATATGAAACACAAATTGGCCTTAAATAAATTTTTTCTGACTCATTTTTAACTAAAGAATTAAGATTTTTCAAGAGTAACTGCTAAAATATTGGTAATAATTTAAATATTTAACTTTAAATGTTGGATTAAGTTGGTTTTGATTAACTTCCTAGAATTAAACCCTTTTTGAAAATAGATTTTTCAAACCAAGCTACAAATATTTTTATTAGTTTGTTTTTGTATGTTTGATAATATCATTCTGTAAGTTTTAGCAAAATGTAACATTAAAAAAGGCTTCTTTTGTTTGAAAATGTTCTTAATATTATTAGTAAGCCTAAGAGTTGAAGGTAAATTAAACTAAACAAAGTTAATAGTTGAGTTTGCGAGATCCATTGTTTGCCATATCTACTGACACTAAATTATCCTCCAAGTCACTCATTACACAACACTTAACGATTAAATTGAACTAACATGTAAAACAAAACAACTTTTCATTGCTTTCAACAGGTTGTAAAAGAAACATAATCTCAACAACAGTGCAGAAAGTTATTACTGTCATTGCCTGTTGCAAAGGATCATGGGAGACAGAAAGCAAGCTCTGTGATTGGCCGCTGAAGAATAGTTCCTCTTTGGTTGACATCTTAAATGGAATAAACTCTTTTTGAAGAAAACTGTCATTTTCACTAGTTTATTTTAATAAGAATAATTTTTTTTTGGTCTGGCCAAATGGTTTCATTATGTAGAATTCAACTAATTTAACAATAATCAACCTTCAACTCACATCGTGATTTTTCGTGATTAAACTCTTTTTGAACGCCACCTCCTCATTTAAGCGTATACTATTCTGTTTTCCAACATTCCTCATTGATATGGAATAATCACTCAGATAACTAGCAATAGAAACTTATCTTATTATATCACTGTAATAATGGAGGTTAATATATAAAATTCATTATTAAACATGAAAACTTAGTAAAAGAAATCTTAAATCATCAATAATTTAGATGCAAGAAGTGATGTATAAAGAAAATTAAGGACTCAAGTTCAAGAAGAAAATTTAATTTTGATTTTCGATTTTTATCATCGAATTTTATCATTTTTATCATCGTTTATTCAGTTCGTCGCCATTCCGGCGTAGCCTAATGGTCTAGGCGCCGGCCTCCCACCAAGCAGATGTGGTTCGAATCCCCATACTGGCATGGATGTTTCAATTTCCTTTCCTGTGTTTGACAGCCTCTTCTTCACTTTCTCTTGGGAAAGTCATTCCATAATGGACATCCTGAGGAAGGCAACGGGAAACGAATCTCAGTATCGTTCCCAAAACAATTCTGTGGGTTTACCCATAAAATCACCAAGAGTCGGATACGACTGAAGGCTTAGCAAAAAAAAAAATACAGGCTGTCTCAGGAAGCGTGGTCAATGTTCTGGGAGGTCGTAGTACCGGTCGTTCTAAGAATAAAATGTTTTTAAGTACATATGTTCAGTTCCAAACTGTTCGAGATGAAGCTGCTTGAATGTACAACATTTTGAATTTGGAGTGTCCATCCCTCCCGCCTTAATACGCCTCGATCAACCCCATTAGGCCTATCAGATCCATAGATTAAAGACGTCGAAGTCTTTAAAAGGAATGTCAACATATACTCAGATTGGGCAATTTACCATGTTCTCACACCAACTGCAAAGTGCATTGATTGTAGTAAATCTTCAAAAATTCCACAGATGCTTCACTTTGAACAATAAATTTTAGAAACAATATCTCTTTCTTATTCACTATCTTTAAATCGTTCGGAATAGACACACGTTCATATAAACTTCTTTTCTTAGAATGACCTTTGTACGATCTCTCAAAACATTTACTTTACCTCCAGTGAAACCTCTCTATCGATCACTACAACACAAACTGAACTATTTCTCTGAGAACCATTTCTAGCAGGTGTACGTATAATGAATTTTATTATCATTATTAGGAAGATTAAGAGAAAGAAAAAAAGTCAAAGTATACGTCAAAGTCATTGTTAGTTAGATAGCATTGGTCTTATAAGGGAATGGTTAGGTTTGTCAGGTCGAAACCTCCCTTGAAAATTTTACCATTTATTCGAGACCTCAAGTACTTATTGTGTAGCCGGATAGTTGAACCATAATTGAATTAAAAAGAAATTTAAGAGTGAATTCAGTATTTTCTTCGCCAAAAAGAACAATCGTAAATTTTGAGTTCTATAATTGTTGAATATTTATGTGGATTTAATATGGTTAAATGAATATCGTATCAATTTTTGAAGAAAAGCCTGTCGAGCCATTGAAGTGAGAGATTTCGAAGCTTATTTCTTGAGCGGAGATCAAAATAAATAGGCCTAAGTTTTGAGTTGGATCACAAAGAAGTTACATAGAAAATTTTATGGAAATCTGTTTAGCCACTATAGCCGGATTTACGTACAAACAGTCAAATGGACAAAGAAAGAATATTCAAGAGGAATAATGAGCCTTCGGATGATTCATCAGTAATTTTTAATAGTGATTTAGTGCCGTTATTCAGGCCTTCTTAATTGAATCAATTTATCAAGCCTAATTAGTTTCCGTAGAACAGGTCAACTTGTAGGGTTCCACAAAGCCCTACAACAGCAAATCTTTACATTCCTCTTTTCCGTTCGTTCTGTAATAATATCGCATTATACTTCTGATCGACTGCACCTCACAAAGCTTGAGTTTCCTGCAAGTCTTTGGTTCTATCGCTTGTAATCTCATTCAATACACAATGACTTATGCTCCATTCCCTCCTTCGAGCTGTAATTAAAATATATTCGGGTAGTTGTGTAAAAATTAAGACGAATTTTCGTTATTTTACAGCGAAACGATTCGAAACCATGTGTTTAATATTCTACTGATGAAGAACAGTTCCGTTGTTTTTTGTGGATATTAAGAAATTCGACATTTAGTTGGGACTCTTTCGCCTGATAACGGATGAGTGTGGGAGGAGGCCAAAATATGAATCTATTTAATTTCACTGTTTCATTTGTCAGCCTTCACTGTTGTAGGGAGCGGATTTAAGTAAATAAATAATTTTAAAAAGAATTTTTGTAATAAGAAAGAGGACAACGGTTAAGACTAGAATGGCAAGTTTGGAATAAGTATGACTCTGCATACAATGCTAATTAATCTATTGAAGATGTTTTGATAACTCACTCTCTCCGTATTTCCGCACATTTATGAAGTGCACAACTTGCAAATCTGCGGCCCTGGGTTTAATTTAACTTTCTTGAAGAGTCGCAAATCATTACTAAGAATAAATAACAGAAAATGCAGTTTATTGATTCCCAAGAAAAGATACCAAATATTTGTGTAAATATCATTTCCTATATATCCTTTGTTTTGTTTTTTTTATTTATTTCTTGTCACTGAATTTCTCTCCGGCAAAAGTCTACAACTGCTGTTCTGTTTTTCTGCAGAACTGAATCAAATTAAGGAGGAAATACAAAGATTCAAAATGGCTGCTGTTGCATCATTAAAGGTTACAAATATTTTTTTAATCAAGAAGATTTTAACAAAAAATTGATAAAAAAGAAATAAATGTACAAATATAAGTGTACATTTGTTTACTTTATAAGAAATTAAGTTTTATATAGAATAGGTATCCCAATAATAAGACTACAACGTTTCAGTGTCCCGGGACTGAGATGAAGTCGAGTGGTGAGCCCAACGCTCGCCCGCCTGTACCCCCGGGAAAGAAACGCGGTATCCATTCTATAGAGGGTTGGGTAGACCCTAGGATTCGTTTGGAGACGAATGGAGTGTGAAAAAAATCCTTACCCTCCGCCAAGGATTAAACCCATCACCTCCAACTCGCAGCCTAGCGCCCTAACCACTCGGCTACCGGTCCCACTAAGTTTCATACACCTTAGTTAAATTATCTAACATGTAATTACAAACCATCGGTACCTTAACTAAACGAAGGTGGAGGTTGGAGTTAAAAAAAAAAATATTTTAACATTTAAATCCTATTACAATGAATAACAAATATATTGTAAATGAATAAATAATAGACAACTTCTTGATATCATTTTAAACTTTATTTTTTAACATTTTTTTTAAGTATTAATAACAACTATATACAATGATTTCACAATAATATTTCTCAACAATTAAAGAAAACCTTCCAATTGGAAGGTCTGTTTATTGAAATATTATTTTTTTAAAAAATAAAGTGAAGAAACAAATTAAAACAAAAATTTCTGATAAACACATTGAAATAATTAGATGTAAGAAAAGTATTTTCTTAAATTAATATACATTGTTTAAAGTGCAGAGTGGAGCTGTTTCTTCAGTCTTGATCAAACATTTCAGAACATGAAAATCTAAGTATTAAAATTTCCACGTTTCGTAGAACAACAACATCCCGCCGCCATCTTGAATTCATCAGTGAAATTGATAAGGGACAGCAATGCATGTCGGGAATTTATGGACAAACTGAATACTATACTGTTTAACATTTGATTTACCTTAAGGTAGTCATGTAAGTAATTAAAATAAGTAATTAACACATAAACCTTATGTACATAAGTATTCACAGGTGGTTTTTGATTATGCGAGGCTAGAATTTGCTAGAACTTTGTTTTAAAAAAGCTTATTTAAAAAGCTCGATTCCTCCTGAATGGAGATTCAGACAAAAGCTTGTGTGAAAATGGGAATCGCATTTTTTTAAATCATTCATTCTAGATTTAACACTATCCAACCAAAAAAAAAAAATATGTAAACACTGAAATATTCGGGGGCAAGGCTTCAAATAAAAGCCTAAATAGCCTAGATTCCTTTACACAAAAGCCTAGGTCGTTGCCTAGATTAATAAGCTTTTTATTAGGTAATTAAGATCATTCTATGTCGATAGGGAAAAAAAAAATAAAGCCCTGAAAATACAATGAATGATAATGGTAAACAAAGCTCAGATTACTGAATCCTAAAGTATCTCCATTTTTACTATCTTATAATTGATATATTTTATTTTATACTTATTAAAACACAGCTTTCTGTACGTGAGTTTAAAATCACTTAACACCTATTTTTTTTTAACAAAGTCATTCTATACCCAAAAAATATTACAGATTTTAGATATCTCTCATTCAATTCATGCTTACAAATTCAATAGATTAATTCAAAATGGCGTCTCTGCAGCCTCAAAGTGATTATAACATGGCGGCAAAATAAATCATTCATGTCTCTACCATGGTTCAATCTCAGAAATTTACAAAACTGGATGCAATATTGGATGAAGGAACGAAAGAAAAATATACAAAATGAACGAAGACCATTGTTCAAAATTGATAACATTCTGTAAAGTAGGCCAAAATAAAATATGTGAAGTTAAAATATAATGCATTTGTAAAGTTTAAATGTTAATAAAGATTAGAGTACTGTAATTATAATAATCTACAGTATACATAAGACAAATTATATATTTTTTTTTTGTTTCGCATTTTACAAATCAAAATAAAATGACTGAAAAAAAAATCAATCTTATGTCTTTTTTCATTATGTATTTATTATACACTAATAAAAACAATTATTCTTATTCAAATACACTTTTAATACTGAATCAATTAAATTAACATATTTAACTGTCAGATAAGAAAATAAATTTTATTTTCATTTAAAAAAATCCACTGTAACTAAGGCACCGTAAAGTAGTACAAAAATATTGGTTCGTGGGATATAAAAAATAGAATACTTTTTTAAAGTTCTGTATTAAAAATATTCCATAAAAACTTTTGACAAAAACTACGACGCTTTATTAAAAATGGACACAAAGGGAATTAAGTAAACTTATTACATCTTATAAAAATACCAAGGATCAACATGTACACTGGAAGAACAGACACAGTGGTCAATAATTTCTAACCAAACCCAACACCATTTATTACAGTACTAAAGCCTAAAAACCCTGTATTATTTTTTTTTTTTATCTTTTTCATTTTTTTTCAAAATATTTATAAGAAAATATTAGATATCAGAAGAAATCCTCACATTTATAAACTTAGAAATCATGATGATGAGATGATGAAGTCCATAACTTAAAGAAAAATAAAGAATTAAAAATAAGAAAGACAGTAAGCCAATATTATTAAAAACACATAAGTAGTGGAATAAATTCTCAATTATATATTTAAAAAAAAAAATGTAAATTAAGAGAGGTATTGTATGATGCCACTCTTATGCACTTTCTTTCTATCCATTTTGATTGTTTCAGTTCTTTGTATCACAATGAAAATGCTTCAAGGAAACTTTGTCCCTCAAACTTCATTTGGGAAGACGTAAGATGTTGGTGTTTCTTTTATTTGTAACAGAAGAAAGTGCGGATTTGTGTGCTTGCTTTTCCTAAGATCTCTTGTACTTGGCTTAACTTTCATCCTTGCGTCTGCGCGTTAGAATGATGTAATAAATGGCTGCCGATAGCAGCAAAATGGCGCCAACTGCAAACAAAGAATAAATGGTGATTTTGCCATAAAAGTAACTGGTCTTGGTGGCTCTTTCGAGAAGTTGTACAATTCTAGGAGAAACGTCCGCAGTCTGAAATAAAAGAGAAAAAAAAAGCACTCAAAAATATGCTATCATTATTATGTTAAGTAGGAACCCCTGAACTGTTGTTACGAGATCCTTAAAGACAATGTCATTCAATCTAAGAACAGAAACTGATCATTCAAGTTTTTTTTGTTTTTTTTTTGTTTTGTTTTTTAAGTCAGAGGAAGTCATAAATTTTTTATCTATATATACATATATATATATATACATAATCGAATCGGCAAAACTCAAATCTGCTCTTCGAGTTTCGCAAAGCAAAGATTTCAATCAATCATTTGCAATTTAGAAAATTTAGGAAGTATAGAATATAAGAATAAAATTAACTTATATTACTAAACATTAAAGCCTGACAGTGATGTGAAATTTGGCATTTTTATTTTGGCATTTTTCAAATTTCACATCACTGTCAGGCTTTATATTTATATATGTATGTAGGTAGGTATATTGTTTATTGTTTTATTTATGGAAGTTAATTAGTTAATTAGCATCAATTAATAGTTGATAATCAATTAATAACAAATCATTTTAGTCGACAATTTATTATCCCCGTTGCTCAAGGAGATACAATTTCAAAACAGCAATGCATAGAATAATTTTTTTTAGACAAGTAATTTAATTCCTGAAGATTGGTTTTGTATCAGAAATATCAGGGAACTATTTAATTATGTTGCACATTTAACATTTCTTTTTCTTTAAGTACATGTTTGTTGTTTAATCGGTCTTTGTTGATAAAGTTTGCAATAATAATTATCAGACTTTGCACCTAAATTAGTATTCAAAATACTTTTTAAATTGTTGTTTCAGTACTTCAAAAAAATTCTTTGCTCAAATTTGTTGTTATATCCTGTAGGTATTTATGTAATATTTTTTTCTAATTATTTAGGATTACTGAAAAGATTGTTAATTTCAAAAACACTCCTGGAAAAATTTCGTCGTTAGTTGCGACATCTAGTGTGTAATCTATGAATTAATGTTTGTACGATGCTTTAGCATTGATGCACTTTCGGTTTCAATTTTTCATTTCAATTTATTGGATTATTAAAGTTTAAGAAATTTATAGGATAATCTTAATTTATTATATGTTAAAAATATGTTAAAAAGGAGAATATACAAAAGTTTAATTGTTCTGGTTTCAGATTTTTAAACTTTTTTTTTTAATTAAAAATCAATAAAAGGCAGTGTTATATTATATTATTCAGCAGGATCCCGTATCCGCTGATTCAGTTATCCGGGTTCAGTTATCCGAGTGATTTAGTTATCCGCGGTTTACCGGGGCCCAAAAAAATGGATTTTAGCTTTTCAGGCTCCACATTGATATTTCATATAGGCCCGTTGTTTACCGAGACCTGGTTGTTTACTGAAGACTGCTTCTAGCTGATGATCGCCATATTAGCGTGAAACAGCTATACTAGGATGTCATTAAGATTTTTTAATGAGCTAAAAAAATTCATAGCAGCCGCGTGTAGCGTGCACATGAATTTTCTCGCCAGTTATCCTTTTGGCGAGTTTTTTATCGTTTATTTTAGCTTTTCAGGCTTCACATTGATTCCGACGATACTGTATCCTCCTTTTCAGTCCCTGCGGATAGTAACGATGTATAACCGCAGAATTATCTTTAATTGAAATATAAATAACGACTGACTGATTATCGAAGTTGGATGAACCATTTAAGATACTCAGATAATCTTTTATTCAAAGCAATTTTTCAAAGTTCTACGATGTATATTTTGATTCTTTCTGAAAAACATCTTAGTGTTTATTCTTTTATTTCATTTGAGGGAAAAAGCTTACGGAAAAGAATCATTTCCTGAAGAAGAATATTTTCAACAATTCATCTTTGATTGAGGCCAGTGCCTTCAGGCTGATCGGACCTCAGTAGTTCAAGAAGTAGGCGGGCAATTTAATTGTATCGAAATGGACAAATACTACCTTCGTTCACTCTTTGCTTTTGTTAGGTTTCCCGGCCTACATTTACATCCATCTATTATAAATTAGATCTCTCACAAATCCCACAATTAGCTACAACGTAATGTGGATCATTCAAGGTCTCGTCGTAAATACTGTCTATGTACAGTATGTAGAACAAGACAAATAAAAAATACACATTTTCTCAATACAGTATACTCTCGATATCTCGAACTTCGATATCTCGAAAACCTTGATATGTCGAAAAATTATTTTTCCCCTTGACATTACATATTCATCTAATGTTAATTTTAATTCTTATGTCGAAGAGTTTTCACTCAAAACCTTGTTATGTCGAATATTTTTCGAAGTAAAAAATGAATTTTTCCGGAAAAATCGCCGGAATTTTCAATTTAATGTAATTATTTTCGACTACTTTTAAAAATTAGAATTACCATTGCTGTATTTACACTTAATATCAACTATCATTACATATTTATAGTTATTCTCATCTAGCAAGACTCTAATTTTCAGAATATTATTCCGTATCTTGTATTTTTACGTGAATTTTTATGTTTTGGTTGTGACCTTATTATCTCGTAAACTCGCTATCTCGAATTTTTTTTTAGCGTCCCTTCGACTTCGAGATATCGAGAGTACACTGTATAACAAATTAATAATGCATATTCAAATACATGTTCTGAATCACTTATGCATACTCTTACTAATTCTTTGGTTCCGAGATGATATTCCAAAAATCTTTGGTATAGATGAAATTTTCTCTAGCTGAAAGTCAATGCAAAATTTTGGAATGTAAAATATATAGCCTATTTTCCTAGTGTGGATCTGTGTTTGTGTGTGCGTTTGTATGTATTTCCTTAACAATTTTTGAACCTCTCGGTGGATCTTCTTCTAACTTGGCAGATGCTTCTTTAAAGGCAAAAGATAATTTAACTTTTATATTTGGATTTTTTCCAGTGTATCCTGGTCGAGAAATAAGCGCTTAAAGAAGAGGAAAAAATTGCCATAGGAAAGCACTGGAATTGCAGGGCGGAATTTCCATCGATATTAATTCAACTCCATTTATAAAAATAGAAATCAAAATTATTCAAAATTTAATAATTAATGTCCTGACATTGAATTTTAATCCAAATTTTTGTTAATCTCACAAATAAATTTTAGTTCTGTTTAACTCTTTCATAATTGTATCTACATTTTCAACATTTTAACCAGTCGTAATTTAAAATGTTAACCGGGATTTGATCTCTGTGGCATTAGAACAAGCAACGGAAGACTTTTTCTTTTTTATTTTGCAATAAAGTAGAATACGGTAATTTCTAACAAGTAAAACCCCTTTAAGTCATTTTTAAAATGGTTCTTTTTATTTCAATACAAAGTTAATTTATATTTTATCCTTTTATTTATCGAATTTCACCTTCCTCAAATAAATAATTCGTCAAAGTAGCT
This sequence comes from Thereuonema tuberculata, assembly GCA_023159025.1. NCBI lineage: Eukaryota > Metazoa > Arthropoda > Chilopoda > Scutigeromorpha > Scutigeridae > Thereuonema > Thereuonema tuberculata. Next base: position 51,746,085 of record JAFIDM010006943.1, on the reverse strand, counting down.
CATAAGCCTATTTAGTATGATCAAAGCGTTATTTAATTAGGCCTAATTCTCAGACATGTGCTCAGAGTTATTCGCAGTTGGCAATGACGCTATGGTACTCCTTAAAAAGCTAATTCCTGCCCTACATCCTCCCCTGAATGTTATTCAAGGTCAATAGTGTTAAAAAATAAAGGAGGTCAAGTCACTCACCTGTGTGAACCACAAAATCGGGAAGATCGTATTGTTCATGTGTTCGAAATACCTGAAAAATGAAGAAAATATTTTTTAGAATTAGATTTTGTTTTCAAACGATTCCAATTTAGAGGTTCATTAAACTTTTACTTAAACAAATAAATAAACGAATAAATAAATATTTCTCCTTTTATTTGCTCGAGTTTTTATTTTATTTTTACTTATTGATAAATAAATAAAAAATAAATAAAAAAAAATAAATAAATAAATAATCATACAAGCATCTAATCTAACATTTCACAAATAAAGATACTTTTTTCTTTTTCAGTATACAGTATATAATATATAATATTTTTAACTCCAAGTTTTTTTAAAACAAAAAAATAACAACCAGTGAATAACAATTATGCTCTCGCACAGTCGGAGCTATCATCAACGGGAATCCTGGACAGCTGTTTCATCCTTATTAGGAATCTTCAGCAGGATTTATTATTGATGATAGGCTCAGACCGTGCGAAAGGTTATGGATACTGATATTCATTTCTGATGTTTTGGTTTTTGCTAC
>JAFIDM010006943.1:51728331-51740412 GCA_023159025.1 Thereuonema tuberculata | reverse complement strand
AATACATACCTGAAATTATGCCGTGTATTTTTGAAACACCCTGTATAATAAGTGACAACGTTGAATTGGACTGTTCACACAATAGCCAATACTTTTGTATGATGTTGCCTCAGCGCACATCCTGTCACAGTTTAAAGCCAACGGAAGGATAAGAATTTGATCCGCAGCATTGTCTTTAGGTTTGTTTAAACTCAAAAGATGTGTATTTACACGAAATGTTAACGGGGGGTGGGGTGGGGGGGTATTACCGCGAATGTGATATAACTTTTACGATTCTAAAGTATTTCTCCTTGTCACGAAACATTGTATTGGATTTAATTTTTAAATTATATTGCAGTATATTGGATCTAATTTTTAGAATCACACAATTCTTTAAAAGGAATAAATGTAAAAATAGAACATTGAAAGCATTGCTATTTATAAGTGGTTATGTACAGCACATATTAATCTATGTCTCTGAATATATATCATTCCCAAGTAAGTAAATTTAACATATTTTTATTATTTGTGTTATAAATATGCAAAGTAACATTAATTCCAATCAATTCTAATACTAAAAATCATAACATCTTCGTCTCTTTATTGCAGAATTACAACCCTGGTAATATATAGTAAGAAAAAATAAAGAGACGTCTCTTCTGCAATAAAGAGACGGAGATGTTTTGTTTTTTTCAGAAATCACATTTAATCAACTGTTTAATGATTTATAATTCCAATACTAATAATAGATGAAATTCTTTACTCACTGGTTCAACATCGTAATAGAATAGATGTTTTGACTTGTTGGGATTTAAACCTTCTATTGAATTTTGATATCTGGAATCGCCCAATAAGAAGTGTGGTAAAGACAAAGCAATTGGAGCACCTGCACAAGAAAAGAAATAAGTGGTTGCTATATAAGTAATAAAGAATGAATATAAATGCACATTTTTAAAGTTCTTTAGGCTTATAAAATAACAATAATAATACACATACATTAAGATTAGAAACGTTTTACGTGTACTGGATTATTTTAAACGCATTAATGAAGCCATACATCTGATTAGTTTAAACATGCAATTAATTTATATAAAAAAACACAAGATATACAAAGGAATCGACTAGTTTCACCACCAAGAGACGGTTTTTTTCAAGTAAATCCATTTACTTGAAAAAACCGTCTCTCGGCGGTGAAACTAGTCGATTCTTTTGTATATCTTGTGTTTTTTTATATAAATTAATTGCATGTTTAAACTAATCAGGTGTATGGCTTCATTAATGCGTTTAAATATACATACATATATTGTAAATAATTTAACTATTCATTTACATTCTTCTCATTATTATAATAAAATAAAATAAAAACTCACAATACTCAAAGAAAGTAGGCTTCGAATTCTTTAAAGAACTTATCCTACTTATAAAATCACTCAGATTTCATGTATGTACATGTGTACTAATCTTTGAACCGTTGGATGCATTTTTCGAAGCTAGATATAAATTACTTGTTTATGGATCAAAGAAATTTTTACTTTAATTTTAAAAAAAATTCTCCCATATAAGAATCGTTGATCAATTAATGGGTGAAGATGAAAAATGAAAAGTTTTTACTTTTGTTTTTACTTTTTTTGTATTCAGAAGATGTTGTAATTTAATTCTTCATTTATATTTATTCTTACGATTATATAAAAAAAAAAATAAAGAAAAAGAAAATAAAAAAAAACCACAACATTCCTTAAAAAAAAGATGCCTCAAGTTCTTTCATAAGTCTCTTGATATAAATATAAAATCTTGGGTTTTTTTTTATACCATTTAATCTAGAAATTATAAAATATTATTTTGTTTTTGCTAATGAAAAAAAAGAATTTGCTGTTGCGTGATCATTATGATTAGAAATTAATTATAACAAAAAAAAAAAAACTTACCAAATTTGCAGTTGCTAATATTGAAAACTCCGGATGGCAAACATCTTCCGGTACAGAAACAGGCGTTATCCGGGTTTATAGTTGAGTTAGCCAGGGCGGCAGGGGTCATTTCAAACCGAGCACCTGGGATTCCGAATCGTTCTATAGGTTGTGTGTATTCAATCCAAAACGATCTGAAAACGACATGAGATCATTAGAATTTCCTTGTTATACATAAGAGGATCCAGAATAGGTCAAAGATACCAACTAAGAACTAAAAATCTATAGAAGAACGGCAATTCAAAGCAAAATATAAAAGTAATATATATAAAAAAAAGTAACTATAAAATGCCACAAGGAAACATTCTAACTATAAAACAAGAAAAAGAATAAAAGAAAATAATAATAAGATGGGGAAAAATTCATAAACATTTTCTTTTTATTCTCTTATGGGTAATTGTCTCCTATCCCAAGAGCTCTCCGAAGAGGTAAAAAAATTACGAAAAAAAATTTAATAACATTTAATATTATTTAATATGTTATTCAATTTTTTCGCAATTTTTTTACTACCCTGGTTAATGGGATTCTGATAAATCGAGAGACTAGTGTTTTAAATAAAAATGTTTTCAATTCATGATGACAACCAAACTTATTAATTTATATAATTATAAAATATCTAAAATATTATATTCGCCTCTTGTTAGATTCTGATTGAGCAATTAAACCAAATCTAAAATTATCTGAATTTCAGAAAAATTCAAATTTCGAATTACAGACGAAATTAAAATAAATAAATCATTAATAAATAAATACCTGCAGAAATCACTAAGGAAAAATCGTAAAGGCTTTGTAATGTCAACATTCGGAGAAAATATTTCACCAACTAAAAAAAAAAAAAAAAGTAATTAAACAAATAAACAAAAAAATAAATAAAATAAATACATAAATAAATAAATAAATACATAAACAAATAAACAAAGAAAATTAATGAAATAAATAAAGGAAAAAAACATTAAATAACTGAAGAAAGAAAGAAAGAAAATTAAGTTTATTATTTTTTATATATTCATTTTTCTGTATGATCATTGTAATTTATCACAACTATCTTCTATATTTCGTTTCAACTCTCAAGACATGTTTTTATTCATTATCATTGAAAGTTTTCACATAAAAAATCACTAAGACTTAAATATAACTGTTTTAAATTAAGGAGACTATTGCATTTCGACATACTGTATAATACTTAAAAATGTAGCCAGCTTAGAAACTTAGGCAGGAATGATACTGACCTAAGTCTCATTCAAGTATATTTTCTCTACGATTGTGAAATTCGATAATTAGCTGTAGAGAGATCTATAAGCTTTCTAGTTGTGGTGTTAATTAAAGCTGAAAAAAAATATAAGTTCACGAAAGAAGAGATGCCAAAGAGGATGGGATCAAATAGAGAAACATTAACAGCAGTAAGCTACAGGTAAAGTCTTAAGTCCTAAAGGTAAAGATAAGAAAGGAAAGTTTAGATTGTTTTTTATGACAATCAAGGTTTTGACAAGTTTGAAATCATAAAAGATGAAAAAGGAGGCAGCAACAAGGAGCGAATAGAGAGAAACAATTGAGAGAGAGATAACATAGATTTCAATTAAAGAAATTACCTGTTCCATTTATCATGTTGCAATATTCACCGTCCCAAGTATCTATTACTCTGAAAAATAAATAAATAAATAAATAAATAAATAAATAAATAAATAAATAAATAAATAAATGTTTTGAATACAACAGTAGCTTTTACAGTAATATTAAGTTAAAGATGTTCAATATTGACAAACATTTTCTGAGGAATTTGTGCTACTCCATAATTTTTAATCCCAATATTTAATATTAAATGATATTTGTAATACGTAATTTCTGATATTATGTGAAAATCTTTTTAATTTATTTTTGTATTCTCATTGACTGTACACCTCTTTTAAGGTAAAAAAGAAAACAAGGTGGAAGGAAACACAGGCAAATGGTACACTGAAAGCAACTCATTTCTGATCTGTAAGATCGAGGCCTTTCGGCATTTCTTAAATTCAGACTGTCCTGATTAAGAATAAACGACGGGAAAGGCAACGTAAATGAGATCGGGTGGAAATTTATTCAGTATGAAAAGTACAAAGCATATAATGGACAGATCGAAAATAGAAGCCGAAGAAGAGATATTTTATAAATTGTATGTTATTGTATGGTAAAAAAAAACAGGAAAAAAAAAGTTTTCAATATTTTAAATATTTGTGAATTCGGGGAGGGGGGGGGGGATTTTAACCTCAAATTCACCTTTGCATACGTGACTTAATAAATATAATTCACGTTCTCAATATAAACTCTACCTTTACAAAGTTCAAGATTTCTATTATAATCATATCCATTATAAAATTACTATTAAAAATGTTTCGGATGCTAAGACAATGTATATATATATTAGATTACGAAAAACAATCATTGAAAAAAAGCTTTTTATCATTTTTCCATTGATGGAATGCTTTTTAATACAGGACGATGAGACAACAGTATAATAGACAATTCCATGTGTCCTTCTCTTGTTAATAGACAATATTAATTAAACAAAATGCGAACAAAGAAAGCAAAGATGGTATAGATAGGAATTAGAATAACTGCAGGATGTTTCCCAATATTATAGACGTCTACATCAATGTATTAGTAATTTTAAATTATTAAAATGAAAAAAATAAGGATTTTGACTCATCAGTTACATTATAAACCGGATATTTGGGAGTTCTATTATTAAGAATAAAAATATCATAGTAAAGGTTTTTAAAATTTCTGTACAGGTAAAGAGAAAAAACTACAACTGGACAGTAAATATGTCTTCGCACACTGAGCCAACATCAACGGGAATCCTGAATAGCTGTTTCATCCTTATTAGGAATCATTAGAATTTGTTTCTTATTTATAATTAAATTTCTTTGTGCCTTTCAGTGAAAGGACTAGGAATTAATACTGTCGATTTCACAGGATTATTTTTTTATTTGATTGTTTTTGTTTTCGGCGGCCATTCCCGGGAGCGAGAATGGTTTCTCCTTAACTTTCGCGCAGTCTGAGTCAAACATCAAGGGTAAATTCTGCTGATGATTCCCTAATAAGGATGAAACAACTGTTCAGGATTCCTGTTGATGTTGGCTCAGTGTGCGAAAGTGTATTTATTTACTGACCATTTGTGTTTTTTATCGGCCCCAAGGTTACAGCTTGCCTGTAAAACCGCTAGGGGACCGCTCTTGCTTTTATCCTGTCTGGATGTCACACTCTGTAGCGGCCAAACGTTTAGAGATATTAGAATGAAACCTTCACCATTGCCTTCAGCATCAAAAAGTAGGTGACCACGTACAAAAAAATCAGACCTATAGGACCACTCCCTGACCCCCTCCCCAAGGCGTTTTCTGTCTTTTAAAGGCGTTTTTAAAAGAAAGACAACGCCTTGGGGGGGGGGGGGTCGTAGACATCTGATTATTTACACGTGGTCGCCTACTTTTTGATGCTCAACACAATGGTGAAGGTTTCATTCGACAGAGGTGGAGGGGAGAGAAAGAGAGAGCTTTTATGCTCATTCTGTCTGTCTGTCTGTCGCCAACTCTACAGCCCAAACTACAAGTCGGATAGACATGAGTCATACCTTTCTGGGACCCTTTTGACTTCGAGAGGTGGAAAAAATTACGAGTTCTGATGTCACTTTCTGTCTTAGAAAGTTTTCGTGAAATCTTGTGTTTCTTAATCTTTCATGGGAAAAGATGGGAACGGGGAATTACGTAATAAATTGAAGTAAAAATAAATAAGGAAAAGCGAGGTTAGAAACTAACAGATATATATACGTATATTTCCAAATTGCATTCCCTCTATACACATTTACGCAAAGAAAAAAAAGGTAAAGGTGATCCATTACCGGCCATACAGGTCTCTGAACTTTAGACTCAACGATCCTTGATCAACAGGACCAGCTGAGGTTGGATGATCATTCGGGCACCCGTAGACATTGCAAAGCCACTAAAGTAAGGAATATATATGCCATTGGCTGGCCCATTGATTGCCGTCCTGGAATTGCCGCCCTAGCTGTAATATAGGACTGGGCCTATGTTCAGGAGATTGATAGCCGTCCACGTGTAGCATCAATCTGACACCAGGGCACCTGGAGTCCAATCGCTTTTGTATCTGTTTAATCGAAGTTACTGACTGCCAATATTGATTTATCACAAGCTGAGATCATCTTTTCATTATGTTTTCTTAGATGATTCCAGAAAATGGTACATTGTTATCCATAATCATAACAGAATTCTGGCCTGAAAAGATGAAGGGGCAGACCATTGAATTCTCGAGAAACGTGGCTGCTCGAGATTTAACGAGAAATGTTGAATTGAAATCAAAGAAATATAAAAAGATGAAAAAATGAAATATTTATTTTCTGTTTTAATTAATTAAAACATTCTATTCAATGCCTATTCGACTTTTATATAAAACAATGTTTAGCCGTTCCGGCATGGCCGAGCAAGGACGATGGTCTGGCCGTTGTGTCGGAACCTGGGTTCGAATCCCGGCATCGGAATGGCTGTTTCTTTCTTCTTCTGTGCTTCGTCCGTTTCTACCTGGGACTTAGTATCTCAGTGTTATTCTGGATTTGATGTGAATCTCGTCCCCTTCTCGAACTTCACCAGCTCTACTGTGAGCTGTCATATAGGGCTAGCGTCCGTGGTCCTTAGTTGGCCCAAATCGACGTAAAGAAGAAAACAATGTTAATTTTCGTAAGTAAGACGTTGCCAAGGTGTAAGTTTTCCGTCTGATCGAAGCTTGTGAGATTGAGATATAAAGCTTTTTATTCATTGGCAATCTACCCACACATTAATGCTATTGACATTGCTTATTGAAATGGCACATCTAAAACAGTCTTAACCTCAAGTAGATTCACTAATGCTTACGTTAAAACTGAGGATTAAATACAGCTAGAAACTTACTTTTTTCCATTCCAGTTATCAACTACAAGGAACTTCCTGGGATCAGTGGCACCAGTGAACACATTGAATATTCCATCCGTTGAACCATTTTTCTAAGAAAAGAAGTAAAAAGAATTCAATTTCAGAAATAAATACATTTAAAATAAATCTAATGAAAAAGTTATTGATATTAAATTCAAATTCTTAATTAGAAATCTAATTAGCCATCATAATTGTAGCTATTAATCTATTATTGTAACTATTACAATTTATACTTTTTTTACCAATAAAGAAATGCTTAAACTGTGAAGTTATACATTTATTTTATTATAATCAGTAAGATAAATAATGTGATAATAATTTAATGTTGTGGGACATTTATCCCACAACGTAATAATACGTTAGAAAGCCTGTTTATTCTCGATATATTTCAGCAGTTAAATCAACGACAAATATAATTGTTATCAATAAAACATATTCTAAATCTTTTGAAATGCTGTTTAGTGATTAAGTTTTAGCCCTGGTAAGACCAAACTGTTAAAAAAGAAATATCCATATCCAGCAGATGTTTCATTCTAATATTTTACATCTTCAGTTTTTTTATAGTCTTTTTGTTTATTTTTATTCCAGATATGATAGCGTGTGTTTTTCGTCACATACAAGCAACGGACTGCACCCTATCGAAAATAAGTCTTGGGAAAAGAATTAAAAAATACACACACACAAACAAAAAAAAGGAAAAGAAAGACAAAGCTATGAGCACAATGGCAAGCCACAGATTTAACCATTCGGCTACGCCTGAATTTGCTTTCGCTCGTCAATTCCTCTTGTCTTATTTAAGTCGTCTTTTTATTAAGTTAACTTTATAAATCGATATCCTTTAACAGGACCAAGGCATTTTTTTTTAATCAAAGTCTCATAACGAAATATATTGTGTTAATTTCCAAGAACTAAATAAATACATAAAAATGTACACTTACCGAAAAGTATAATTGATTGAATATTGTGATAATAACGCTAGACCTATCTGAATTAATTAAATAGAGGGAAGGAATTTGTTTCTACTTACTTTATAAAAAAAGGCAAACTTGTCGTAAGGGTATTTAGCATTTGGCATGAGTTCTTTGAACAGCTTCATGATGGTATCGTCGTAGCCATCAAATGCCAGTTGCCGCACGGTGGCGTTGACGATCATTGACTCATGCGCCATCTTGAAAATGGTGGTTAATACGACCTTTAAAATGGGGCCGGCGAATTTGAACATATTGGCAGCCGACTAAAGTAAATAAATAAATAATAAATAAGTAAATTTGTTTGCTTAATAATTAATTAAGATTATTTCATTATGTTGTAAAAATCCTTGTTTATAATAATGCTATCAAGAAATTGAAAACCGGTAATAATTCAAATAAACTAAAAAAAAATAAATAAACAATCTTTTATTATATTAAAATTACAATTATCAGTGATGAGAAATTAAAACAAATATACTTATAAAGATAATTCAATGAAGATACAAGAATCTTTAAAATCTTTCATCAAGCTCTAATTAATGAAAATATTTACCTTTTAAAATTTTGATAATAAAATGCTTCTAAAGTGTTTTTCTTTATGTGTCAAGCTAACTTTGATTTCAAATCAATATATGTAATTTGCATAATCTCAAAACTAAATAACAGATTATTCGTAGCTGAACGGTGTGCTTTAAATAGATATATACTGTATATGTTCAGCTACAAATAATATGAACGCGTGAAATATATCAAATTATTGCAATATTAGGCCTAATAGTTTGAAAAAAAAAAGTGTCAATTTAAATATCACTTAAATTTAATTCTGTACAATAAGAAATTATAGATACCTTAGGCATTTCAAAATCCAACATATTGCTAATTTATATTCAAAAAGTTAATTTAACCCAAATAAATCTATCATTTAAAAAGGTTTAAATAAAAAAAGGTTTTTTGTTGTGCACTATATTTATTACTGTTGTTTTTTTTTTTATTTCGGGGGTCACTGCCGGGTGAGGGGGTGACCTCCACTTAGGTTCCTGCCTTTCTGGGTTTGTTATCGGAGAGGGCGGATCGGACTGATGAGTCCCATGCAGGACGAAACGGCCGTTCCGATCCCTCTGATAATAAGACCAGAACGACTTTTATTTATTCATTATGCAGCCCTTGGTTTATATTTTCAATATTCAAACAACTTTAACATAGAAAAAGTATTCATTTTTCTAAACAATAATTTAATAAGTTTATAAAAAGAAGTATTAATGGAAGTATTTTTAAAAGCACACAAAAATTCTAATCTCTTTACTACATATTTTTCCTTTCATTCACTTTCTTATGTCAAGTTGATAATTGCTGGAATTAATTCATTATTTATTTCAAAGTCGCTGTTCATAATAACTGGCTCCGAATGATTTACACGAAGCCTGTATTTAAGAAATTAATTTCTGTCAATCACCTGTTTTTTTCTTAATAACATGTAATTATCTTGTTGAATAAGTTATATGGACTTGAGAATAGGCTTGGTGTTCCGAAGGCCAATTTCTACATCTACGACAAAATGTTAGGACAATTTTATTTTCATTTTCTAATAACCATCAGGTTAGATTTATTTGTAATCAAGTTTTGGTTTTCTACGATTAAAGAATTTGAAGGAATTCTCGAATTGGGGAAAATATTTAAAATTTCTCATTATAGTATTTCGATTGACAAAAGCTACAATGTTTAAAATACTTAATGGAGAATCGAAAGCAATAAACACTAATGGTAATTATAACTCATCACTAATATTTATAACTAGTATTAATTCCAGAGGTGTCATTTTGTTATCAACGTTGTCACGGAACGAAGAAATATACGATAAGTCATTCCTGAATTTTATTTGTTAAGATGGATTCATTTAGGATTTGATCCCCCAATAATGAGATGAATATAAATTCTAAAGGATTATACAAAACAGAGTTTCATTTCATTTCTAATTTATCCTTTCGTTGTCATTCTTCACCGGCAAATTTGTTTTATACTTTCTCAAACTGTAGATCGTAACTCACTGTACAGCATTGCTTGTTTTAATGGGTCAGGAGCGGTTCTTAAGAAATAATGTATAGTAAAAACTATATTATTAAGCAATGCATATTTTATAAATTTCTATTAAGCTAGATTTGTAATATTATTCAAAAGTTCCACATTTAATACTTAACACATACTGGAAGAAAGCAATGTAAAACTTATGGAAGAATATTCATCGTCTATGCTTAGCTATTTTAAAAAAGTTCTTATACTCCACTATCCTTAGATGACCCATTAGGAATTGAAAACGTAACTATGAATTATTTTCATTAATCCATTTTGTAATTTTCTAATAATTCTTCTAATATATACATTTACTCACAAAGCTTTAAAACCGGTTGTTTTTCTTTAAGGTTCTTGAGGTTCATTTTGCATTACCAATAGGTGTAATTATCCTTTCTCGAAACATGTATTTATATCTTGCTGTTATCACAATTTCTAATGTATTTATGTATCAATTTTATATGAAGAGAGGGAAGATTAAACTTTTATCATTTTTGGTTTATTTAAACTGAAAGAGGAGTAATTTTTTTTGGTTAAATGGCAAGGATTCTCATCCTAACATCCCTTTGAATCCTGGGCATTGGAGATATTCTTTGTATTTCTTTCTTAGCACTTCCATTGGTGTGATCAAAGTAAATTGGTTTTGAAGTGTTGATGAATTTCATTCATTTGAATAAACTGAAAATTATTCAAGATTCTGTCCATGTAGATAGGGACATTTCAAAATGCGAGGAGACGTTCAACTGCTTGCCGACTTTAAAAAAATATATAAATATATATATATGCATACTTCAAGGTCTGTGAGAGCCTTCCTACTGATTTCGAAATCTTTATAGCAGATAGTGGGTTCGTTAATAAGTATGGGAAGTTGGATTTGATTTACAGATGAACTCATTAAAAAGCCTCATTCCATCCGCCTCTGATTTGAACCTTTCTTGTTAGCAAAATAAAATATTTACACAGAACAAGGAAAAAAGGAAGCAATTATTGAATCAACATTAATTTTGATTTCAAGGAAAGAAGGAGCTAATATTTCATAGTGACGTACCATTTGTCATTAAGCAGTGAGGATTAATTAAAAAAAATTAACAAATGCCAGTCATGTTATGAATTAATTGATATTTTTTTTTTCCATATGTAAACAAAAAAAAGAAAAGCGTGTATTTACCTTTAATTTATTTTATCTCTCTCATCTAACCGAAATTAATGCTATTAGTTCAATCACCTTAGATGGCTACTTTCTTTCATTTTATTAACACCTCAGTCTCATGAATAGTTGGTTGGAACATTATTTTTCAGATTAAAAAACAACAAGTTTATCGACGAACAAATTTAATTTGAGTTTTCATGAATTTCAACTTGAATGTTTAAATCCATTCTGAGGATCGAATTAAGACTGTAAATGTGCAACAAAATAGGAATGATATCAAACTCGAGGCGTAAAACCACAGGAGAGTCTTAAGTAGTAATTGATATATTGTAAAAGTTTATATGTAAATATTTTTAGAAATCCACTTTATTTGTATTTTTGTAGAAATTATTTATCTCTATTTATCTGTATTTTAGTCGTTCATTTAGTTGTTAACCGTTATTTATTTTAAAGCATTCGTTTTCTATTTCTTAATTACTGATGTTCGGTTTATTTTTAAATTCTTTTCCGTTGTATTCGTTAAACCAATTAATTAATTTAAATTCATTATGTTTTGTCCAATGATTATGTATATTTTTGATTACTTAGCCAATCAAATCAAACTATATAAATACTATAAAAACCAATGTTTTTCACGACAACTAAATTAATTCAGTTCAGTTCCAGAACTTTACTCGTTGTTTTTCCATCTCAACGGCTCTCCCACAAACACAATATTTTATTACTTACATATTTCGGGAACGCAATTATTATTTAATAGAGCTTCTAAACTGATATATTTTTGAAGTTACGATATATATATTTTTTTTTTATTCGGCATACTCCCACTTGTGCTTTCATCCTTGCGGATCTATCGCATTTAGCCCTCAATGGTCAGAAATTGGGATCCCGCCCCCCATTTTTTTAAATTCTGATCAGTTTTCACACCTTTCAATGCCATAGACAGCGGAAGAGAAAGAGAAGCAATACACAAACACAGGAAAGAAAGTAAA
>JAFIDM010006943.1:51695659-51723331 GCA_023159025.1 Thereuonema tuberculata | reverse complement strand
TGGATATTTAATGTGTGTTAATATTGCAATATCCATGTCATTAGTGAAATAAGTAAAAGAAATATATTTCTTTATAAAATTTTAGTAACCCATGATACTTAGTTGTAGCTGAATTAATTATTAATTTCAGAACTTTTTTCTTTTCCTTTTTTTTTTAGTGACCCTTTTTTTTTGTAATCCTCAAATAAAAGCACTTACTTTGAGAAGGTTAACTTACAATGATATAATATTTATGATAAATTGGATGTTTTCTTGTGTTTTATTCTTTATTGAAATGTCTTTTTGAGTTAATGGCTGACCAATGTTAACAATGTGCTTTGGTTCAAAGTAAACTTATTATTGTTTAAATTTTGGGGTCGCAAAGGAGCGCGAGCGAGATTGACAATCTCTCAAATCTTCTGCAATGTTCACTGAATTGGGTAATTCTACCTGATGAGTTCTAATAAGGAGAAGCAGATAATTGCAATGTAATGTATGAATGTGAAACTCTGCATTTTTTCATTTGAAATAATGTAATTAATTGTACAAGATAAAAATGTTGAAGTAAAGAAATTACGATTATATTTTATAATGAAAGATAAAGAATTGCTTTCAATTTACAAAATTCATATATTTCATCCATCTATAACTGAAAAGGTTACTTTTAAAATTCCCACAACCCCTCTCCTCTATTCGCTGTTGATTCTGAGTTATCCTTTGTGTTTCCTCTCTCTTTTTCATTATTGATCCGATTTTTAGTTTTGACCTTGTCTTTTTGTTATTTTTAAAAAATAAATTTTATAATATTAAAACAGGATTTTTTTTGAGGGTAGATCTTATTAATTTGATCTTGTTTTCAGATATATATATATAAAAAAAATAATTGAACAACAAAATATACTTACATCACACAATGGGAATATTTAGATATGCTTTAAGGGTAGATTTTATTATTGGTGCTGAATATGACGAAGAATTATTAACAAATCACACGTAATACATACAATAGTTACAATATCGTTTTTTATTACCTACAAGAAGTTTTTCATCTTATCTTCCTTTAAATATATGTATGTATGGCCGGTACGCACCGAAGTGCGCGCTTCGTAACCGAAGCCTCCGAGTTCCAGGGAGCGCTAGTGTTCCCAAGATGGCGAACCCCTAGCAGACTCCCTAGAATTTCAAGGGAAAGATACTGGGGTGGTTTCCCGTGGCCTTCCCCAGGACGCCATTAAGGAATGACGTCAGACCGAAGAGAAAGTGAAGAAGAGGCTGGACAACACAGGAAAGGAAATTGAAACAGCCATGCCACTGCCGGGATTCGAACCCAGGTACTGGCGCACTGGCCGCCACGGCATACCGCCGCCGAGACCGCACGACCACGCCAGCACGGCTTCCTTTAAATACGTCAATGATATTCGGAGGTGGGATCGCAACTTTTTCTCCGTAGGGCTGCGGGCAACCGGATCCATAATTCATTACATAAAAAAAGTTATTCACAAATAAAACTGATGCACCGGTCTTTTCCCGGTAACTTTCAAGATCAGTCCACCTCTGCTCACATAACATGTAGCAGCATTGTTCTAAAACACAGACTGCAGATTGAAAAACATGTTATCTATTCCCGAAATGTTAAGTTTTAAAGTTAGTTTGCATTACATCAATGTTTGTCAATCTTTTTGATTTAGTGGCTACCTTTTCTTGTTTTCAATTTGACTAAAACTATGCATTTTTGTGGGGTTTTTTTAATCAGAAGATTTCCTTCATCCCTTACCCTCTGCAATCCACCGTTTAAGAAGTACTGTACTAGACTCATCTCCCAAGTAAGTCCATTTAGAGTTCAGTATTAATTATCATTAATTGTTAATACTTTAAATTTTGAACTTACCTATATACATAAGGTCCTAATTCCTGTACTATGGGTTTCTCGTGCTTCTCTGAGAACTCTTTGTAATTCGTAATGTTAAAAAAATAAATATACATTTTCAGTGGTAGTGGTAACGTCGACCACAACTGATAAGACTCGGAAGTTTCTGTAAGAGGCGCTTCCTGAAAAGATACAAATAAATAAATAAATAAATAAAATTATTTTAAGGAATGCACACATATATATATATCCGGACAGTAATGCGTAATTTGAAAATTGCGAAAAACCATATTACTGTTTCTGTGAAGATAAGGCCAATTTATCCTCATGTCATCAGTGGCAAAAGTAGAAATTAAAATTTAGAAAATTTAGAAAAACAAAAACGCAATATTCTAAGACCTTGCTCTTTTTAATCTTATTATATTCTTCTTTTTTTTTTTCTAAATTTTTCTAAATTTTAATTTCTACTTTTGCCACTTATGCCGCTAATGACGTGAGGATAAATTGGCCGTATCTTCACAGAAACAGTGATATGGTTTTTGTATTGGCTTTTTTCAAATTCCACATTAGTGTCCGGCTTTATATATTCAGTAATGTAAGTTAATTTTATTCTTATATTCTTTATTTTCTAAATTTCTAAATTGCAAATGATAGATTGAAATCTTTGCTTTGCGAAATTCAAAGGGGCTTGCTGTGAGTTTTGCCCGTTCGATATATGTATATAAATGGCAAGACATTATAAATTAAACTGAGGTTTTTATTTAGATGAGATTCAGATTTAGTTTGGAAAGAAACTTATTGCTGCTCTTCGGTCACAGGTAGTGCGAAGATTCATAACCACCTTCAGGAACGAAACAGCCAATAAATCCAACCACTTGAACTCGAAGAAAGACAATGTACTAAAGCCTCATTGTAAGGTAATCAAAAACATTACTCTAGCTTAAATTCACTGAAACATTTTATAAAACTGTTTAAATCTGTAAATTGAACGCTGTAAATTCGTCATACTTCAATATTTAAAGGGAGAGATATTCAGAACTTTGGTCATTTCGATTGAAAACACAGCCAAAACCGATGAGGACTTGAAATACACTACTGTAAACCGTTTTCGATTTAAGAATTTCAAATAGAAACATTGTAATTATTCATTACTTTTGCCATATTTCCTTTTCTAATCCAGTTCACGTCTTTTCAATTGAGCATTGTTAGATAGCTAACAATGACAATCTACTTACTTTCTGTTAGATTTTCGCAAATACGAATAATGCTTAATTAAAATTCATTGTAGTACTGACCTAACAGAAAGAAAGCATACGTCAATGTTCTTGTTAACTATCTAACACTATCCAAAAGAATCTAAGATGTATTATATGAAAAATATTTGAATTCCATAGAATCTGCAATTCATTGAATATTAAATTTCATCGTATTCTACATTCCATCAAATGTACAGTCCGCTGAATATTGTTTTCGCCAGTAATTTTCAAAATCTCATGATAATAGTCATGTAAACAAAATTCTAACTTACATTGCATTTCATCGAATATTACGATGCTTGTAGTTTTGCAGTTCGCCGAACAGTCTTTTACCATTTTTTTCATTAATTTACGAAAAAAAATTTATAGCATTTTGAATGAATTTTTTTTAAGACAAAGATAAATACTGTATATTCTTTGTCTTCAAGAATATAATTTATTTTATTAATAATATTTATATTCTTACTTAATATTATAAATAAGATAAGTCATAATAACTAAAGAATATAATTATTCTTTTAGTTATAAGGTACAGCAATTGCAATCGGTTTTAGAATTTGTAGATTACTATCAGATGGTTAAGAGTAACAATATATTAGAGTTCCGCAGTAATATCATTCTTATCTTCGTTAATGATATTAATTTAATAATAAAACACACATTCCATGAAATATATATTGTTTTATTACAAATCTATTCAAACAAAGTTCAATATTTCGTTGAATAAAATAAGAGTGAAATATCAAACAAAAAGTCTTCTTTTTTTTTTTTTTTTTTTTTTTTTTGTCCCTTTCAGTTCACATACACTGTTAAGTACAATACGTATCCTTTTTTGGGTAATTCTTAAAGCAACTGAAAATTATATGTCGATCGTGATTCTCATGGAATGCGAAATTTGGTGAACCACTATCACGGAATTCATAATAACAAAATAAAATAAAAATATCCCATGGAAATTAATATCAGTAAAGTGATGTCTGTAATTAAAAATTGCTAGTGTAATTATGAATTTTCATTGGTTGTTGACTTTTTGGAGACACCATAAAATTTTCCAAGAATATGGCTTTTATTACTTCTTTTATGGATTATCGAGAGTCGTAATTAGTAGTAATAATAGATTTACTAAGACTACTTAACCGAATACGGAAAAAGTAACTATTCCTTATTAGTTATGAGATGTCATTATCCTCTGATATTATATTTATTCAATTTAACACAGGGTGTTGGTGTAAAATTGAAAAATGGCAAGTGTTAAATAAATTTTGCTGCCCATTTGAGTAGGACTTCTATGAGAACGTCCATATAATTTCTGTGAAGAAAAAGGAGTATCTAACAAGGGTTTTATGATCTTTCGGTAAACAATAGAACAAGGAAATGGAAAATATAAATTGCAGTTAGCGCTGACTCATCATTATCAATGTTAAGGCAATAGCTAAAATTTATCAAAAGCTTTTAGGTAAAAAAACCGATATTAGGATGCTTCCTGCCACGCGAAAATGACAGAGGTTGATTTGCTTAGCAAATACCACTCCTCCTAAATACTGGTAAACAAGGGTTCAGTGACTGTCTCGATTTACATTCTACTACCTCCATCTACTACCTAATCTATTTTTAATGTGATGTTTAATACATAGCAATTACTTACAAAGAAACCTGGAGTGTGGAGAAACTGTCACTTGGACGAAAAGGGTAACAATGGTGAAGTATAAAAAAAGAATATCTAAGGATGTGAAACTAGTAAAAAAAAAAGAAGAAGAATACTTTTGTAGGAAAATATCTGTAATACTTTGAAGAAGTCACTGGAATGAGAAAACACCAACTTCTTCAAGATGTTAGAGAAGGAGCACAGTGTGGTTGGCGTTTCAACTTTCGAATATATACACGTATATACGTAAATGTAAATCTAATAATGCTATTATTAAGGATGGTCAGATTTAATAATAACTTTTCAGTTGGTTACTATTAGATTCTGCTATTAAGTTTTTGGTTAAAGCAAATCTATTGCAGGATTACTGATGAGTGGACCCTTCAAGTGTCCCGTTTGACATTTAAAAGACTTTGTAGAGGTCAAAACAGTTGGAATTCGGTGACAAAAGCAAAAAGTATGGAAAAATTTGGAAATTATAAAAGTGTGCTGTTTTTGTAGCAAAACGTACATTTTAATCTGAGACGAAATATCCTATTGTTATCGTAAAATATCCAGTACAGCCAAAAAAGTCCAAAGTGCTACGGAAGCCGGGTTTTCTTCTCATGACAATTACGAGCACAGCACATGGAGTGGTTTATTGATAAGAATTTTCGTGATTTAATCACTGCAGAAAAGTATCTTCAGAATTGGCAGAAATTGGCGAACATCAGCTATCTTTAGTCAACGAAACGAGGATTTCCGTCTTCGTGACAATACTGGACCATGCAGAGCGTCAATGACTTAACAAAAATTTCTAAATATTAAAGTTGAGAAACTTCTCTTCCACCAAGCTCTCAACCACAGATTTCCAAAAGTTCAAGCATCTCTAGCATTTTGTGCGACAGAAAAAAATCTACAAATAAAACGGAAGGAGAAATGAAGTCCAAAATTCAAGGAGTGAGCAGTTCTCTAAAAATGAGATTGAAAAACATTTTTAGATGGAAAAAGTAAATTGAAAGCAAGAGATGCTTTACGCTTTCCTTCTATTAATACCTGTATTACATCTTCTATTACACCGAAAAAAAAAAGAATTTTGTTTATAGTAATACTGTTAGGTCCAATATTGATTGCATCTTAGCACGACAATAAACATGGTTTCGTCATTTATATTTATATTTATTTCTTTTACACATCTGTTATTATCTTAAATATGCTTGTATATTTACCTAAATATATTTATTATTTTGTATTAATAAAATTTAAGGATTTTCTATTAGCAGTAATGGTTTTAGCCTCTCAGTGAAGACGACCCACTCTGCCCCGTCCATCGATCTCATTGCACAAGTTTAAATTGGAGAGAAAGATTTTCAAAAAAAGAATTATTGACCTTTCTAATTTTTTATCCAATATTATGTTTTCAAAATTAAGTCTACTGAATTTGAAGGGAGGAGTGACCCCAAATCTCCCTCACGTTACTTTAAGGGGAAAAAAAATACAAAATAAAGCCTTTTCATCGATTGTTCGAAGATATTCCTAATGAAATTGATCTGGATTTTCCTTAAAATTACCAAATAATGAAGGAGAAACAATAACTCCATAATGAGAAAATACCAATAAGGAAAAAAGTACATAAATAAAAAGAGAAGTTTCTGTCATAAACATCAGAAGTTTCTGTTTATGAAAGTTTTCTCACAAGACTCGTTAAATCTTAATCATATCAATCTTAATAAAAGATACATACGAAGTTTGCTTTTTTTGCCTGTGTGTGCGTTTTTTTTTCCTGCTTTTCTTTCAGATGCCCTCCACCTCCGTCATAAAAAAGTAAGCAATAAACAGCCCGAAGGGTTAATTGAACAACCCTTTTTATTTAGGAAAGTTTGTACATCTGGTTAGCCAACAGTATCGACTAGATTAAACATTACTGAATTCATGATTAATTTTTCCTTCCTTTTCAGATCTGAATTCACTTCTTTCGGTAGGTTCACAATAAATATACTGTGAATGACTTGAAATTAGGACTATCTTGATTTACTACCTCGTATGTATTAAGCAATAAAAGTAAAATAATCAATTTTCGTTTGTTTTTTATTTCTAAGTTGCTTACTGTCATCACTGAAAAGAAATAAATACCAGATATCAGCAGAAAGATATCGTTTAAGGAACTTGGATACATTAGATACAAACGAATTTGTTATAAGGTAAGAGGGATATTAGTGCTACGAAAAATTTAAAAGAGTTTCACTTAAAAGACTTCATTAAAAGCAAACGATAATTAATCAAGGTTCAAAAATTATGTTAAAGAAATCTAAGACCCTTGCGATAAATTGTAGAATAAATTTTAACTTTACAAGATGTTATTGTATGTTTTTGATGAAAATTTCATTTAATTGTCAAGTATTTACTTGTCCCCATCCCTTAGGATGCTTTTGCAGTTGAATATTTTAATGCGATTCAAAAACCAGTGGCAAATGCAGATTCTGCAACTTTTAAGCTACAGTATGGTATTCTCATATTTAAATTGTTGATAATATATTTGGAGTAAGGCAGTTTTTTTTCTCAAATACTTCAGAAGAAAGGGAATATAGGTGCAATTAAAAAATAAAACACTAAGTGACAGTAATAAGGACAGAAAAAGATAGAGGTAATATCATTAGGATTTTTATGGTATCTCGTTTAAAACTTACCGTCTACAAAATGTAGGCACTTCACTCACATGCATAAATATGCGGAGCAAGAAAGTATCATGAATTAAATAACATTTAAATGCATTAAATTTTGACAAGTTGCCACAAAAAAAGAAACACACCTTAACGTCAGAAAGCCATCAAATAGTAAAAATAGTTGTAAAAAGACTGTAAATACGAAGAATATTAAATAGAAATACTAACACTACTAAGTCACATATATGTTTAAAACTTTTAAGATTAATTATATTTGCAAAGTATTACAATTTAAAATGGTGGTAACTGTAAACAGTATTTATTTGATTTTTGCACTCACAAACGCTCACAAATTGTTATAATTTTTATGAATCTATTCTAGGATAAGTCAGTGTATTCGGTTTTCTTTGTAAGGAAAACTGTAAGGTATTAATGAAATAATAAATAATAAAAATTTTCCTTGTGGATCCCCGTTCTAGAAGCTTGCGCGTGAAGGGACAGAAATTCCCATATAAAAGCATTAGAAACAAAAACAAGAAATTCCCAATCGATATCAATAAAGCAATTCTCATATTAATCCATTTTCATTTGAGCATGTTTTGAATTGATGAAAATAATTAGATTTTGATCATTTAAGTATTAGTGAATTTCGTTAATTTTCAGAAGTGAAAAATTTTAATATCTTTGATATTCTTTTTCTTTCTGTTTTTCTATATTATAAAAAAACAACAACAACAATAACAAAAAACATTTTTTAGAAAAGTAGGTTTCAAGTTCTTTCAGCAACATTTTATTCTTGTTCTCAGTTAATTTGCTCTGGACTTATAAACATTAGATAGTAATTTCCTCCGTCATTTCGAATGGAATATCAAATGAAACATCGTCTTTTCGTTTATTACACTTTCCTATTTTTGACACCAGATGTCACTTTACGTAATTACTCATTTTTTTATTTTCTTTCCTGCTTTCCATTAATTTTAGTTTTTATCACAATGAAATATGATAATAAACACTGAGCTCCTGTAACAAAAGCTTGTGCTACAGATCAACAAATATGATTTTATGAATAATAAATTATTTATTCAGTAACCGCTTATTTTGATTGTATATATGGTATGTAATTGTTTTTGTAAGCTTATTGAACAGAAACAAATTCACTAGTTTCCAAGCTTTGTTTTCTTAGCAAATCATCGCCGTCAATTGAAAAGAATACAATAAGAGAAAAGCTTTTTATTTACATAATAATAGCAAAAATATAAATGATGTGTTGTAATTACATTTCTCCTCGAAGAAGAATAAAGAAGAAAAATTAGCATTGTTTTTCCGGATGAAAATTAAAGAGGAAGTGTATATAGAAATCTTAAAAAAATGAAAATCTAAATAAAACAGTAAAAAGAACTGTTACATAAAAAAAAAGCGGCATAAAAAGAATTAAAACGAAAGATTTAATTATTAATTTTTTAATACAAAAACTTTATTATTACATAAATTTATCTTTATAAAATATATTTTTATAAAATGTGGATGAAGAACACAAGTTTTTATTAGAGCATTTCCGATGTTCAATATTTTATTCTCTTGTGATGCTATTCTTTTAAAAAACAAAGAAAAAAGTTCAAAAAAGTTCAAAAGTTTATTTATCGTTTTATTTAAGGAAATTCCCAGCTTCGTTTTCATATTTATTATTTCTAGAATAGACTTTTTTAAATTCTGTTTACAATTGATTATTATTAATTAATCCACTGATATAATGTCATTGTTAAGTAATTAAAAACCGATTGAATATTTTCAGTAAAATCCAGATTTGCTTTTTATATGAATAAATTTAAGATTTATTCATCATATTATTCATCATATTGATTGCTATTTACAATCGATTATTTACTCGATTATTAATTCATTATCGATTATTCTATCATTAATTTGAATATTCATATTATAATCAACAGACTCCTGATATATTTCACAATATGAATAAAAATAATTTTAATTTTGATTTCTATTGTTTATTAAAATTGATTATGAATTTATTATGAATTAAATAGACTAATTAAAATACATTCATCTAATAAATACTACTACTAATAATAATAAACACGTACAGTTAGGAAATTTATGGACACAACCACACATCCCTAACCCTCCTTGCACACTTTTTTACAATTGACAATATGTGCTTTGGTCCTTGACCTGCCATGTTGTCTTTGCTGGGAAACCCAAAGTTTGAAACTTTTACATAATAAGAATATTTAATTACGGTACTAAATATTGATAATAATGAAATTATTTTAATATTAATTAATACTATTAATTTTGTAAAATACATTTAAAAAAGTTTCAGACATAGTTTGGATATGAATACATTTTAATTCAGTTTACAATAGATTATTAATTGAATCAACAAAGTACTACACGTTCTATTAGTTTATGAATTCAATTGTATATTCTAGTATTATTTTAATAAATATAATTTCAAGTAGATCGATTATATGAACTCGATTGTTAAATCATTTCTTGGTTGTTCTGATGGCTTTTATTAAGACTGAATGGAAAACACCCACACATAGCGTGTCCGAGCAATGAAGAAAAAAATTAGAACACTGAAAAAAGAAAAGAAAAGCAATGTCTTTCAATTAAGTGTAGACTCCACCTTAAATATGTTAACACTTCCACAAAGACAATATAGTTTTTCAGTTGCTTACACCTTGGCTTGTTTTTTGGAAGTTGCAATTAGCTTCCTGGTTTTTCTACAGATAGGTTACTGACTCGGAGTTAAGATAAACTTTTTTGAGAAGGGTTTATCAAAACAATACCATTAAAAGCGAACAATGAAGAAACAAAAACTATCAGACATAAACCAGTTTTAAGGAAAAACAAAATTTGGGATCTCCAAGCAGGATATCCTTGCAATACAATGCAATACACAGAGAACTATTGATAAGTATAATAGATAAATCTATAGCATATATCAGGCATTTTAAATATTCTGAATATGAACATAAATGTGCTACGCCATCCGTTATTTCATTTAGGCTACTTATTTATTTATTTATTTTGAGATATCACTGAGTCATTTTGCAGTTGACTGGCAATTCCAAAATATAACATTACAAAGAGGATGCTAAACGAATTGGTATAGGACGGTCACTGATAGATGTCAAGCTATGGTTAACATTGAAGACTTCTCCTATCAAAGGAACAACCTATTAATTAACAAATACAGTTTCCAGAAGACATCAAAGAATCACCCAAGGATGCAACAATGTCAAACAGCTTGAATATCTTTGGGTCAGTTCCAAAATTTTGAACAGAGGAATTTCTTGTGGTTTCTAATCGGCTGACAAAGTTAATAAGGAGAGACATACAATGTCATGCTTAAAATATCATGTAGAACTTTCAGAACACATTATTTTTAAGACCAATTATTACAAGAAATTTCTCAAAAGAAGAAGAAAAAAGTTCAATACAAATTCAAAACCAGTGTAAACTCAAAACGTAACTAAATAACCTGTTTGGACATGTTGAGCAGTTTCCATTGCTAATGATCTTGAGCAGCAAAGCAAAGTAACAGAGAAAAACCAATTCCAAATATTTTTTATTTTAATCAAAAAAGAATAAGAGCAAAGAGAAGACTTTTGTGAAACTCTTTAACCCTGGATTCTGTAGACAAGTTCACTACGATTGTTCATTGACCCATTTTGAAAGGAGCTGTAAATAAACAGTTCTTACAATCTGGAACTAAAACGCTATTTACCAATAAAACTTTTTAAACATAAATAAGATTTATATGATTTCCCATCATCCTTTGTAATCGATTAAATTAGATTTCTTTCGAAGGAAAGTTAAATTCAGTTAATTGTTGACAATAAATCTTACCTCCATTCAGTTGGACATTTATAATTCAATGCTAATTTCTTTACATAAGTCTGCTATTGTCTCGAATTAAGCCTTTTTTTCTTATTTTTTTTTCTCAAGTACATTTTCTTTCCTTAGGTGAATGGACGATTTTTTAGCAGTAAATTCATTCGGAATGAGAAGGACCCTTTCCTTGTTATTCACTGCATTCAGTCTAGCTTTACGATCATCTGTAATTACACATCAATTACAGTTTTGCGTAATTGAATTAGGAAAGGAACTGATAACTGAAAGCCGTAATCCTAAGAACTCCATTCTTTATTGTTTGGCTGTGTTTTTTCACAAGAACAGTTTTCCGTAAACTTCAAACTTGAAATGTAATTTGAGAGATTTTCAATTTTTTTGTTTTTGTTTCCTGTAACTGGATTGTTAGCATGTGTTAATGCTTAATAGGTTTTAATAATGAAATTTCATTTTTATCTATTTTCTTAGGGAAATGAGAGTTTTAAAATGTGTGTGCATAATATATTAGTCTGCGCATTAATAAATTTTGAATCGTAGAATGGATCTTCCTGGAACTTGACATGCGTTTTACGGACAAGAAGCACTGCATTTGAAATCTTTACAATTGTTTAAATTATATTACTTACAAATAGCAATGACAAAATAGTAAATAATAAATGTTTGTAACTGCTGGTTGTCTAATTGCTTTTGCACAACCTATCGTAGGCTACCTTAAAAGGAAAAGCAGTGCTATGTGATGGTCGTATCTTTGGGAATTTGTAAATGTGTGGGTGAACCAATTAATAATTTCTCATCTTCTAATAATTTTGAGTCAGGAAACTTGGTATGTAAATTTATGGATGACAGACTGGTTTTTTTTTCATTGAAAAATTATCCTGTCTGCCAATTCAATATGGCGGCGGGATGAAATCATAAAGTTCCCCTATACCTAAACCCTATAAAAAACTAAATTTTAAATTGCGATACAAATCTGAAATTCGCAAATCAAGCATTTACAATTATTAAACACTTATAGAAGTAGTTTTTTTTTTTCTTTTTCAAAAAATTAAAATTATTTTGACTTCTTAATTATAACTTAAATTAAGTTTCATTTTTTGGGAAGTTTTAACAAAAATTAGAAGATAAATAGAAACAACAATGAGTTTAATTAACAATGCTATAGGTATAGAAAATCATAACAAAGATTTTACAAATCTGCTATTTTATTCTAATTTACTACACCGAGGAAAGTAAAATCTATTATTAAAAAAATTTAAATGCTTATTTGTAATTGGCAGCATATATACAAATTTCTGTGTATAGGAATGTGTTAACTCAGGCGAATAACAAGATTCAAAGTTTATTACATATAATGTAATTATAAATAATTACAAATAATGTTATTACAAATACTGTAAGCCGCGAAGAGAGATTTTAATTCGGTTGAAATTAATTCGATATTTCGGCTCGGTCCCTTGAGCCTTCATCAGGAGATATTTCAGAGAAATTAAAAAACTTCTGTTATTTTGGAGAGGACGATTTCGAATCTTCTCTGGTCTTCTCTAGACTTGGCTGCCCCTCTCTCTCTCTCTCCCGTTATATCAGTGTCTTTACACATGTCTTGGAACAGAAGGCCACAAAATCGTCCGCTCCAAAACGTTAACATTGACCAAATAACAGCAGAGAAATTTTTGTAATGTAACTGAACTATCTCCTGACGCTTAAGGCTCAGGAACTGAACTCAAATATAGAAATAATTTCGCTCGAGTCGGCAAATCCCTCGAAGCTTATATTAGTTATATATTTAATTAAAATGACCAACTCCTCCTTGAAAAGGTCAAAGATTTAGAAAAAGAAACTTGCAATCTCAATTCACTGAATTCTATCTCATTCATCTGACCTCTGACAATAGAAGTCCAAACTGAAAATGTTAATTAAATAGTTACTCCGCACTAAAAACGATTAGTAGACTTGAAATTTCTTTTTTATTTACAAGATCAACTAGTTTTTATTGTAATAATGTGAATCTTTTCACTGTCAATTTAGATTAATTACAGTTGTAAATTGATCGATTATGAAAAAGGTAATAACGACCTGCCCACCTTCATTTTGATTATTATTATTATCTAGATAATCGTTTCCTTTGGGATTATTTTTCCTCGTCTTTTATTAACCACACCTCAAGAAAAAGCAATACAGGTAATGAAGCAAAGGAAATGAACTTCTAATGAAACCGAAAACGATTATTTTTTTAAAGTTGGCTGGTTTTTTTATTTCAAGTAAAACTAAATCTAATCTTTAGCTAACAGCTAATCCACCATTAAATACAATAATAGTAAATAAATAAAAAGTAAAGCTGAGTAAAACCTATTCCATTAAGTGAAATACTTTCGAAAATTCTAATTGAAGAGCTAATATCGTATTTTTCTCTTGCTCTTCAGTTCCTTTAGAATCAAAAAAAAATATTTATTTCATTATTCTGATTCCAATAATATAGTTTCTAATGTTCATGCAAAAGCTTACGTTTGATTTTTAAAGCATCTTTTTCTTAAATAAAGGCATAAATAAGAGCATTTTTGTCACGTTTACGAAACTTTAAGGGATTATTATATTTCATAATCTATCAAATTGTGAATATATTATTATATTCAAACTTTCCGATTGTTAAAGATATTGTTTACTTTCAAACTTTCAAATAGTTAATGATATTATATTCCGTGATAACATATAATTGTTGTAATATTCGATGTTATTTCATGTTTTTTTTTATGATTTGAGGAGAAGAAATTTAATTAATTTCTCTCCAATTTGTACCTGATGAAGAACACAGGTTATGTTTTTGAAATATAGTAAAGTTATTCAAGAAGAAGAAGAATTTGTGGTTTTTATTTATTTTATTTATTTTGTTTTTAATTGTTTTTTTTTTTAGCTCATAATTTTGTCACATTTTTGTTATTATTTATATTTTTATTAAGTCATAAAAATCCGGGCCTACCCATATAACAAGAGTCCAATATATCGGCATTGATCAATATAAGCATTGATTGACTGAACCAATGCCCAACCAATTGCCAATATTGGGCCAACAGCCTCGTAATAAGGGTAGGGCCCGGATTCCTATGCCCTAAAAATACATACAACATTAACAATTAACCCTTAATGATATAAAATAATGATATACAACAATTCAACAAAATAATGATTAAAATATTCTCAATAATGTAAATATCAAACATCTCGTGCATCACAAGCTCCTCCGATCACATTGGATGAAGCTGAGGACGGACGACCTATCCAACGCTCGCAAGTCTTATTCATCGGAAAAGGGCTGAAAAACTGGAGCCCGTCCGAGAAATAGTCGAGAAAATAAATCCTCGATCTCCGACAGGGATTACATATCTCGTTCCTTCAGCGCGCAGTCAAGCGCATTATCATTTGAAAAAAGATATAATTTCCATCACAATATTACAGTTCAGTTCATGAAAGAAGAGCTTTTGATGACATAATTTCCTTATAGATTTGATGTTATACATTTATAAATATAAATTTAAATGCAAAATTCATACCCTATTCTTACGAGTTTCGTATTCTGAAGATTGCATTTAATCAACTGCAATTTTGAATACCCGGTAGTAAAGAATTTAAGAATAAAATAATTTGTATTACAAAACTATAAAAAGCCGGACAGAAATTTAGAATTTGTTCAACTCTAGAAAACACTAGAGGCTGCTAATGAAACAAGGGTCAATTGTTATTATTCTTGCAGAAACAGAAATACGATTTCTGAATTAGAATTCTACAAATTCCAAATTTCTGTCCTGCTTTACATACGTATATTTACATTTTTATTAGTGTATTAATAAAAATAAAAAGAGTAACATTGCTGAATATTGCACTTTAGTTTATATCAAAGTACGTAAATTTACCACCAGATGCCGCGGATGAGACGATGATAATTTAATCGTAGAAATAGAAATACGGTTTTTAAAATTGGAATCTTGCAAATCCATGTTTTGTATCCGACTTTTACATGTATTTTTGAAGAACGTTTAATATTCTGTTAAAGCAAAGATGTTACCGCCTTAGAAGATTTAACTGGAAAGCCTTAAAAACGTTTTCCATGGCAATCCAATATCGCCAAAACTTAAGCCTGCGCTTTTCCCGCCCCTGCAATTTGGCAGTCGTTGCTTTTTCCCAGTAATCGAAAGTTGAATGTCTGGATTGGCAGATGGTTCATGGTCTGTCTGTTGTGGCGTCGGCTATTCAACCTTCCACTTAAATCTTTGGAGAAAAGAAAATGTGGGTCAGAAGCAGAAATCCAAGGAAACACCACTGACATTAGCTTTGCTAAAAATAAGACAAGATGACACAAGATCAGATTGACTTGGGAAGAAACATCGATTGACTTTCATCCAGAGAATTCTGGAACCTTCTGTCCTTAATTGGAATTTGCATGTTTGCTTTTCTAGGTCATTCTTTCAACCAGAAAGCTTAAGATTCTATCAGCATTCCTTTAAAAATAAGCAATGTTTTTCAAGAAGACGGTAAAGAAAACATGACTAGATATGAACCAAATAGAAGAATTTTAATGTTCTTGAGAAAAAAAACTTGTAAAGTGTTAATGCTATGGAAAGCATTTCAAGTTTTTTGGTTTTTTGGGTTTTTTTTTTTTTTTTCTTATCTTTAAGTAAAGCGATAAGGAATTAGCAGAACATCAGAATAAAGAGAAGATCTCCAATTTTACTTCTGAATCAGTGAATTATTCTTCTTGAAATCCTCTTGAACTTTAAGAAGACGATCTAATATTTGTTTTTGAAAAAATTTTTATCGTGAAATTTTCGCGTGAAAAGGGTACGTCCATTAATTACGTGAGGTGTTTTTTAAAAATTTTGGACCCCCCCCCCCTCCCCCTTTTGACCTCACGTAATTAATGGACGTCCCCAAATGTCTTTAGAATTAGAATGAAAACAATGAAGTTCTGTCAAACTCTAAACAATGCACATTCAGCCGTTTAGTAATCCCGTGATTTAAAATGATTAAAATTAATTGTTTTTAGGGAATATCGGATTTAATTAATTATCAACAGATTGAAAATTAAAGTTTGAACTCGGATGGGGTATTTATTATAATTTAAATATAAGCAGAGACTTTTCTTTTTCCTAATCTCCACGACTTTTTTTAGCGACCCATTTGGGAGCTATTATGATGGATAGCTACTGCGTTTGTCCTGTCTGTCCCTCCGTGACTGTCCTTCCCTAACAACTCCCGAACGGAAGGTCGGATCGACAAACGGATTTCATCATCGTGTTCAGAGGCCGAAAGAATGTAGGAATGGGGTATTTTCAGGGGCCAACGCCCCCCCCCCCTCATGTTGGAGATATGTGCATTGTTTTCATTGGATTTCCACCCTATTAGCTTAAATGTCAGAAATGCAAACATCTCCTTTCTGTTGTCGGTTACAGCGTGATCGGTAAGTTTTCGGACTCATACACTGAATGTTGTCGTTTCGAATCCGTGTATTTTCTGGGGTTTTTTTTGTTTTGTTTTTTTCTTGTTTTCCTAACATTCTTTTTATTTTTTTTCGTATTTTTTTTTATTTTTCGTTTTTTTCATTATAATTTTTAATTTGTTTTATTATTATGGGTTGCCTTTAAATTTGTGCTTTAATACAAACTGATATTCACTTGTTTAATAAAAAAAAACAAAAAAACTACACATTTTTAAGGAAAAATAAGTTTTCGGTTCTTTCAGAAACTTGTGTTTCTCTTGCAAATATTCACAACATCCTTTGTAGTTTACTGTAATTATTTTTTTTTTAATGCGACACTAAAAAAAAAAAGATTCTGTGAATTTGAATGTCCAAATAGATGAACTGGTGTAATAAAAGAATTGAGGAAATAGTTGAATCTCATTTCACTTATTCCCGATCTTTTTGAATGACAACAGGAAGATCATTTAGATGGTCAATCATTCGGATCAGAGATTTCCCTGTATCGGTATCTTTTCCGTAAATGAACTCGAATGGAACATGTTCCTATCAATCAGGAATTAAAAAAAAAAAATCCAAGGAACAAAGAAAACAAAAACAACAATAAGTATGAAATATAGAAGCTTACGTCAGATTATATCTTACAGTAGATACCTAGTCAGCCAAAAAAAAACGACATATCCCTCAGTTGTATCATCTAGCTTCTGTAAGTTCCCAGAAGATCTCCTCATGTTAATACCACTGTGGAGTCACAAGGGCAGAGGGTGCTTTGAGAGAATGACAGAACAAAGCAGAAAGAATGACAAGAAACAGAACATATGTCAACAAAGTGATAGACAAATTGGATGTCAAAAAAAAAAAAAAAAAAAAAAAAAAAAGACAGTTTCTTAACGAAAACCAACAAATAGCATATAAAAGAAAAAGCAGAAAACATCTATTTTCAAATAATAATTTATATGCATCTTCCTTCGTCATTTATATATTTGTCGATTAATATTATTTCTGCGCTTTTACTGAAATTAATAAATATTAAAACTTGCGCGATTTGTTAATATCTGCATTTTGAAACAGGAATCTCTTGTTAGAGGTTCACTGAATCTGGAATTCCAAAGGCGGATGCTTACAAAATGCTAAAGTTTGCAGAGGGAAAAAAAAATAAATAAAAGCTTTTTTAACTTTTTATCTTTCATTGTAAATCGTGTAACTATTATTTAAAAAAACTTCCCTCGCTTTGTGATTCAATAACTTATGAATACTTATATAAATTCTTCAGATTACATCAACAACAAAAGTGAATACCATTTATATTTACTTCGTCAGGCGTAGTTCTGCCATTAGGTTTCAATTAAATAAAAGAAAAAGTAGTATTTCATTTTAATTTTAATATGAATACGAACTTATTTTTTAATCACATTTTTCCTTTATCTAAATTACTCCATGTAAACGAACTATCTATCAGATGAGGCGTCCTTCAAAAGAAAAATACAGAAGAATTGGGCGTCAGCGAAGTAAAAACAAAATCAACAACTTTTCTTCTTAGGAAAAAATTCAAGTGTTGAAAGCAGCCATTGATGGCAGGCGGGAGGTAACTATCAGAGCAGAACTTCGACACATTTCCAAAGGCCATTGACTGCCTGATAGAAAAGACATGAAGAGGAGATTCATTCAATAGCCTGTGAAACATCATCAAAAATCAATTTTTGTTTAATGGTCCGTTTTTTCCATCCTCAGACGTAATGATAGTAATTAGATTGGCAACATTAAACAGATATGTAAATAAAAAAAATCTACGATTAGATCGAACGAATGGACAGCAAAGATGTAATGGTTGATT
Organism: Thereuonema tuberculata; assembly: GCA_023159025.1. Taxonomy (NCBI): domain Eukaryota; kingdom Metazoa; phylum Arthropoda; class Chilopoda; order Scutigeromorpha; family Scutigeridae; genus Thereuonema; species Thereuonema tuberculata. The sequence continues at coordinate 51,704,762 of JAFIDM010006943.1, read as the reverse complement.
CGTGTAACCGCCATTTTGAAAAGTTGAGTGGCGCCATCTTACGGTAAAATTTGGAATTTAATGATCTCCGAAAAAACTTATATTTCGAAAAACTGATGATCATGTTTTTTTTTATCTTTTTTAATTTCTTTTTAACTCAAATTTTCATGCCCTGAAATTGAGTGTGCTAAGTATATTCAAAAGCAAAAAATTAATAAAACAACAACAACAACAAGTAAAATGGCGGGCTTTTTTTTCATTTTTGAAATGAAAAACATTTTTTTTCCTTGTAGAAATATATCAATATACTATTAATTGTAAGATGTTGTGACAAATCTATAAACTGGCAACATATGTACCGTTGAGTATCAAAAATCTTTCTGAGCGTTTCAATTGTGTATGCTTAAGAAACATTGTACATTACTAACGGCAGCGGTATTGTGCAAAAGATGCCTTCGGAATTGAAGATATACAGAAAATAAGCCAAAATAGCTTGAATTTTTTAAAGTAAACATATTTTTTTTAATTTTAATTAGTGAATAAGTGCATTAATTTAAAAATCACTAAAAATCAAAGAACTGATTTTCAAATATAAGTTAAAGTTAAAGTTGCGATCAGGCCCAGAGGACCGCGCAATGCAACTGGAGAGTAGGCTCCAGTGTTCATAACCTACGGGACAAAGTTGAGGACGGGGGGTCGGCCCGTCACTCGCCCGCCTTTAACTCCCAGGTAAGAAACCCGGTACCCATTCTATAGAGGGCTGGGTAGACCCTAGGGCCCGTTTGGAGGAGAAAGAAGCGTGGAAAAATTCCCGTCCTCCGCCGAGGCCGGGAATCGAACCCGTCACCTCCAACCCGCAGCCAAGCGCCCTTACCCACTCGGCTACCGGGCCCACGATTTTCAAATATACTTTTCAAAAAGTAAAAATAAATTTTGTACGATTACTGTATCACGCAAGAACACTACCTGTAAGCGATTTGGAAACAAGTTCTAATAATTAAATGATATTACATTTCTCATTTCCTTTTCTATGAAAAACGTGTTAATGACAATGTACTAATTTTCTATTGTAATTAAGGATTAGAAATATCAATTATTTCATTTTTCGATATTAGAATTCAATTTTTATAAGCTTTTCGGAATTTTGTTCCATAAAAAGAGTGTGTTACTTTTTTGATTTGTTTCTATAGACTTTTATTGCGAGGGTCATATTAACCAGGATATCAAGGAAACAGTTCATCAACATGTAATTATCTCATTGGCACATCCTCTATAAAAGTTATTATAATTTTTTTTAGGTTTAATTCCTTTATGCGTTATAGTTTCTCTGAATACGTAAATCTTTTTCATAAATTAACGAATGCATAAAGCACAATTAGCAAAAGAATTTCTTCATTCTCTGATAAGTTTCTTCCCTTTTCCTCATTTTTATAAACATATCTGCTTAATCATACAAATTTTCATAGCACAGCTTCTACGCAGATGGCACAATAAAAATTAAATTTGCAAGTCATCTTTATTGATCATAGAGGAAATTACCTCAAAGGATAAAAAAATACCAGAAACGTGAAACCTGGATTGAGACATTCAAATTTCCATTTTCATTAATAAAATGATTTATATAAGGAAGGATTTCCATTTAATAATCAAGAATGTTAAATGAAATTGAATAGTTATCATTGCTAGGAATCGAAATATCAAATAAGGAAGAAAATAGTGGATATATAAATGTATATGTAAATCCACGTAGGATAAAGATATGTAAAAGAATACAATTTATAAAATATATATATATATATATATATATTTATATATATATATAATCTCAACTGCATAAATTCCAATCATAATTAAATTATTATTTTTTTTACCCTCAGCAAATTATATTTCCATTAATAAAAATACAAAATAATAATAATAAGAAGAAGAAAAAGAATAATAACGATAAAAAAAAATTGTATGTACTGTAATGATAAGCCTAACGAATCTATTTTTTTTCCCTTGAAATTTAAATGTTTCTCTTGAAATAGCAATCACTTTTTCATTTATAATAAAAATATTAACGAAGCTTAAACGGACATTATCTAATGTAAGAAATTAAGGAAAAACGTTTTCATGAATTTGATTATAAAAAACATTCGATCCCACTGCCTTTAAATACAGCGAAAGTATTATCAATCAATGTAGTAAAATTGTTGATTTTTTTTGTTTGACATAATTTCCTTCAGAAAAAGTGAATTTATTTTTAGTTTTGCGTCCAAGGCCTTTCATGTATTATACAACTGCGATTTTGCGGTAAATTGCGGAACATTTAAACTATTACAACAAAAGACAATACAGTATCTCCGCTCTTATGATTTTAGCGTGGAATTATTTTGTTGAAGCTACTTTTGTAAGGATTGTGGACTCTTTAAAAGATTAGTACATCTATTTAAAAGTTAAATAGATCGACTTACATATTTATGGACAACCGAGGGGCCTGACTATTTACATCTAAAAATTTTTAATTGTAGGTTTCTGTCAAGAAATTTGCACAAGAAGCTGATAAAATTTTTCTAGAAAAGCGAATTATAGCGAAACAACGAATTTCTATGGCATCCATTTAATAATCCAGTATCAGTGCTTAAGATATGATTAAAATGTTAATGTAGCTGTTAATTTTTTTACAGATATTATAATTTACAGATACACCTTGTATTGTCTTCAAAACAATAAAAACAAAGAGAAATAAATAAATAAATAAATAAATGAATATATATATATATATATATATATATATTTATATATATACAGGGTGATTCATAAAGTACTGAAAATAAACCCAACGGGCTCACTACAATTTGTTTTATTTATTCCTCCCCTGCCCGGGCATCTTGTGTTTGAAATAAACCCAACGGAAGTCAATACTCCATTTAACTTAGCCTCTAATAATCTCGCTTCCCTTTCCTTGCTCTTCCCGGTTGTGAAAGGTGCTAACTAGACCATTTTTTTTCATTGGGGCAGAAAAAAGGTTAAAATGGGGACCCCATCATCCGACTCAGAATCGCACGTTCTATCCGGAAATCCATGCCCTATTTTAATTTTTTTTTACACCGAATTTGACTTAGAAAAATATTTCGATGTTCGTTCTTTATAGGCCTATATTTCCAGTACTTTATGAATCACCCTGTATATAATAAAAGTATGCAACTCTTTAAGAAAAGTAGGCTTCAAGTTCAGTTAAGAAGCTCTTTCTTCGTAACGTTATTAAATGCTGTGTGAATTATTGTAACTATTTTTAACCATTATTTTCATTAAATAGAAATTTACGATACAGGAAATGAAATAGGTCGTTATGTACTCGCTTCGATTTGATATCTTAGACACGTTTTAAAAGAAAAGGAGGATGGGTCAACAATAGTGGAACAAAGATTCAGAAACAAAAGAGGTGACGATTTTGTGTGTTTAAGCCGATGCTCAATTCCCAAGTTTCTCTGGAACATTCTTAACGACCATTCAAACAGATTCTAAGCTTTGTGAAGCCAAGTAAGGAAGAGTTCATTGTTCTCTTCTGTTGCTCCACATTCAAGGAGAGAAAAATGTAAGTCATAAAACGAAACAAGCAAACAGACGAACCGGACTTAGTCATCGGACTTAGTGAAATAAACGAAGTCAATCCAATATTTACTTTGCTGAAATTAAAATTTAGTTTCAAAAGTTTAGCAATAAAAAATTAGTAGAAACTTAGTAAAAATAAAGTAGAAATAATTTACTTTAAAGAGATGTACTGACTTCTGCATCTGTTGTGACTCTTAATAATTACGTTAAAATGTTATATGCAATAACATGAAATTTTACTATATAAAAAAGGACGAAACGGCAGTCCCATACTCTCAGCGATGAACGCTCTCTTGTTTTTATTTTCTGTGTCATTTATTTATTCTTTTCTATTAATTTGTTAAGTCTTTTGTTCAAATATGAAATTTTGTTTTTCCCCCAATAAAATAACTAGAATAGGAGTAGCGATCATTTAGTCATTGTTATGCAAATAAGAATTATTTATATATTGCAATTTAATATTTAATACTCAATAATACATGTGAGGCTTTTTTTTTTATTATTATTTCTTTAAATAATATTATTTAAAGTTAAAAAGAAAACTAAAAAGCAAAATTGAAAAAAGTAATTGTGTATATAAAATATATAAAGTATGTATGTAGTCATTATTATTATCATTATTTTTCACTTTTATATAAGTAATAAATAAGTGAAAACCATGTAAAAAGTAACTTTATAATTATGTGCAATAAGTATATTTAGAGTAGTATATCTAATATTTATATTTTTAAAGATAATAAATTTATACTTATTTTATGACTACTTAAATGAATGAATATTATAAATTTTAGTATATAGAACTTACATAAAATTTTATTTTTGATATATTTTTGTTAATTTATATCTATTACAGATTCATCATCTCTTAAAGAACTGAATTCTATTATATTTAAAATAAAAAATAAATACATGAATATAATATCTGTAAATTTGAAATTAAAAATAAAATAAAAAAATGATCAAACTTTAAAATAATAAACATGATAGAAACACGTTACACTCAGTAAATTAAATGTAATTGAAAGACAAAATCTAATTTAATAAAAACTTAATTTTTTCAGAATTATAATTGAATTCTTAATAAATAAAATTTTGTGAAAAAGTAATTATCAATAAATAAATAAATATATAAAACTCAGTTGGTTCCAGAATTCTATTAAATTACGATGCCAATTACAGTCTAAATTGTTATTTACTTTTTTTTTTGTCTCATAGTGTAAAGAAAATAAAAGTAAACAAAATAGGTTTCTGGGGAGTAAAGCAAATTGGGTTGATTAGATTCTCCGGTGACCCTGTCTCTACTTCAGGTGTCACAGAAACATATTTGAATGGTGATTTGCATTGAGGTTAAGAGCCAAGTAGCGTTTGACGGAGGTTTACAAAGCTTAAAAGAGGTTGTCATCATTTTAGGTAATGATAGAGGTCGTACGTGGATTTCATTTTGAAGTGTAGCACCACAGAGTAATTGATACCAAATAAGGAATTACGAAACAAAAAGTATTAAACTTCAGTTATTTTTGCAAGAAATTTGATTTCTTTTTACCATGCTTTTATTAACTCACACTGTCTGGTTTCAAATCTTGTAATTCAATTTTTAAGTCACTTCCCATCGGTCAATCAGCTAGAAATGTTGCACAGTTGCTTATGACTGATGACAATACAATAATATACAGATATATTAATATAGAGTATTAATATATTTTACATTACTATATTCCGCCAAAGCAACATGTCCTTCCGTGCTCCATTACTATAGAAACCAGCCGCAAGGCGGCGACATATATATATATATATATATGTATTTTTCAAATCTTTTTGAACAGAAAAAAAAAAGTATTCACTGGCAACTTATCTATCTTCTCTTCATCCATGCCATTCGCTTTTTTCTTAAACTAAAAATGTACATCCAAATAACATCAAAAGCAGTTAACTTCTTAAAATAACACATAGTCAAGACCGTTCTTACCTTTTCCGGGACCTGAGGCGCTATTAAGTTATAGGGCCCTCAACCAGAGTAAGAATTTAAGAAATACTATACTGAACAAAGCAATTACTAAGGTCCAAGTAAAGTATTGCTTTCATTTTTATTTTTATAATCTATTCAAGTATCTTAATTTAATATTCATTATTGGAAATTTTTGATACTAAATACTAAAGTTCTTAAAAACCTTTTATCAAATTTAACTTAACTTTTTTAGCCCCTGGAACTTCAGGGCCCAGGTTGGCGCCTGAAGAGTCTGTGCAGACAAAGTTGAAGTGCAAGCTTTATAATACCATATGATATACGCGCCGCGCCAGCATGGTCGAGCGGTCTCAGGCGTCGGTCTGCCGTGAGGCCAGTGTGCTGGCGTCCGGGTTCAAATCCCGGTTGTGAGCATGGATGTTTCAATTTCCTTTCCTGTGTTGTAAAGCCTCTTCTTCACTTTCTCTTCGGTCTGACGTCATTCCGTAATGGCGTCCTAGAGAAGGCAACGGGAATCCACTCTAGTATCTGTTCCCAAGAATAAGTTACGGTTTCTCCTAGGGGTCGCCCTTCGGGGGTCACTAGGGTCCGTGAACTTTCAACCAATCTTCGGATTGAATTACTGTGTATGTATGTATGTATGATATAAGCCCAAATTAAATTATCAAAAAAAGGCCTCAACTGATAAATTAGTAGCAAACTTTCAGCATTTTTAGATGTGGTGATAATTACTTTAAAGACTAATTTATTGAGTTGTCTTTTGCTCAATATGAGCTCAGTTTTGATAAAAATTGGAAGATCAAATTCAATTAATGTTACAAAAGCTACAAAGATAGCTTTTGAAGTAATTGTAATGTTATTTGTCCCTACTCCCTTTTTTCTGGTCCTGTATGTGCCAAAAATCAATAGGGATATTTCTTTTTAGGAACCTAAACATATCATTGAGGCTTCAATAAGTACAGAGAAAAGTATTTTTTCCAATTATCTTGAATGGAGACGGACGAACATAGGGAATTAAAATAAAATTTCGACTTAAAATGTTATTGTAAACTCTAGTTTGCTAACTGGTTGTTCGGGATTTTTTAGAAACGGTAAACGAAATCATAATGTAGTAGCTTATTACCGGTTATGAAAATAGGATCTCAAAGGGAGCCTGCAGCCTTACGCACGATAACTATAAGAATTTATCTTGAAAAACTCGAAAATTTAGTCGTAGTTGAAACTCACTTAAACACCTATTTATCCTGTTTGTGTTTGAGTATAATGACAGCATAAAAAGAGCGTCATTACACATATGTTACAAACTTAGCTAGAATTCTAAACCAAGGAAAACACGAAGAGGAAGTTGAAAACGGAATAGAAAAAAAAGCCTGAGAATGTCAAGGTAAAATGATATTAGTTCTAAACACCTCTTTTCATTGTCAATGCAAAAGGCGCTCGCGGAAACAGAGTCAAATACAAGAATTATAACGAGTAGTGACCTTTAATGCCTGTAATACATTACTATCACCAAAAAAAAAAAAAAAAAAAAATATCGTAATAATTAGCTAAAAAGGGAAGAGGAACTTCCTCAAAGAAATAAATAAAAAAAGTCCTTTCAATTTGAATGAAAACCACTTCCTTCTAACTTTTTTGGGATATTCACTTTACATTATTGTAAAAAATAAAGAAATTTGTGAAAGAGCTTAAAGCCTACTTTCCTAACAATGCTGACGTTGAATATTCTTTTTAAACAATAGAAATTTTCCATTTTCTGAAACATATTAATCCAATCCCATTACTTATATAAATTGCTGAAATCCCATTAATTTGACCACATCTACACAAAGAGAATTAATAGTGAAGGGCTTACCATTATTAGATACCATTGTTGTGGGTCTAACGTTTACTAGTTAGAATTTTTGTCGCCTTCAGGCGCTAATTTCTCATACCGAAATAATGTGAAATATAAAAAGTTAAATCATCTCTTGTCCGTAAATGGGCACACAAAGTTTCAAAACGTTCCCATTCAGCGGTTCAAAAGTTATTAGGAGAAGACAACACATATACACGCAAACAGACTGAGTGAGTTTACTTATTCATTTAATTAGCTAATTCACTGATTTAATAAACACTTCTTTGCCTGTAATTTAGCGAAAATTTAAAAATTAATTAATTTCCTTAGAAAATTTAATCCTTCAAATTATTATTTTACGATAGAATAAAGATTTCTACTATTTTTTTTTTAATATTATCTTGACTGACAACTAAAATTGTACTAAGATTATATTTTATTGGAACGATCAACTTTATAATTCTTGTAGGGTTATTATAATCCACCAGGTAATTTTTTTGCATATATCAAATTATATTTATTTATATAATGTATCTATTTTCTTTATTTTATCTGTAATTACTAATTTATCTATAGTCCAACCACGATATCTTGACGATTGGCAAAATTCCAGAGCCCCATGACGTCAGCACTAGCCTCTCTCAGAGGTTCCGAAGAATTTTACGTTACAGATACAGTATAAAACAAAACAAAAATTAGTTTTAATGATGTTTAAAGGAAATGACACTCACGATGGCGCTTCGAGTTTGCAAGCAAAAAAAAAAAAAAGACGGGGTTCTTTATAATTCTTAACTACGATAACTATAATAAAACGCACAATGATGATAAATAATAAAAAAAATATAATTTTCTAGCGTCTTTTATATGTGCAATGTGTTAAAACAATGGACAACTATCTTCTTGGATAATGGCTTTAATTTGTTTTGATTGAGAAACTCCTTACAATATATTTTTATGACAAATCTTCCAACCCAAAAAAAAGGGGGCGTCACTGAATCCGAACCAAACAACAAAAGGCCTCCATTAACAATTTTTTTCCCGCCAACAAACCAAAGTGGGGAGAAGTTGTTCTAGAAGATTTAATTAAGAATGAAAGTTTCCTAGTTTAGGAAGGTTATTCAAATTCACTGAACTCGAAAAACATGTAATGAAAAGTCCTTTAATTTTTTCATTTTTCATTTTATATTTTTTTCTGATTTTGATGCAAGGAAAAAAAAAATCAGACAATAAAAAGTACTTATGGCTTACATTTCTCATTTTGAAAGACACTTAAACTTGTATTGCCACCTACAAAATGAAAAGAATTGGGTCTATAAAGATTTTAGGTGAATTCAATTGAGATAGATTTCAACATCGAACTGATTTTCATAATAATAACTTGAAATCCTCATTTCATCTACATATTTTTTTCTTATTAAATGGCCTACTATCACTTCAGTTCCAACCTATCATCCGCAAGGAAATAAAATTATACAAATTATGTTTTGAGGACAAGTATGCAAAAAAAAAAGCTTGCTGTTCTTCAATTATTCTATTGCTGAATTAATAATGTTAAAGATTTTAGTCTAGAATTCTTGGTATCTTGAATTGTCAAGAAGAAATGAGTGTTTATAGCAGCAATAACCACTTTTATTAAAATGTATTTTTAATTTTGAGTACGATCCCTGAAAGCGACGACATACCTTATATACTCTGCAATATTGGCGTTTTCGGTTTCTCCCCCCCCCCCC
>JAFIDM010006943.1:51653441-51695559 GCA_023159025.1 Thereuonema tuberculata | reverse complement strand
ATTATCAAACTCATGGAAGTTGACGATCCCGTATTTTCGTGATTTCACGTAATTTACGCGAGAATAGTCTCTATCCATGTCTTCTCACAAAATATTGAAATATTTAAATGAATTATAATACGGGGAAATGCATGAGACTTTTACTACATTTTAATACAGTTTTAATAAATTGAAATCAGTCAATAAACAAACAATAAATTCATTATGTAGCATTTTCCTAGTGACAGACATTAAAAATTTCTTAAATTTCTTGAGACCTGCTGAAGAGGCTAATGGCGAGATCTCGAGAATTTCGTAATTCGCAAACGTAATCGTCAAAATAAATGTGTTAGACAGTAAGTTCCAGAATTAGGTTTATTAATTTTCTAAACTTCCCTCTGGAAGCGCTGTTCGCTGTCATTCGGTAGAAGTAATTTTTCTAGTATTCAGTGTTTCGCTGTTAAAATCCTAAGTGTTCTACAGTTGACTTGCCAATGTATAGATATCTATAGATTAAATTTCAACAATGCTGTGGCAGACAACACTCAGGATTACTTTCTTTAACCATTCTTCGTAAAAAAAACAAATTTTTATAAACTTTCTTTTTCCTAGCTTTTTAAATTGAAAAACTTTAAGTCCATATTCTATCTTACAGTTCATCTTTAATTGAAATTTTTGATGTCTTGTGCGATACCTAATAAAATCTAACAACATTATTGTATATTTTGAATATACAGTATTAGAAATCACTAGAATACAGTAGAAGTTAAATTAATATTCATTCTTTTAACAACGACTTTTGACTGATAACATAATAGTACAATAAATCATTACTGAAAAACCGGAAAAAAAAACTGTTCAATTTATTATAAACTTTAAAAGAAAATATTCACTAATAAAAGTCTTAATCCTAAATTAAAAGCTAACTTTGCTTTAATCCATGTTTGAAATCTTATATATATTTGTCAGGTCGTTGAAATTCAGTTATAAAAATCTGTAGGTTTAATTAAATATTAAAGATTAAATAATATATGATCATTAATCGTAATTTTTTTAAATAACAATCAATTCTGTTAAAAATCAATTGAAATTAGATATTATATTTAATAAAACTGTATTTTTAATTCGTTATATTTTAAATCAAATGTTTAATAATGATTTCGAAAAATTAAATTAAACAATTCACACATTAAAATTCACACATTAAAATAATCGTTTATGCCATTATGATTTTAATTACAGAAATTGATTAAAAATTTAATTATGTTTCTTTTTTTTTTCTAAAGTATTTAACTTCTATTATTCTTTTATATTTTAATGTTTGTTTCTTTTAATAAACTCTGCAAAATTTCAAAAATGTATATAATTTATTATTATACAAAAAAAATTAAGTACACTACAACCTCGTTTATCCGGATGAGATTCGTATATATTTTTTTTTTTTATTTAATGTTCACATAGATAATAATTTTAACTATGATAACAAGAACATAACTAAAAGTACTTTGATTAAATGTACAGTTCCTGCATAGATTGTACAATAAATTATGGTAATAAAATGCTTTTGTCGAGTTTTAGAAAGCTTTACTACAGTGTTACTCGGCACTGAAGCTACAAAACATAGTTTTTTATCGTAATAAACGGTAAGTCTGTTTATTTAAGGATTTGTTTTGCTTATTACCCATATTATCCGGATTATCCGGATTTTCGATTTTCCGGATTGCCTTTGATCCCAAATTAGTCCGGATAAACGAGGTTGTAGTGTTTATATTTTTGTTAGTTTAAAAATATACACCTAAAGATATCCTTTAAGAATGCAAGTTAATCTTAAAAATCAATAGCAATTAATAAATTTCATTGTCATTTCAAAATCCAGGCAAGCGAAATGAAAATGACTTAAAGAAAAAAGATGAGACAAAATTAATTACATTATCTAACTTTGAGATAATTATTTTTCTAAGACGAAATGAAGACAAGACGTATATTTGATTCCGCGCATATTTAAGTTAATAATCCACTTTCACATGTTTTGCCTCCTACTTTCTTTTTAACCCATTTGGAACCTCCGAAAAAAAGGGTCACACTTAATTTATATTTTTTTTTCTTTCCCTCAGGAAAGAAAAGCAATTTTTTTACCCATTGCTGCCTCAGTTCCCAAAACATACTTTAACGGGTTGCTTTCGTTGCAGATAGGAAAAAAATATATATCTATGTCACAGAAAGGGGGTTAGTACAATGCTACAAAGAGAGAAAAAAAATGGACTTAACCTACATCGAAGGGTTTCATTTTCTCCCTTATTTAATTGCTTTTATATGCTGGAGTAAACAATACGTTTTAAATGTACTACTGAACCCCTATGGATTGTAAGAGTTTACAATGGAATTCTTAAATATCAGAAAAGTTAAATAACAGATTTTAAAACATTTAAATATATAATGCATGTACCTCGCCGAAGGAATCTCAAAAAGAGTTGAGATCAATGTTTCAAAGTGGAGAGGTTCCTGAGATAGAAGGGACGGTTTTAGACATTGAAACGTCATTGTAACATCCCCAAGGCAGAATGCTTCTTTATCTTTCTGCAACGATTGATGCTAAGACGAAAAACTTTCTGGGCGTTTTTTCGTTTATGTCCCGCAAAAAACGTTCATTCTATACCAGGGATGGGCAGACTTTTGTAAGGTACGGTCACCTTAGGACTAAAAAAAAAAAAAAAAAGGAATCTCCAAATCCATGACCAAAAAAAAAAAAAAAATATTCAGATCGACGTCTTGCCCACCCCTATTCTATACGATATCTTTCTGCAGCCCTCATTTTCGTTCTGCGGCAATGTCGCGCCGTCGCTTGATGTTCTGCTTTCGGGGTAACAATGATGCTTACTAAGCATTATTCAAAGTGAAGGCCCTTCAATAGGAAAAACGCCAAGGTCGGTACCACCTAACAAAGATTAATAGAAAAAGGACGGTATTTAGCTATTACTTAATCTTTCAGGTCGACGTGCTCGACTGTCAAGTCACCCACATTCACAAGTAAGTAGCTATTCCTTATAATAAAATGATAGACAGCTTCGCCAATACTACTGTCTGCTTCCGATTCTTTAGTCCAGTGGTTGAGGCGCTGGACTGCGGACTGGAGGGGCCCGGGTTCAATTCCCGGCGGTGATCAGGGATTTTTCTGCGGTGATTTCTTCTCCAGACCTAGAGTTCACCGAGCCCTCTCTCAAATGGGTACCGGGTTTCTGACTCGGGGGTTAAACGCGGGCGAGCGTCGGACTGACCGTCTGACCTCAACTGGTCCCGTGGTCGAGAGTCGCTGGAGCCTAAATCTCCGACGCACCCCAGGGCCTGCACGGCCTTTTGCACTACAATTTACCCTAACTTAACTTCCGATTCTTTGGACTTTTACGCTAGTAATCATGTTGATAAATGCTTTTTTTCAGTTGCAACACTTAATTGTAATTAACGCTATTTACATTAAGGCGACCTAATGGAAAGACCATGCCTTATTGTAGGTTATTAACTATCTAACAGAGTCTAAAGAAATCTGAAATGAATTATAGACAAATTGATTTATGTAGAAGCTGTGGAGTCGTAAAGTTAAATTTTAATTATTATCATTTTTCTTTTTGTTTATTAATAGTATCTGTTACAGGTTATAAGATAGGAAATTATTTAAAATGGAACGGATTTTCATGACATGTCACATTCTCGTGATATTAAAATACCATTTTAAGTGGATACAAATATTCCCTGGTTCAAATAAAACTGCTTTCTTTGTGGGTAAGTGAGCTTTAATAGTAGTTTTCATCGTATCCTTTTTTTATTTATTTGTTAGATGGTCATTTTTAGGTCACATTTCGGTCACATTTTTTAATATCAAGAGTCCATACGTGCATGCTGATATCTCAGAATTTTAGGTCACAAAAATCCTGGCCCCAGTTATGAGCAACTTAAGCAATTGCAAAGAAAACAGCCTATTATTTTGGTTAAGAAATTAAAATACAGAACTGAAATATCCACTTTTTATTACTTTTATCGTAAATTAGATCATTCATTGATCTACAATCGAAATATGTTGCAATTTATTGAAATAAGAAATAATCTGATGTTTAACGTGTTTGAGCATCGAATAAAAATAGGTACAAACGACACATGAAATAAGAAACTGAGTGAAACTTTGAGTTTTTCTTTTAAACTTACCTTGCATTTTCAACATGTGAGTTTCAGAATCCATACTGATAAACTAAATATATTTTAAATATATATGTATGAAATATTTATGTTATTATAATGGAAAGTGATCTTTGAAGCAATTTATTTTTAAATAGACCTACAACTAAATCCCTGTTTCCCAACGTAGGGCGCACGCCCCACAGGGGGGCAATTTGATTGTTAAGGGGGGGGGGGGCAATTGGAAAATTGAAATTTTTTTTTTTTTTTTTATTATTATAAAATTTAAAGAGTCTTTTTTTTTTTTGGTTGTAAAACTGAAAAGTCGTTTTTTTTTTGGTTGTGAAAGTTATATCTAATTTGGTGGGGCATAGCATATTTTAGATACTTTAGGTGGGGCATAGCACAAAAAAGGTTGGGAAACACTGATCTAAATGGACTCTCTACGACATCCTTGCCCCCACCCCACCCCAAACCTTAATCCTGGGTTCGCCACTGATGATCATCAAGATCTTCAGGAGTTGTTTTTGTCTCCAGTTTCCTTTAGAATGCGATGTTTCTTCCGTTATTTTCCTTACTTTCTCTTCTTGTTCTTCTTTGAGAGAAAGAGTGGGAGTTCTATTGAATGCATTGCTACGGTTGATCAAAACTTGAGTCAGCAACAAAATATAGAAAAGTCATCGAACGCAGATTGATTTTCCAGTTTCTTTACTGTTTCTTCCACATTTTTAAGAATGAATAAATCAGTGTAATTTGTAATATAAATAAAGTTTCGTTTCTTGTTATCTTACGCTGATTTTATAATGTAAAGGCTTATTTATAATAAAAATTAATGATGCCAACAATTTCTTATTTTTCCCAAATTTCCCCTTACTTACAAAAGACTGAAAAGTAACTATCAACGATGAGGTTTTATTGGTTATTCGTCTATAGGATGTAGTTTGTTATTTAATTTCCTTTTTATTCATTTATTTAGCTAGTTAGTTATTTAAAGGTCAGTTTTTTAAGCAATTATATCTCACAAGTTATTGTGAGTTCCTTCGCCAAATGAACAACAGTAGCTATTGCACTTTACATCAGTGGAAAGAAACAAACACAGAAAAAAGATAAACAACTAAGCCAGTTACACAGATAACCCGTTATCAAGTTAGCCAGATAAACAAATAAGATAATCGAACCCAGAACCAAGCTATGGAAGTGTATTATATAACATATCGAACAATAAAAAAATATTTGTCAGCCAAGCTCTGCTACCAGTAATGGGAGTAAAAAAACATAAATTGTTATTCTGCTACCAAAAAAAAAATATCGAGAATAAATGCGGCAATGAGAGCCATTCAAAATCCAAAAATAAAAAGCATTTAATGTACTTGTGGCATTTAATGTACAACGGAAACCTAACGTTAGGCGTCAAAACTTTTCACAATTTCTTGAAGAAAATAAATGATATCCTTTCGCCTATCAAGAATTCAGTTTGTAAAAATAATGTTCTCCAAAGATTACTTACTATTCATGATGTTTTGGGCCTAACGGCTTCCCATGTAACGCTTGTATTCCATCTTCGAAAGTCAAATACGAAGAAAACTTCTCCGTAAATACTGTTACTGGACGCAGTTTCTATTTCCCTTTCTTGAGGTAACGTCATGATCCGCACTTTAACTATTCTGGCCTACATTTGCTTCAGAACCATGGCTCTAAACAATGCGTAAATCTTCAGAACCTTTCATTTCGTCTTCAATCAGATTGTTTCTTTCACCAGGCTTAAGCCATTACTGCACTAACAATATTACACAAGTTTCGATACAAGCTCACATTCACATTGTTATTTACTTTCACATGCCCTATTTATTGCAACAACAATGTAGTTAACGCTAATGACATTAAACACAATATATTCGTCACAGTCACAATCATATGAATATTATTTAAAAGAAGAAAAGGTCAGTTTGTGGATGACAAATCAGTATTAAAGACGAAATTTGTTAATCTGTTGAATCTTATTATTCCAATAACTCAAAACTACAATCTTATTGTTATTATTTTTTATATTTACTATTATTTTCGACAATTCACGTGGAAAAACTATTAACTAATTCTGATGATATTATTTTTTTTATATTTTAATACAAACTTATTGATAGAAATCCAAATTATCTACAAAAGTAAAAATACTTCTATAATTTCTAAATTGAATAGTAAAGAATTAAATCCTGAATCTCTTAAAACTTAAGTGTAATTCATAATACCAGGTTTTTTGGTAAGAAACGCTTTGTTTTTCTGAAACACTGAAATGTCATTACTGTGAAAAACACTTTGAGAAGGTAGGTATGCTACTGAGTAATCGCATGTTTATTTGGGGTCAGAAGTTATTCTGGGACTTAATGTATTTGCCCTAAAGGGTGAATGTCAAGGTCGCTTAAAGATGGAGGGGGTAATCTACTACACCTTTTAAACATTCCAATGATGTTTTTGTGTTTTCTCCATTATTTTCCCCTAAGATCAGAGCATATCAAATGGTTCAAATCACTAACCAATGATTATTTAACATTTGTCCCAATTTGGTTCTTTTCAAGTATTGGTAAATCAAATACAGGTTGATTTTTTTTTTTTTTTTTGGGGGGGGGATGATCAACAGAACAACGCTCTGCACAAATTTGCTATTTAAATTTTAATTTTGTTTAACTACTACATCAGAGTATCTAAGATATTTGAATACTCTATATTTATTATTGGATTGCTGAATTACTGAAAGCTGTATATAATTTTCTTTAAATCATCAATTGATTAATTGATAAATTAATTAATTGATTATTAATTGATAAATGTCAATAATTGATCTTACAGTCTTGTAATTATATTTATAATTTCATTCTATGATTATCATTATTGTAACAAAATAGAATATAATTATTTCTCTTACGCAAATTTTAAGTTCCAAACAATACATCACAGGAACATACACTATGGAAAATTTGTCGTAAAATTATTTAACAAAAAACAATAACAAAATAAAAAAACAAGTTACAGAAAGGGAAAAAAACTATTAATATAACAGTTATAATTTTAGTATTTTATACATAAATTTCATACTTTATATTTTCCAAGTGGTTGTTTAGTGCATTTGTTAAAAAGATATCACGCAATCAAAACAATCAAACTATAGTAAATAGCAAATCACAAAGGTAAAAAGAAATTCCTTGCTTTTATAAAGTAAGTCAACTAGTAAAAGCAAATAAAATATTTTAAAAAAGAAAAAAAAAATCACTCGATGTGTGATAATGCTGTAATTATATCGTTTTAAACTTAAGTACTGTAGCAGTTCCAGGGAGAAATAGGAAAAGGTAGCGATATAGTGGTGGAGATAAAAATCAGTGGAAAATGGGAAAATACTAACTATTTTTACGTCAATAACCCAGTTTTGACGTCCTCTAACTTTCCCGGAACTGCTCCAACTAAACAGCTACAAGGCGAAGGCATTTTAGGATACTTTTTACCACATCCGGAAATTTCTGATCAGTGACCTTTCTATGTTACAAATTACTCAATAAAATGACTTGATTTGCCTAAATAATAATAGAAAAACAACAGAAATATGTTACCATTATAACTATGCCTTCAGGATCAATTGCTCAAGGCACGACGGATCTGCAGGGGCCGACATTGCGAAGGCCAAAAGAAAAAGAAACAAAACAATTCAACGATCTAATAAATAAATGTAGTATTTCTATAAATTGAAGGTGGAATACATGTACAAAAACACTGTTAACTCAAAAGCTGTGATTGCTATATTTAAATCGCTGTAAGTTGTTTCCAATTTTAGACTAAAAACACGTAGAAGATCCATCAAGATATGGTGGGTTTCTTTAGACGTTAAAATAGTTGAAGCTATATTTACTCTTCTAAATGGAAAGATTATTTCCAACAGTCCCAGTTAAAACAGACAAGAAAATGTATAAAAAGCGGAAATTTTTCCATATTGGAGGAAAGGATACAGACCGTAGGGTTTCCTTACTCCAATATTGTAGAACTGGCTAAATCTAAAGTTGTTTTTTTAATACTTTATTTGTTCACCAATTAATTTATTGCTTTTTGGGCAACAAAAACACAGTTGTACTTAAGTTCCTTTCACTAAAAGTCTGCCTCCTGATGACGATCTCTGTACATTCAATATGGAGAGGAGTATTGAGGTAAATATTCGCGTAGGGAACTGCAGAATATTTCAAAATTTCAAATTAAGTAAAAAATGTTTATCTTGTTCTTTCAATTTACGTGAATTATTCTTTCAAACGACTATTAAGCTGTTACGATGTATGTACTTATTAAGTTGTATGGCCCTAAATAGAGAAAGTTATTAAACAGAGCATAGTATTTGCGGTTTCGATAAAATTAGCCGAATCATTTACATAGAAATAAGAAAATAATAATTCAGAAAATATCACATTTAATTATTTTAATTGTATATAAATTAATTAAAATATTTCCTGTCCAATTCAAAATATTTCAATTGCCTTTTACAGGAGGTCTTCCTATTACTGCATAGTTGCATTTTGAAAACCTCACTTCGCGCTCTAAAAATAACAGTTCTTACGGGAAAATAAAAAAAAAAAAAAGGGTTCAAGAGTTGTAACCCTAAACCCAAAAATAGGTAAACTTTACAAGAAAATAGAGAGAACAGCATTACAACTAGAGTAAATAAATAAGCAAACAAGTAAATACTGCATTTTATCGAGTAAAAAAAACAAAAAAAAATGAAGATTCAGCATTTTTTTTGCTTTATGTTTTTTCAAATCATCGTAGATAGCAACTGTTTTGGCTTTAATTTAAATAACATTACAATTGGCATTTTGGTTATCAGTCCACATGCTTAGCAGTCTTCTCTTCTCTTTAATTTCTTTAGACCGTTATTGGCATTGATGAACTTTTCACTATTCTGTTGGACGGATATTCAGTACATGATTAAATGAGAATTCGTGTAATATTATAAACGATCCCTAAGTCATCAAACGCTTTGGAATAAATTCGCATTTAAAAAACACGTGTTGTAGGAGGACTTCCTATATTTAATGACTTAGAATTTAAAAAAAAAAACTACAGAATGACTTCAATAACAGTAATTAAAAATATTACAAGACATACAGCAATTCATAGTATTTTGCTCAAAAGGTCTTGACGTCACATGATAGTGAATAAGTCGAGTGAATTACATAATTAAATAACAACCATACTGTCAATGATGACTAAACTTTTCCTTATTGTCACAAGCATACTTGTATTTATTTCGATGATGTCAGACATAACATTAACTTATTTTCAAGGTACTTCATTTGTACATTTCGGTGTGAATCATTAATTAAAAGGAAGCATGACTTATTTGGAATGGAACGTTAATTATAGAGGATAGGAACAGTTTCTCTAAGGACAATAATTTGAATTTGCAAAGATCCTTGTAGCTGTTTCCGATGATGAATACACTATGGACAATTGCTTCCCGTAATAAAGAAGAAAGATCTGGTAAGTTCAGCCTGTTTTATGGAACAGATGATTCCCAGCATATCTGAAGGACTATTAATGATGGTTACAATTAAATCTATAGACAACGACAGAGAGGGAAACCCCACCATGAAGCAAGAATCCAACAGGAATTTACTGTAATTTTTGTTGAGGCCTAGCGCTCTTTGCTTACTTCATTTTCTGTGGTTGAAGGTGTTTCTACTGCTTCCATGCATATTCGACAGAGATATAGCCGGAGAACTTATTGGCCAGATAAGATGTGACGTTGTGTTATCGAAAAAAGATGATTTCTGCCATCTCAAAAGAATGTCTTCCAGAAGCAGAGCTTCTGAAGAAAGAAAAGCTCTTCTAGATGCAGAAGACGTTGATGCCACTGTGTCTGATACGACTGCCGCATGTCTCAATAGATGTGTGAGCATTAAGGTGATTGCCAGTTGTGATGCTCGGATCATTCAGCAGCACTCGAATCATTAACTTTATATAGCACTGATCTAGTAGATGTCGCATTAAATTACCTTATTATTGTGATATCCCAAAATAAGGATTTGTTTGAAAATACTGATGGTAGAAGATGCCGCGACTGGAAAAGGATATTATAGCCAGCAATAACAGAAAAGGGCCCTTTTTTGAAATCCCTTTTCTGTCTTCAGTAAAAATATTGCATAAAGAAAAAGATAACTTAAGCAAATGATGACGGTTCAAATCGGACAGCAACAGCTTACAAAGAAAATAATCGCATTGATTAAGGTTTTTGAGAAGGCAACTGTCCTTCTGTTGGCTCTACAATACTGAATTCACCACAAATATCAGAGTGGAAAGTTGAAGGTTACAATTTTCCAATTTTGACAATAAAATCCAAGTATTGTATTAACATAACAGAAAGCTGACAATCAGTACTTTATCTACTACTTATGTAAATACTAAGCTTTAATAGAAAAATACTTTGAATGGTTTTCTGTTCTTAGTTCTTTTTCTATAAAAAAAAAAAAAAAAAAAAAAAAAAAAAAAAAAAAATCAGTAAGAAATGTCCTTTTAATTAAGTAAATCTGCCTTTAAAATTTCAGTTTCCTACGATAAATAGTGTATAGTGTATTCACTGCAAGATATTTATTTGCTTCTTCTACAGTTCTTTAATTCTGCAAACTGGCAACAATTTACAACTTAATATATTATAATTTTCTATTAAACAGATAAAAAAATAAAGTATATAGAATACTTAATACTTTACAAGGTTAATATGTTTTCTGGTAATATTGGGCCAAAATCATAAAATTTTTTATAGCCTATTATATAGTTTTACCTAACAGTCTAAATTGAATTATTTGTAATTAAAAAACAGAGAAATAAATATCCCGTACTTCCATGTCGCTTAATATCTACATACAGTAATACCTTGAGATACGAACGCCCCAATATACGACTTTTTTGATATACGACGAAAATTTTCATTTAATTTACGCTTCGAAATACGAAGAAATTTTTGAGATACGAATAGCTGGTACAGGGACGCCATCTTGAATGAATTTAGTTTCATCAAAATTCTCTTTCTGCTTCCAAACACGACGTCTATCCTCCAGCCCATGGATCGACAAGTTATTTCCAACTTCAAGAAGTTGTACACAAAACACCTTTTTAAACGGTGTTTCGAGGTGACTGAAAATATTAACCTCACATTACGTTAGTTTTGGAAGGGCCATTTTAACTTTGTAATCTGCCTTAAACTGATTGATCTTTACTGGCAAGAGGTTACCATGAGAACCATGAGCTCGGTTTGGAAAAAACTGTGGCCCAGTGTTTGTGCTGAGCGTGACGTCGAGGGATTCTAACAGGTAACAGAACCACTTGTTGAGGAAGAGATTGTATCTCTTGACCGTTCCATGGGGCTCGAGGTGGATGAGACAGATGTTGTGAATCTGGTGCAGAAGAACTCACGACGGAGGAGCTGAAGAAGTTACAAGAGATGATGCACTCAGAGGTGACGCAGGAACTCAGCAGTGAGGAGGAGGTGCTATCTTCACGTGAAATTCGTGATATCCTTGCTAAGTGGCAAGAAGTGTCCGATTTTGTTGAAAAGAGACACCCGGAGAAATTGTCTACAGGGAGAGCCAGTGCATTGTTCAATGACACGTGCCTTGCGCATTTTAGAAACATTCTAAAAAAGAGACAGAAACAGATCTCTCTTGATCGTTTCCTTTGGAAAGACCACGTCTTAGTGGCTGGCTATACACCCACTGCAAGTGCGGCCAAAAGGGCCAGACATGAGAGTGGCAGTGATAGTGATTAGTCTTAGTGTAAGTAAAAAAAAGTACATTTAGTAAAAAAATGTAGTACATTTATATCATGCATACAATAAACATTGTATTTATCTTATATTAAATCTATATTTGGTTGGTATTTAAAGCATGGTAATTATTTTTTGGGGGTAAATTCGTATCACTGGAACAAATTAATTCTATTTCCATTAATTTCTATAGGAAAAATTGATTTGATATACGATTTTTTTGATATATAACGATCGTCACGGAACGAATTAAATTCGTATATCGAGGTACCACTGTATTCAATATAATGTTTACATTTAAAATATATATTTTGCGTAAAAAGCAAATGGAATTCAGAGTGAACTTGAGGGATTTATGTAATATCTTCCAAATATATAAAACAAGAAAAATATATTTAAAATATAAAATAATATAAAAATATAGATAAAATATAAAATAATATAAAATATAAAATAATATAAAAATATATAATTACATGTATACTTAAAATAAGAGGAAGTTGTTTTTTGTTTTGTTTTGTTTTTTTATTTAATTTTTATTATATTTACAATATATATCTAATAAATTTTTAATGTCTATAATATCTACAAAACATTTTATAGATAATATTAATAATTGCTTCCTTTTCCTAGAATCTGGAAAGTCGTTAATTTAGTTATGAATCATGAATGGAAATTCATAGATAGCGTTCATGCGGAAACAGAACCGGTTCCGGCAGAAAAACAATTTGTCTCAATTCATTTTAATACGAAATGGAAGATTTGATTTAAATAATAATAACTCGTAAATGCTTTAAAGCTGGGCGAATAGGTAGCAACATGCGACAATATTGCTGGACAATATTGCTCATTTTTATTACTGACAACCGTTATCACGCGCGAACACACAGTTGTTGCTACGTGTTCGCCCAGCAAAATGGGCAATATTGGGCAATATTGTTCATTTTTATTGCTGGAAACGGTTGTCAGCAATAAAAATGAGCAATATTGTCCAGCAATATTGCCGCTTGTTGCTACGTGTTCGCCCAGCATTAGATATGCACACCTTCTTAATATTTCTTTTTTCTTATGGTCATGAAAAACAATGATTTAAACATTAATTTTATATAAAATCCTTCCCTAACTTCAATAATTGCTTCTTCTCATGAAAATAATAATAATAATTAATTAATGATTTTATAATAATATTATTTTTGTAATATTAAACTTTGTGTCTTAACTCATATAAGCTTTAAAGTCAATATACATTATGAAGTTTAATATGCAAAATTATTTATTAATATTTTCAATAAATTTAATATTTTTTATTTTTATTTTAAACAATGATGTTAAATTTCTTCACCTTCCAGCAATTTTACAGTAATGGCGGATTTGAAAGAAGAATTTTTAATTTGAGTTCTTACGTCATACATTTAATCAATCATTCAATGTCCTAATCCTGGACCTTTTCCCGATAATCGTCTTTTGTATTAAAATGTTGCTATAGACTTAATAAATATCCCGTTAACTGATCTTCATAGTTTTTTTGTTTTTGTTTTTTTTTTTCTCTTCGTACACTGTTCAGAAAATTTCCATAGTACAGAAAAGCCTAATTAAATAAAATCTTTTTCTTGACTTCTAAATATACTTATTTTAATTTAAAAAGACACGTCCTTATGTCTAGACTTCAACTAATTAAAGCAAAAAGCAGAAAAATACCGAATGTACTTTCGAAGCTTAACGTCCTGCAAATCTAAAATTAAAACAGATTTAAATTTTTAAAAAAACTGTTATCCTGCTAATTAATAGTTAATTATAGTTAATTTAGTTAATTATAGTTAATTAATTATGAAGTTTGATTACGTAGTCGTTCAAAAAGTAAACCTAAAGCTTTTATAGTATTTCGCAAGTTAATACATTTAATGCACGTTAAACCTTCTTACATGTGAATTTTTCGCCTATGCGTTTGATTTATCCTGTTATTAAATGCCTTTTGTGTCCATCTCTTAGAAGGACAAGAAATTTACACTGTACTGGTCACAGCGAATTTTCTATTGTTGTCTGCGTTTACGGGATCCCACTTCCGAGAGCAGGAGAAGTATCATAGGTTTTCGCTTTTACTGATGACACCCATTACTTGACGCAGTGGATCCACTACTTTTTTTCTTTTTGGTCCATGTTGCCTTGGTTACATTGTATATCTGACAAGTAAACTCTACTTCTTCTCCACTTCAACGAATGCAAAGAAAAGAGGCAACATGGAGCAAAAGGCAAAAAAGCAGTGGACCCATTGCATCACAAAATGTAAAGGATAGATCATCAGTAAAAGCAAAACCTATAAACTCAAGAAAAATGTAAAAAGGATACATAGGCTTTCACTCTCTTCTGAGCTTAATCATCGAAGGTAAATCTGACTGATGAGTCCTAATAAGGACGAAACAGCTGTCCCAGATTCCCATCGTTGATGGCTCTAGGCGTGAAAGCAAACGTTTTCATTGTTTTTCCGTTTTTCATGTTACATTCAATGCACGGAAAACCATCTTACAAATTTCTTCTTTAAAACTTAAATTACGCATAAAAAAAAAAATCGGTTAGAAAATTCTGATTTTTTACTTTATTTACCAACTTAAAAAAAAAAGTTGAGATATCTCATTGCAGGCATCTTTGCCCTTGGGGTCGCAGAAGCGAAGATTCCAGGACTTCCAAACCAACGAGACAGTTGACGTCGAGTAGACTGCCTTTAACCCCTTGGAAAGAAACTTGGTCCCAATTTTTTCCAGAAGGCTGGGTGGATCCTAGGACGAAAATTTATGAGAAAATTGCCGATCTCTGCGGGAATTGAACCCGGCTCCTCCAGCACCCCAGTGCATTACCACTGAATCACCAGGCCCACACTTTCTTAAACTACTGTTTCAATTTTAGTTTTTCTCAAAAAAAAAAAATCGCTCATTTCAAATCTTTATTAGTTTAATTTATAATATTAACATTAATGTAAGACAGAAACAGAAAAGAAAATTACAATAAAAATCTTAATTTATAATCTTTATTTTATTTACTTATTTTCCGTTTCTGGTTGTGGAAAAAACCTTAATTGCTTCTGAGGAATATGTCATTGTCATTACTGATACCTAGAGTCCTTTTTTGTGACAAGCGGAAGTAGGAGTGAGTCTGCGCGTATCGGGGGAATTTCTTATGTTAGCGGAAGTTACATCACGGCCAAGGATTTCCTGAAGTTAAAGAATCACTTCGATGAAAGTTAAGGAAATGTTCTGATTTGAAGTGAATGTATTGAAGTCTACAGATTTTTTTTTTATCTTTTCCTTTTTACTTCCATTTCCTTTCATACCGGAAGAAAATTCACAATTCAAGATCAGAATACATTAGCAATGCTCAAATTTGTATCAATTGCTATCCTGGCATTTCCTCAATATTAATGAACTGAGTTCATAATAAAGGGTTTAGTGAATTTGTAATGAGGCGACTGTGCATTACATATAAAAATACCAATGTAAGAGGTACAAAAATATGTGCTGATTTTTAGAAAATAACTATACATCCGAAATACTTTATTGATAGTACAATTCGGAAAGTGCTTTTCTATTCGTCAATAATTACGATTATGTCATGCACTGAATAAAGCCAAGGCCTCATAGAGATACAGACCCGGGCGCGGGTTATTTGCTTCCAGAACTTACTGTTAAATCTGAGGCAAATCAAAGGTTTCATTATGCATTTAGCATCTACCTATTGAATATTTACAAAATGAATTTTTATAAATTTATAATACACAACTACTTAGGTTTCATATAATCGAATATGTCACTACAAAATATAAGGTCTTTAGTAAAGCTAGTATATTATCATCAAAATGGCAGCTCAACATTTTCTTAAAAACATGGTCATACTCCGGAATCTATTTAAAACTAGAAAATTGCTATAAAATAAGTCCAATTCCTAGTTATAAGAATTTTTTTTTATTAATTTCAAACAGTGTGTAGCATTGAAATTATCGGGATTGTCGGCAACGCCATGTTTGATGACGTCATCACTTATGTTCACGTCTGATTAAATTTCAATAAATAAATCCAAACAACTTCTGTATAATTATTTACTTTTTAGAAAAACAATGCCACCAACTTTATCTTACTGAAATCCTCTTAGCATCCAACTCAAACATATGCTTTTTACACTCTTAATGTTGTATATATATATCTCCGTACTAAATGTATCTGAATTCTAAGCTTCGCAAACAATTGTAATTACCGTATTCCGTCGAATCTAAGCCGCACCCCAAATTCTCAACACGTTTAATGCAGCATTTTGTAAAAGAATGTATTGTAGAAACTCTTCGATTCTAAGCCGCACCCGATTTTCGGTAGCATTTCTATTGGAAAAAAAGTGCGGCTTAGATTCGAAGGAATACGGTGGTAGCATTACACTAATTAAAAACGATAGTTTGGAGTTACAAACTTTGAATCAATTCATTTCGACTTGAATACGTCACATTTAATGTTTACTCTTAATTTTTATTATAATCATCAAAATTTAATTGTAAGCCAATTTTATACGGAATTCTTTTAACAACATTTTATTCTTTTCTTTGTAAATTTTACAGGGTCGAAGTGTTAAAAAATCGACAGAGCCTACGCTAAAACTAAAAGGTCTGACTACAAAGTACGAATATAAAATTTTTCATTCATTATTTAATTATATACAACCAGAAATTATCAAAAAACAAAAAACTAGCGAAGCAATTTAGGATATCTTTGTATATCTAAAGTATAAAAGCTTCCGTCCAAATCATACAGTCAAAAAATTTTCTGGAATTAATAATCAATAATCATAAGCAACCATTAGATGAAACTGTGGCAAAACAAAATAACTTTGAAGAATTTCCAGCACACACATATACATATATCGATATCATAATCCAATTGAAGCATATACGGAAATATGAATCATATACGGAAGCATATAGCTTTATGACAATGCAAAATGAAAGAATTGGGAAATGTTCAAAAGTTATATTAAATATAATATTGTTTATTGGCTTTCTTTTCAGAAAACTACTAAATTTCCGAAGGAGAGGTGTTCATGGGCATAGGGGAACACTGAACTTAAGAAGAAAAAAAAACAATCCCCCCAGGACATTTATTAGTGAATAGCCATTAGGCAATGTTAATCATTTTTATTGAAATGCTTATTGTTTCACGAATTTCCAAGAATGTTCTAGAAACGAGGCCGAAGCATTATTGAGGCTAATTTTACATTGCTATCCACTTCCGCTTTGCCAGGAGGGAGGAGTCTGGGTCGGCGACTAGGAACCAACAAAACGTAGTCTTAATTAGGATCAATAAAATGGAACGAGTCAATTTCTTCCGACATCGTCTTGGTATCTTCTTTGGATCTAGTTCCTAATAGTAAGAAAATCAGGAAGCAGAAAATATTAGAAAGATCCAGTTCCGTCGGCGACAGCTACCGTTGGCTAGACCTGATATTATTGTATTTGTTCAATGTTGCGTTGAAATTTGATATTCCTCATTTCCTTAATCAATAAACATTGAACTTTTTCTCTTTTCAGGAAGTTTTGTAACGTAAGTGGCAGCAGGTAAGTGATAAAAAAATGTTAAATATGTCTTCTTGGCACAAAAGCACCACAAAACAGCGGGACATTATAAATATCTTAAATGTTTAATTCAGGGGCGTAAATAGAAGTTTACAGAGGGTGGGGCGAACTAATAAAAAAAAAGATCGTCTTCAAAATTTTCGGGGGCGGGGCGGCGAGATCCCCGCCTATGGTTTGATTTTGCTGCAAAAACAAAACGCAATTAAATAAAGAACTCTTTAGAATCCAACATCTTAAAAGAGTCGTTCTTGAGTTATGTTTTCAATCTCAGATGAGGGAAAAAAATTGCATTTAAAAAAATAATCCGCATATTAATCTTTGAAAATATTCATATCCACTCTCATTTATAATTTTTTTTTTTCTATACACGTATAATTTTAAATAAAATTTAAAAAAATTTTATCTCTGATTTTAGCAATGGTAAAAACATGACTAAATGCATGACGTATTTAAATATTTTCAGATTATTGTTAAAATTAGGAAAAAGGAACCTTTAAATATTTTGTCTCACAATAATAAAGCATTTACTTTAATGAAATAAACTATTTATTTCATTAAATAGTATTCTATTAAATACAATTCAGAATATAGGAATAGAATATAAAAACAATGCAAGATTTTAATAAATATATTATCGGACTGAAATAATGGAGTATTTTCACCGACTCCTCCCTTTATAAAAAAAAACTATTCTGTCTCTTGTGTTAATGCCCAGCTATGATATGGACTACGTAACTATTCCCCTACAGTCAACATAGGTTTAGCCCTGGTACAGTTACGTTTTGCATTTCTTTTGTTAAAGAATGTGTTTAAAACTCATTTAAAAATCTGATGTTTAGAATTAGCAAGACATGAACCAAAACAAAAAGGCCTAATTGTAGAGATATTTCTTCTGTATCAACTGTTGGGGTCAAAGCAGGTCATCAAGGTACAATTGTTTAATTGTAGCCTACTAATGCATTTTACAAATAAAAATGAAAAAGAAAACAAAAATGACCTTGACTTTCAAATTTCTTGAGGCGGATCATCGTTAATCCTCTAATATGCAAAAAGTCTTTTCACAGTTAGCTAAGATTGCATGAAATGACCCATAATTTAAGACCCACGTTGAAAGTTGTGCTCCATATCACTTGTTAAATGACCCACATTTTTTTCTTTCAAAACAATGGCTCGTTTACTGAATAAAGACAAGCAAGTGGAGAAGTGTGTAGATCAAAGTACATTCAATATACACTCAATAGATTAACGTATTTAGGACTCTTATTGTCAAGTTCAATTCTACCGTAAGACATCGAATACACTAATATCTACCTTAGTTACTGTTTAGAAAACAAGCAAAGGTCCTGAAGTTTAATCCTCTGACATTTAGAATTCAACGAAGAATTTTGATAATCTTGCTATACACCAAATTTCATGAAAATTAGTGTTTTGGTTATATGGGCTTTCCACCTTAGTAAGGGGATTCGGTTCTCTTGTGGGTTTCGTGGTGGACGATCGGGAGGTTTTCTCAGAGTTCTCCGTTTTCCACGCACTGCTTTAACCGTTCTTTCTTCATCATTCCCTCCGTATATCCTTCTTTCCGTGGGATAGCAGTATATCTAAGATCGAGGTGCTCGGCTTCCCTGCCACCCACATATAATATATTATAAAATAAAGAGAACATTAAAAACTTTTTGCTACAACTACAGAAACTTTGATCTGATTGAGTGTTGACATTTTTATAATTGTCTGATGGCATTTATTACATTATAAAAAAAGTGTATTGTTTTTATTTATCTTTAAAAAAAAAAAAAAAAAATGTGACTATATCTGTTGCACTTAAAAAAAGAAAGTTGTAAATTCTCAGTTGAAATATTTCATCTGTTCAAATTTTTTTATAAACAATTATAGCTATAGCAATAGATGAGACCAAATTATTTACCAAGTGACATCCTGGAACAGCTTCGAGATGAGTAATTCTTATTATTGCGTAATTGTTGTAAGTAAGTTAAACATTAGATACAAATAAGTTAATGAAATAAATAAGTGCATTCAATAAGTTCCTTAATTTACGTAATTTCGTAATTTATAGTAATTTCTATAAAAGACAAATTCAATTCAAACAAAATTAAACTATTGAGTAATTATATTAAAGAAGGACCAAACACACACAATAAGTAAAATAAATAAATATAAACACTTCATTATAAAAACTTCATGACATGTTTCGAGGATAATTTCGATGGAGACTTTGTTAATAAAAACAATGAGATACTATAACACCGAAATTTCGGTGACTAATGCCCTACAATATAACTTAACATGACCATTTACTGTTTGTATTGATAGTTCATATAATAACGTTGCACAACATCTTTATTAATTTTGTAACAATTACTGTAAACTATTGGATTATTACCGTGTATTGATTTGTTGAAATTCTTTTCTGGCTCAAATATTATGTTCGGAGCCATAGAGTTTTCCTTTATATTATGTTTATCATCTGAGGAGGAGGATTAAGATCCTCGAAACATGTCATGAAGTTTTTATAATGAAGTGTTTATATTTATTTATTTTACTTATTGTGTGTGTTTGGTCCTTCTTTAATATAATTACGCACATCATGACTGATAATTATTGAGTAATTAGTTTCTAATAACTAGCATTAAATATTTTAATTTATTTCACAAAGTAATTATAAATATTTTTAATGTAGAGTAGTTTTTAATTAAAAAAAATAATATTTTGCATTAATTTTAATGTTTTGTGTTTGTTTTTTCATGTGAAATATCCATTAAATATTTTTTTTGAATTATCTTTACCACATCTTTGAAGACAGAAATCTTTGCAATCAGCAACTCTTACTTAGTAGTGTTCTTTCACTTTTGTAAACACGTTTTTATCATTGTTACGTCACGGGTTAGTTCTCTTAAGAGAGTTACGTCACTTCCGATGCATAATACAAGAGATAAGACACAAAAGATTAAACATTTTCTTACTGAATGCAAATTCTAAAGATATAAAAGATGAAGAGGTCAGTGCCCCCCCCCTCCTATTTTTTTTAAAGTTAGGATTGTCCGATTTAATGGTATTCGTCCCATCAAGAATAAAAAAAAAAAATCTTAGTCACGGTAAGTTAGTTCTACATAAATGTAATTCTTCTCTCTGTACATAAAGAAATCTTCAAATAAACTAGTTTTGTACTATTTCAAGTGTAACAAATAGACAAGAACTAAAATAAGAAATTAAAATCAGCACAAACTTCTAAAGCTACTTGCTTTACGAAGGAAAAAAATACAGTGGGACCTTCTAAAAGTAAGAAAATAAAATAATTTCAGTACAATTTATACACTAGGCTCAGAAATGAAGTACATGAGCGAATAAAACGTTCCTAAGACTGTCTTAGTAAGATAGCTCCTAAGACAGCGTTTCGTACTATTTGGAGCTCATCAGTCGCGCAAATCTGATTCAAATAAAGGAAAAATGTATTGATGATCTTTAAAAATTGAAAAAATAAAACAAAAATAACTAAAAAAGACAAGTAATATATTTAATAATAAATTTAGAATGAAAGTGAAACAATTAAGTCATGTGCCTGTTACGTAAGCCAGCTTTAAATGACTTAATTGGATAAGTTTTTTCGCAACGCCGTTGAAACATTAAATCTCAATAGATAACATCATTCAATCAGAAGCTTTTGTTTTCATCGTTCGTGATTTTTTATTTAACGTCCTTATCCTTCATCTAGGGTAGACAGGCCAGGAGGCAATGCTCCTGTGATCACCAGCCATCGGGACTAAGCCGAAGGACTAATCCCAAGTTCGTTGTTGTAATCCCCCTTGGGTGAGAAATGTGATACCCATTGGGTAGACGGCTGGGTATAACTTCGGTCTCTGGAGGCGAATGACCAAAGCAAAGATATCCTGGTTCTTCAATCGTAGACAAGCGCCTTACCACGGCCCTGATAGTTCAGAGGACTGTGGCCTCACTCATAAGGTGATCTGAATACTTCAGTTTTATTTACAGAATTTATCGGCATATAACATGCACCCTAATTTTCAGAAGGAATTTTCAGTAAAAAAATATATTTGTAGCACTTAAAAGTAGTAAAGGCATATAACACGCAAGTAGAATTTCAGCCCTAAATTTTAGGAAAAAAATTGAGTGTTATACGCCGATAAATACAGTACTTATTTATTTATTTATTTATTTATTTATTTATTATTATTATTATTATTATTATTTGCGGTTGACTGATTAGACATGTTTCTTTATTTTGTAGGATGATTTAAAGTTTTTACAGCGGACAACACCAGATTATCTTTTTCTAATATATTTTGTAGCTTTTCCGTTAAATATTATAGAAATTAATATATAAGTTGCCATTTTCAAAATTGCGCTTCAACTGCAATGCGTTTTAGGAAGATTGAAAAATTTCGAAACTTAAAAATGCTGATTTAAAAAAAAAATACCAACTTAATTTAACATCTTAGCTACAAGAATTAAAATTAAGTTTCAACACAATCAGTTTAAGAAAACCTACTTCCAAAACATGCCTAAAACATGAGATAGTCTTTAAAAAATGCACAAGATTTAATGCAAGTCATCAGAATCAACAATCAACGAATACTTAATTCATTTAGTACTAGACGTAAGTGATCGCTGAAAAATTCCTTGCAATAACCCGTGATGAAAAATTTACCGCGATTTGTTCTTTAACCCAATGTGGTACATGAAGTTATCGTAGTATTATAGGTTTATTCTAACATTTATAGGATTTCTTTTATAATCAAGATTATTCAAAAAATTTCTTGCATTAGGAAACTGAAATTTTATCGGTAGCATCGTCGTCCCTCTAGTAAAAGGAATATCTCTATTGATTTTGCTCCGTATTGGACTCGAAAAGAATAATTTAGGGAACTAAAGTCGTTTGGTTAGGACAAATTATCGATTAGGGGCTGTCCAAATATTACGTAAACACATTTTTAGTCATTTTAGACCCCTCTCCTTGGTGTAAGAAATATAAGCAGATGCCCCGCCCCCTATTGCTTACGTAAGATTTTCCATATCATTAACAGTAAATGTCACTGAACAATAAATTAAAACAGTCAAAATTACAGGATGCTCACTCCTGAATTAAAATGTAACAAATTAAATATAAAGTATACATGAAATGCAGAGGAAAAAGTCTATCCCGGGCAGCGCACTCTCTCGCGTGCATTTTTGTCTGTCTTACGTAAGAATTGTTCTGATCCCAGTTTCCCCTTTTCAATAAAACCCCTTCCACATCCCCCTTTAATGCTTACGTAACACTTAAACGGCCTCTTACATACTATAATCACGAGAGCTAAAAAAAGCTACTTATCTAGGAAAGCTGAAATTTTAATCGCACATTAATGAAATTGAATTTATTTCGCTTTTATTTTAACAGAACTCAGAGCTGAAGGTACTTAAGAAAAAAAAGTCAATAGAGAAGCTCTCAAAAGTGACTCATCACAACAAAACGACGCTAAATATCTCAAAACTTTACTCGTAGTTTAGATCATTCATTATCTTTATAACAAGCACACTTGAATCGTACAAAGAGAGTATTGGAACGCTAATAGCTACGTACTCCTCAGAAACTACATATTAAAAAAATGCTATCGAAAAAACCTACGAAATAAGAATGTGACATAGGGATAAAAAATAATAAAGTCACACACAATTCCAGTTTTATTTATAAAGAAATTGAAATTTAGAAATGGTTAGATATGGTTAGGTGGTGGACAAAGACTCCATTTCCTTGTCGATTAATCATCGTCATTGTGGTTCCTAGGAAGCAGCTACTTGAGGAACTACCTTCCTTAGATGTCCTCAATCACAAGCGACCTTTTTTTTATCCATTACCTCAGGCGGAAATACCAGCAGATCCCTCAGCGCCGACATTGATTTGTAGCTACGTAATCACAGTGGAAATCAAAGGAATGTATAGTTAATAAGCCTACTTTTGACTGGCGATTTTGTTTGGTTTTTTTAAACTTAACTTCAGATGAAAAAAAAAAAAGTGTTTTACCCGTATGGTAAATAAACTAATACAGAAAGAAAAGCCAATCATGTCATCAAAAAAAAAAAATATTTTCTTACGTTTTGGAAAAGACTGGAATATCATTTATTTCATATCTAATTCTGAGTAGATGAAAAAAAAAGTTATCGCCCCCCCCCCCCCCACAAAAAAAAAAAAATAAATTTCAACTTCCACGGATTCATCAGCCCAACCCCGTCTCCCCGATAAAAGAACCAGAAAGGCAAGATTAATTGAAATAGAGAGGCAATTTTAATTTATTCATATACTGGTTTTGTTCTTGTTCCCCCTTTTTTTAATAAAGCACGTTAAATGCTTTATTTAGCTTAAATATTAATTTCTATAAACTATAAACTATAAACAAACTATATGGCAATAGGTGCAACTTCAAAAAAATCTCATTTTGGAAAATGGAAAAGGAACTATAAATCACTGCAATGAATACGCATATTTAGGAGTCAAAATTAATAAAAACGGAAATCATGAAGAGGATATAAACCACAGAATTAACAAAGAATTAACACAGAATTTTTTTAACGATCAGCAATATCAAAATTAAACAGCATTTTATGGGATAAAGACATTACTGTAAAAACAAAAACACACATATATAATACAATTGTTAAGAGCACAATAACATACGGTTCAGATACATGGCACTTAAAATCAGGAACGAAGGCAAAATTACAGTCAACAGAAATGGATTTCTGGCGGAGATCGGCAAGAATTTCGAGGAAGGACAAAATTAGAAATACAGTCATAAAAGAAAAAATGAAGGTGCAGGGAT
This sequence comes from Thereuonema tuberculata, assembly GCA_023159025.1. Taxonomy (NCBI): domain Eukaryota; kingdom Metazoa; phylum Arthropoda; class Chilopoda; order Scutigeromorpha; family Scutigeridae; genus Thereuonema; species Thereuonema tuberculata. The sequence goes on along the minus strand of JAFIDM010006943.1, from coordinate 51,671,186 downwards.
CCCTTGTAGAATCAGTAAAAACTACACAATTAAGATGGTATGGTCATATGAAGAGGATGAAGGAAGAAAGAAGAAGATACATGAATGGGTACCAACAGGAAAAAGAAAGAGAGGAAGACCAAAATTGACATGGATGCAAGGAATAAATGAAGTAATGAAAGAAAGAAGATTAGAGGATGGGGCTTGGGAAGATAGAGAGGAATGGAAGAGGATGATACAGGCATAAAATGGGTATAGGAAGATGTCAAAGACATTATGAAACCTGGAAATAATAATAATAATTAATTTCTTTTGAATTGTTTTCTAAATAAGTTAATTAAATAACTGAAAAGCTAGAGAAATTAAATTTAAATTAGAAATAAAGTAATTGAAAGCTGCAACTTATTGTTGTTTTAATTTCAAATTGAAGTTGAAACTAAAGTAGATGATTAAATGTTAAATTATTTTTAAAAAAATAAAGAAGAAAAAGAAAAAGAAATTTATTAATCAGGAAGAATTAGTTTTTTTTTTTTTTTTTTAATTGGATTTTTTTTCCTTATGTAGAATTGTTTAATTCACTTTCTTTATTTGATTTTGGAGGAAAAAAAAAAGTTTATCACTTGATTCTTATCTTTTGTTACTTGTTTTTATATCCCACGGGAAGTTAAGTCACAAGAAAAATGTTACAGAAAAACAGGACAAAGTTGTTCTAGAATGTACTATAAAGGTGTCCCTCAGTTCGTTTCTCTTTTTCTTGGTTCTCTTTTATTACAGGATGTTGTTTTTCACTGAGGCGTATGTAATCGACACTCTCTGTTTAATAGACATCGTAAAAAATATTTATTCATCTACCACTGAAGGCTTTAAAATATAATCCTACATCAAAAACCACCGCTACCTCCGTCTCTAACGCAATCTCAGAAACTACTTTTCCAAGTTAGCTGAAATTTTAATGACTATTTTAGATTGCACAATTTGAATTCGCTATTTGAATCTTCTGCAAAATGGGCCCATAGCTGAGATTTTGAAATCAAGAATCACGTTCTAATGGGTTTTTGAAAGGAAAGCATGTCAGCTAACATTTCTTATTTTGTTCTCTTGTTTAATTCAATAATTCAAGCTCAGAGAAAAATAAGAAATACTGTTCGTTTATTTGGGCGAACATAGTTATTTAAAGACAAATATTTTAAGCATATTTTGTACATTTTAAACTTATAGGCTATTTATTTAAACATATATTTTTATACATATAGTTATATACAAACGTATAACTTGGAAGTTTAAATTTCCAAGAAAAGATTATCTTAGAAATATTAAACTTTGAAAATTTGATTTTTATGTAATCGTTATTTATTTTTAATTTTGATAATCTATTCAGTTGTCAGCCAATTATCCTTCCATTCATGGTCTTAGTATACTTCGTTTACCCTTTGAAACAATTTTTTTCTAGTTTCATGTACTTCTCCTATCCATTCTTCCAAAAACTTCATTCCATTTTAATTCTGATTTTAATCCAGTTGTTCGTAGGTTCAATTTATCGTTCTTCGTTATGGAACTGTGGAATTTCTGATTTTTATCTCGTAAGGATTAAGGTCTGATTATTTTTGATGTTTTCATTTTCCTGTTTGGATATAGGTATTTGATCTCTCGATATTTTTTTTAAACCCGCAGGGTAGTGATCTATATTCGGGCAAACCAAAGAACGACCGTGGCCACCAGATGTCGCAATAGTAGAATTTGAATCGATTGTATATGTCAGTGTTTATGGCGGGAAAGTGCTTGGCTTCTGATTGGCGATTGTGAATAGTTTCTCTATACAAACTTCAGTCCTGGAATGATTAAGAGATCATTGTTGTAGTTCAAGGTCAGAGTCATTCTTTCGCTAGGAGGACTTTAGGTTTGAAACACCCTCCGTTTTTTCATTGGAAGGGCCATGGGTGTACCAACAAAAGCAATTATGTCACTGAGGCCTTTGGGCCTATTTTGCAAGCCATATTAACTTTTTTACAGGAGAAACATAGACCGAAGAGAGAAGGAAGCATGAAAGTCCACATCGGGATTCGAACCCACGTTCAAACGTATCAGCCGCATACTCTTAACCATTTGACTGTTCGAGAACGACTGTAACCCACTCAATGAGAAAAAATTTTTAGAACAAAAAGTAAATAAATAAATAAATAAATAAATCAATAAATAAATATAAAACACAATTTTAAGTCAAAAACGCATTCCCGTCAGACTAACTATAACTCAAAAGCATTATACCTTAGAAAGCTGAAATTTTAAAGTTTAGGATGTTATGAGGAAGATCCCTATTGATTGTAGCAAAAATCAGACCCCAATAAATAAGGAGTACCGAGCTAAACTTATCAAAATTAAATGAAAAGTTTTATATTTTGTTTTGTTTTTCTTTTGCAAGGTTGAGAATTTGGGAAAGTTCCCAATTATATCTTGTTTATAGAAGGTTAGACGGAAAATTATAAAAAGAAAGAAAAAAAATTAATTTATAAATATGTTATATCATAAATACAGTAATGAGAAAAATATAGGCTTTTCTCGCTATTTACACGAGAGCAAGGGAAAGAGAGACGTAGGAAAAACAAGAACTTCGACAGCGTTCCAGGTTCCTGACTCTATTGCAAATGAATATGAAGGATCCGGGTGGAGAAGACAGAAAGCGTTGACATAATTCCAGACAAACTCTACTGAATGAAGATTAAACAACATCCGTATCCACCTGCTCTGCTACCACACCTTCACTTTGGTTGAAAAATGGGCACAGGATTTTGACCAGTATTGGATTTTGAACGCTAAGAATTTCTATATTAGTAATATAACACTTAAGTACTGATATCGTAATTTCAATTTTAAAAAAAAGTAGAATTAAATATTACTTTGTTTTATTCCTGTAAAATTATTCCAATTATTCCTGTATGATATATTGAAATTACCCAATTCTGTAAGAATTTATTAATAAATTAAATTAAATATATATTTGACTACTATAACTCCTTAATATAAATATAATACTATATATACTTAATATAAATATATGGTAATAATTATTAAGTGTTACCTTTTTTTAATTTTAAATAGTAACACTATAGAAACTATTTTTTTATTATAATTATACAATGGAATTTTAACTAAAATAGTAATTATCAGGTTTATTTTTTTATTTTTTATTTTATTTTTATTAATTTATTTATTTACAGTGAAATTATGTGTATTCATTCAAAAAGCAATCATCATATCTTGAATGGTAGAACAATAATTATTTTTTTTCTTTTCACTTTAATAAAATACATCAAAATACTGTAAACATCTACTTGACTTAGTAAATTTTATAAACAATCCCTACAAAAAGTCGTCATAACAATTTTCGTTCTCCCTGGCTATCTGTTTTATATTGAAATTATAAAACATTACAGTCGCTATTTTCTAACAAGATAACGTTAAATTTACATACAAAAAATGTCAGACTCCAAAGAAAATAGTTAATCCGGAGCACAGCTTTTTTTGAAGGTAATCATTATGCTGCAGCAGTTCCAAGGTGTTTTATTACTGCTTTTTTTAACTCGCGAATCCCTTTCTATCTTAAACCTCTATCTTAAATCTCTATTATTTGAATGCTAAAAATGTTTAGGAATTAGAGATAAAAAAATATAATAACTTCATAAGTTATTAGAAGACAATTGGATAAATATTTCATTAGAGTATGTTTACTATGAACCGTGGACTCCTCTATGGCAATGCTTCATTTATAGAAGCAGTCTACTCACCTATTTAATAGGAGAAAAGAGTGGTTCTCAATTTTTTTTATTGTTTTGCATCTGTTGTATTGTCAACTTTTAAAGAAACCGTGGTCTTATTTTAATGGAAACCTCCCTTTTTTTAAAACAGTAAAGCTTTATTAATACTTTTCGGTCTCAGGCGTATTTTTTTTAAAATTCTTTTCTGAATCATTTTCTTTGGTCAGTTTAAGAATAATATTGAACTCCAACGAAAATCATAGCGATTGGAGTACCAAAGTACTTTGAACATCTGTACGAGTTTCACCAATAAGGTTTTTCACGTTGTAATATTTTTATTACAGCAATTAGTTATAATAGAATTTAACTAAATAATTTTGGGGGGCTTTTATCCATTAATTCCTAACCGCATGTTGCATTAACAAAATAAATAAATAATAAAGTACTTTCTTATTTCCACATCTTATCAGTTAAGAAAAATAATAATAAAAAGCATTAAACTCAATGTTAATAAAAATCTCAACGACAACTGTCATTGATCATTTCCATTTTTTCCAACGGCCGATTAAACGATTTTCCAACGAACTTTGTAAAATTGGGAAAGTTTCGTAATTTGAACCAAAGCTCCATATATTGCCTTGAGATGTCCAAGGTCGAATTTCCGTGAAATCAGGCATGCCGTTCTCAAATTATAATATTGGCTTGGAACTACCTCATAAAATTCTTGCACAATAACATTAAGAATCCTTTATGTTCTTATTGATGCGAGACCATCATACGTCGCTTAACTAAGTAAAGAGCACATCTACTTCAATGTGTTCATTTGGTTAAGAAATATCGTTATCTTATCATTTGCAGTTTAAACCAAGGACCCAAATTACAATCAACTTTGAAATGTTATTAATTATTACTATTCTTATCAGAAGATATAGGACCAATAAAAATAAAAAAATACTCGAAGCTTTATATGATTCTCAAATAAACTACACTCAAATAAACTAAAACTACTTTTACTAGTTAAAATAAGTAAAAGTAGTTTTAAGTAATTAATGAAAATAACAAAAAATTTAATGAAAAAATTTGGAATAATTTAAAGGAAAAAAAAAAAATTTTGTTTACTATTTGAGAGTAACTAATAAAACAATAATTTGCGTAACTAGACTCCACACTAAACTGAAAATAAAAAATAAATGAAAACATCTTGCTAGGATATTCTAACAATCAATAGTTATAGAGAAAGGAATAAACATTATATTGTAGAAAACTTATTCATATTAATAAATAAAAATGTTAACAGTGCCTTAAATGGATTATCGAAAACACTGATAAAAGAAATAACCCTACATACTTACTTTTACCGTTATTTCAATTTATTATTTTGCTTTCAAACTGAAAGAACTAACTTGTTTTCTGTACATTCTAAGCTTGTAGTCTTTTCAAATGGCGTATATTTTTTTTTTTTTTTTTTATCATTTCTATAAGCTATATTCCATTCCAATACTGTATTCCATTTACGTACCAATGTCGCATTTAATTATGAAAGTTGAAATGAAAATAAACTCAAGATAATTTAAAATCGGAGTCTTTAAAGGTTGTCAAGCAATTACGAGAATCACACTAAAACGACCGGACAGATTTCCTTAAAATTACTTATAAGCAATAAGAATATGAGTACGGTTGCTCTCCAGCCTTTCCTCTCATCCTTCAGACAATAACCTCCGAAATCTCTCGCTAATAAGGACCAGAATGATTTTTTACGTTTGTTTATTTATGATCAAACTTAAATTATAAACAAAATATTTTGTTTTCCGTCCCATTAAAACTGACCCTCCAATTGTTTAACCTTCACAAGCGTATTATTAGTATGTTACAAGTGATATTTGTTTATTAGTTTATAAAGGAGGTAAAACCTTTATTTTCTCCTTGTTCAAACAGAAGCAAATAAGATAACGAATCAGTTGGTTAGTTTATTTTTAGATTCAAATAACAACCAGTTATTTCTGTTCTGTTGTCATAAACAATAAAATTGTTATTGTCATTTTTTAATTATTATTTAAAATTTTTCTTATTTATTGATTCGGAGTTAACATTCCAGGAATTTTGAATTGAAAAACATTTTACTTAAAATATAACTTATTCCATTCAGACATTTTATTCATTGAAGATTCTAGAATGGAGGGGAAAATCTTCAAGAATGAATTGAAAAGTTACGATTTATAAACCAAAATGCCGTAGTCAAATCTTAACCTAACGTAATCCAATTCCATTACGATATATTGGAGGTCTACATGTATTGAAAAATATCCCTGATCAAGAAAAAATTCCAACACGCACTGAAATCGAACCAGTTAGTGTAGCAACCATTTGACAAAACCTATAAATTTTTTCTTATTATTGGGTCTATCAAATTTAGACCTATAAATAGTGTATGAAATAAATAAAGGGTTTTGCTTAATTAGACAACATCTTTACGGAATTCAATTAGTTATAAGACATTGAGACTAAAATAATAAAATGTTGATCAAAAATTTAAAACTTGTTTTTTGTTTTGTTTTTTTCTTAATTATGTTGAGTATAGAAATGAGAACGTAAGTACAACAAATAACGAAATTGGGAAAATAAAATTGAACAGTAAAAGAATAATTAAAAAAAATAACCAGCTAAACAAAAAGTTTCGATAGATATCAAGCCATCATTATCATTCCTAAGAATTTGGTAACACAAGCGTTACAAAATTTCAATTATTAAATTTATATATTCTAATTTTGAAATATACTAACTATAAATTACGAATTTACATTAGTGCGTAACCAAGTTTTTTTCCACAGGAAAATAACGATACAGTTCTTCAGCACTGCTACACAAACAAAAGCTATTAAGTTTTCGATTATCTCTTTATACGAATGACAATACATGTTTCCTGCCATTAAACTGATCACTGACTCCACTTTGGAATGATTAAATGCCTTCGTGAATCGAAACATTTCCCATAAATAATGTTTATTAGCTTCTATTCTTCCGTCAAACAAAAGCTTGGTTCGGAAATTTGTATCCTCAAAATTTGTATCATATATATTTGTGTCATATTTGTATCATATAATAACTTGTTTGTATGTGTATATATGTAAGTATTTCCCTCTAATTACATTTGAACCGCTGAATGCATCTTCTTGAAACGTGGTATCCATATTTAAAGACTAGTGACGATCTAAATCTCATATAAAATCTTGCCCAAGTTGGTTCTTATCAAAAATTTAACTTAGGAAGAGCAAAATTTCCCATAGAAAATCATAGAAAGGAAACATTTTTTTCTAACAATGAGTAGTAATCCGTTTACATTCCCTGCGTTTTGAAATGATTAAAATTAATCGACTTTAGACAACTTAAGTAAAAAGTACGGATTTTTATTTATTTATTTATTTATTTATTTATTTATTTTAAAAATAGAAAATTTCTGTTTGTTTTTTTTATATTCGCAAATATTAAAAATAAAGTAAACATAGAAAAAAAATTAGGAATTTTTTTAGAATAAGTTCTTTTAAAAACTATTTGTTGAGGAACAAGCACAATATTTTCACACAAAATCGGTATTATTTATTTATTTATTTATTTATTTATTTATTTATTCAAGTCAAAAACCCTGTGGATGTAATTTATATTAGAAATAGGTCACTGCAACTAAAAATATCATTACAAATTTCAGCTTCTATAACAGTTCTTTAAACAAATTGTTAAGCTCCTAAAATTATTAAATTAATTTTAGAAAATAAATGCACCAGTTATTAACATCTAAAGTCTGTGTACAATTGTTTAGGCCTCTCAGTATATTCAGTTCTGTCTTTATCACGATTCTATCTTTCTTTTCTTTTTTTACTTAATAATTGTTACAAATTGAATAAATCTACATTTTTTTAAAATTCTAAATCATTTAAGAAAAGTCTATAATAACAAATGTTTAAATTACAACTTTTGAAACACACACACTGCCCCAAAATTATGAACCTTTATTAAAATATGTTTTATCTTCATTTTTCTTTTGGCCAGGGAGGTTATTTTTTTTTTAAATGTCCTTGAAATCTCCATGTTATCTTAAAACAATACCTATTCTTTTTCGACTTCTATATTACTATAATAAAAACTGTTATTACAAAAATAATAAAAATTTTAATTAGTAGGAAAGTGACTTTCATAGGAAGGATGCTAAAAAAAAATAAAATACCATAAAATTAAGAAGTAATAAGTAAACAACAAAAATAATATTACAAATTTTATTTTTGATAGTATCAGCCTTAGTTATTGTTACTGCATCATTAAAATTTGACATCTAAATAACTGAAAAATTTAATTTAATGTTAACTTCACGAAGGCAATTGAAGTATAAATCTACATCAAAATGTAATTATACACATTTTAAATATAATTACAGTCAGACCTCGATATAAGGTCACCCCTTGGGACCTCGCGAAAGTGACCTTATAAGCGGGTTGACCTTATAACCGATTCATACGCATTTCAATTCAATGAGCCGGGACTTTAGAAAAGTGACCTTATATGCGGGGTGACCTTTTATGCGGGTGACCTTATATCGAGGTCTGACTGTATATACATTTTTTTTATTTATTTTATTCAACATTAAGTAGCTTAAACATCGAACTTTCCGGTAACGAATCCGACATCTTCTTTAATCCGGATAACATAACAGAAAAAAACTTGATTTTGAGGAGTCATAGTTTATTTATTTATTTATTTATTTATTTATTTATTTATTTATTTATTTATTGTGTTTTTAATTTACTTTAATCGTAGTTATAGCTTAAGTAAGGTCAAATCATGCCTAGCACGAGCTCATATTAACATAAGATCAGGTAGAAGTATTCAATCGTGATTAATTAGTGGGTCAGAAATGTGTTAAAAAGTTTATTATTGTATATTCACAGTTTGTCCGATGTCGCTCAAGAAATATGACACTTTTATTAGTTCTCTTGGTACTGTTCTGAAATGATGGCGCCACAGTCGAGCGTTAGACACAACATTGATACCGGAGAATTATATATCAAAATTAAGTTAATTAGTTACATTAATTGATTTTCTTAATTGAATATTAAAAAAAAGCAAATTCAGTTAAAATCTTTAAAGTAGTCGTAATTAGAATTTTTATTTAATTTAACAAGCTTCAATTTGATACTTAGTATTCACAAGGTGCAGTAAACTTCCTCTAATCCGGGACGTTTGGGACTTGAGGCATGTCGGATTACGAAATATACTGGATTACAGGATGAATATCGGGAAAAACGTGAATTAAACAAAAAAATGACAGTAAAACATATTTTTTATGTATTTAAACAGCTTAAGTAGAATAAAACGTAAACAAAGCCACAGTGCCGTCCAGGGAACAGGTGGCTCCCGAACATATACAACATCATTTCAAGTCGGCTGAAGATGAGCGCCTTGTTGTATTCGACGACTGGCCTCCCCTCCACGCATGCTGATACGCTTTGTACGGCACAATATTTTCCCTCGCCTTGCCTTCCGATTGCAAATAAACTTGAACAAGTTATGATTAATGTTTTGCGATCGATATAAATTATTATTATTTTTTCGAAAGTCGTGCCGGATTATCCAGCATGCCGGACCGTAGGATGCCGGATTAGAGGAAGTTTACTTAGTTGTAGATTGATCCTTGAGGAAGCCTACTTACAAATACAGTTGCTTTGTAATAAAATAAAAAAATAGAAGAGTGGACGTTAAAATTTTGCTTTTCATTGCACTTATGATGTTTGTCTTGTTGTAATTAAATTACTTAATGCATTTCAGTGAAAGGACAAGGAATTAATACTATGGATTTCACAGGTTTATTTTTTATTTGATTGTTTTTGTTTTCGGCGGCCATTCCCCGGAGCGAGAATGGTTTCCCTTTAACTTTCGCGCAGTCTGAGCCAAACATCAAGGGTAAATTCTGCTAATGATTCCTAATAAGGATGAAATAGCTGTTCAGGATTCCCGTTAACTCAGTGTTCGAAAGTATTTACTGTCCATTTGTGTGTTTTTTTCCTTGATTTAAGTGAAGAATTACTTAACAAAAAATGCTCAACAAATTTAACTCAAGACAGTTGCATTAAAAGCTATGAGAGTGCTTCATATTTTTAAATCTTACTTCAAGAATCCAAAACACATTTATTTTATTAACCAATTTTAACGTTTGCATAACAATGGAATGAAAAATAGGCCAACATACTGGAGAAGGATTAAAAAGTTTATATGCATTAAAAATAGGTACAATCGGTTTTACCCTTTTTTTTGTGTGTGTGTACAAGGCTTCTTCAGGTGACAATTATGTTATATTATTCTTTTTTGGGTAACTGTTAGTTTAGCCATTTTGGCTTTTTTTTATCGTGAAAAGAAGATATTGTTGGTTCGGGAGCTTAAAACGTATTTAAAAAAAAATGTTATAAATTCCCTTGTTTGTGCTGATGAGTTTTCCGACTGTAAATATAGATAATAGCGTAAATGCATCTATGATCCATATTTAAATCGTCCAATTTTTACGAAAATCATTAGGGTTCATAATGAAGCAATAGATAATATAGGAAAGTTTCAGTTTTATAAGAATAGTTTTTGAGTTATCTTCATCACCGACTGGTTCTAGCTCCTTGCTGATCATATAAATTAAAGTACCAAAAATCAACAGGATCTTCCTTAACGACTTATATCTATCTGTAAAATTTCAACCCTCTAGGTTGCATAGTTTTAGAGTTATAATGATTATAAACGGACAGGCAGACTTAGACATTTTGGACTTGAGTTATATTCGAATAACTGAAAAATTTTAGTATTCTAGTCCTTCTTTCTCTCCGATGCAAATTAAATAACATTTTTAAATTATTTTTTTAATGCCTATTTATTAATTGTCATTCGATTTTCTTCAATTTCTTTGTCTTCATTCTTAAAACATTATTTTTTTTTGTATTATTTCTTTCTTGATATTTAATTCTTTTGTTAATTAGTAGTTAATTATTTATTAGTTTTTCATCCAACTAAACATAATTATAATGATTCAACTATTTTTTTAGATCAGTTTCCAAATCGCTTCATAATAAGTACTGGAATTTTAAAAATTAACCAAATATTTTATAGCGTAGAAGTATAATTCAAAACAAATAAGTAAATAAACTAAAAAAGAAAAAGAAAAATACTGAAATTTCTTTATGGGAAGTTCTTTATGGCATTTATCAAAATATAAAGAATTAAAAATGTTTGATTTTTATATTCATCAATTTTTGTATTTTGTATTTTTTTTTACTGTTTCCAGTATGTCGCGGTAAAGGATTAGCTGTTTAAAAATTCAATGAACTCTTCAAGATATCTCCATAATCAACATTAATTTTTGCACGTATTCCATCAATGCTTTCAAAAGAATTTTTATTGTAGGCTTTTTCCTGCAATTAAATTAGATAACCTTGTAAATCGCTGAGCTATTAAGAATAGATATTATATCCTTTATATAAAAAAGTTTCTGTTGTCCTTGTCAATTTCCTGACAGCAATGATGCTACAACGTCATTGCAAAATCTTCAATCAATGTTATTCCATAAGCAACGCAATGAACATGAATAGATGAAACCAACTGATTTTGAATAAAATTTTAAAATACCATATTTGACTGATTGCTTGACAGTCATTTGATATCGGCTGTAAAGATATCTCCTGTGTTCAGCATTACGGCAAGACAGTTAGATTGTAGAAATAATACCTAAAAGACTGTGAGATGACGTGGTTCACCAACTTACATCTTTTGTGATAACGTCATTTTGTTTTATGTGTTGTTTCCAATTGGTCACTTCAACAAGCACAGACATCTCTGGATAGTTTGGATTTCACATCACACCCGTAAAGCGAATCCAACATTTTTTCTTTTTTTTTTTTTCACATATCACTTCGTGTATAACCCTAAGAACATGGTTACACTATACTGAAGGACCACTGTAATTACTAATAATATCACAATAACACAAGTAATAGTTTCAAAAATCTTGGATATTGTTAGAAATACGAAACTGATACAGAGGTGTACAAATGGGTAAACAGCCTGAGCGCTGGTAACAAAACGGCTGAATTCAGGTGATTGGACGGCGATTGGACTACAAACTGTGCAATTCAACACCAGATGTGCTGGTGTCAGATGGTTGCTACGAATGGACTGCCATAAGCTTTGAAAATATAACTTGTTTTATATTAGAGCAACACAGGCAATATCTTGTCCATCACGCCATAACCCTCCGATGGCGTACAGAATGCCTACTTAAATGGCACGTCGAAAACGTCCTTAAGAAAACGGTCGCATTTGTATCTGCCTAAAGTATCCAAAAACTGTGCTTTACCATAATACTCTGAACCTGGTATTTGAAGAATCACAACATTAATGCTCCAAATTAAAAACGTTTGGTCACTTCATGCTGTTGGTAAATTGTCAACACTACGGATTTATTAATATTTTTTGGTGCAGTGCTTGTTCAATGCGAGCAAGCCTTCAATTTTTTTACGATGTTATTTTAGGCTTAACATTTTAATAAGTTATCTAATCAACATTCTATGAAAATTCAGACGTCATTAATTTGAGGACGAAAATAAAAATATATTTGGTAGGATCTCACATTAAAAGTAATTATCTTAAGATTTTGATGAAATTTTCATTTAAACAAATGTTCTTAAGATTGATTGAAGTTGCCTAAGTTTTTGAATCGATCTTACTTAGTAGATGAAATGAATATCAGGAAATAATGTTCCACAAATATTTCACATCTACTACCATTAGGAAAATAAAAGAACATTCTGTTAAGTATTAAGTCCGATCGATAACATTCACGAAACTTTTCATTAGTATAATATTTTCAAGTCAAAAATGTGTTCCACTAAACTCAACAGAAAATATCATTCCACGTCAGTATCTAATGCAATATCTGACCATATACATAAACTTTCTTTGCGAATTGTATCTCTGGAACCAAAAAAAAAATATTCAATGGGATACAAATATTCGATATTCCCCTATTGCAAAAAAAAAAAAAAAAAAAAAAAATTCTACATGTTATCAATTTAACTGAAATGCTAAAATAATAATAAGAATCAGAAAAAGAAGAAGAAATAAAATTGAAGAGAAAAAGCAAAAGGGTAATTTTTTTTTATGCAGTAATTTTTCCAAAAATGCAAAAAAAAAAAAAAATTAGGAAATAATGGAAAAATAAGAATTTTTTTTTTTTTTTTTTTTCTCAGTTAAAAAAAAACAAAAACAAAAAAAGGTTTCGAGTTCAAAGGTTCATTCACGAGAGTGCTTGTTGACCTCTCAGAATAACCAAAACAACTTTGATTACGAAAAAAAGATTTGAATTGACAATTAGGACTTTTAATTCTAGATCTGTATTGTAATGCCACATTTTTAATGTTTGTGATTCAAAATCCTTCAAAAAAAATATTTTATTATTCATTCTAAAAAACCCTTGCTGAGCAGCTCATTAACATAATCGCGTCAACATAATGATTGCTCATTAACATAATCGCAATAAAAATCATTATTCCAAAAAAGGATATTTATGAGTATGACCTCTATACATACGTAGCACATTTTTAGTAAAATGTGCTTGTCTATCTGTGAAATGTTAAGAAATTAATGTAAATTTTTGACAAGATGCGTGGATTACATTAACACTTTAATGTATAGATTTTTGTCTAAGGACAACCAACAAACTTAAACGTTTCTTACGTCATGGAAAACTTGATTGCTTGTAAAACAAAAAAAAAGCATCTTTAAGATTAACACAAAATAAATAATGTAATATTGGGTGTTAATTTTTGATATACTCAAATTTATACCTAATTTTCGTTGTAAATCTCTCTTCTTTTTAACCAATTTTCATAAAATGAGACTAATAAAATCCATCAGTCAATCTATGTGTGTCCCATTAATAATTTTGAAACGCTGGATGGTCCTCTTGAAAAATGACGTACACATTAACGGAGAAAATGCTATCTAATATTTCTATTCGAATTTTTATTTTTTCTTATGGAGAAATCAGCACGGAAGATAACAAAAGATTTATAGAAAAAAACATTAGAACTTTATACAATATTGTCTAACAATATGTAATCCTTTTAGAAATCCGTTTGTACTTTTAATGATTAAAATGAATCAGATTTAAACAACTTAAGTAAATTAATCAGATTTACTTTGTATTTTTTTTTTTCAAAAAATAGAAAAATGTTACTATTTTATCTAATATATATTATATGTTGTAAGCTTTTCGTTTATCTTATTTAAATGTTAAAAAACAAAGAAAAAATAATAGTTTCTTTCAAATTCTTTCGGGAACTCTGGTTTGACTCATAACTGATGAAGTTAAACCACACACACATTCCCCCTAAAAACCGCATAAACACACACAAAAAGCACACTCGTTTCTTTGGGATGTGCTATTTTGTGTTTGTTTTTTTTCTTTCCTTTGTTCTCTTAAAGGAAAAAAAAAATAAAAATAGGTCAGTGATGGAACCAATGGTCGGGGAAAAAAAAACTATTGAACAGACCGAAAGAAAGAAAGATAAAAAATCTGAAAGTAGTTATTTTTTTATTATTTATTTACTTATTTATTTGTTTTGCAGTCAATTCATGTAAATACTTTCTTTAAGTGTAGAAATTTCAATCTTTTTCTAACTGCCTAAACTTGATATTCTAGGCTTTTCGCGAAGCCTTCCTCCTAAAAACAGCGGTGGCCGAGTCACCCTTTCCAACCAAAAAAGCAAAGAAAAGTTCATTTTGATTGGTTTGTAGTATCCAATCAAAATAAATTTAAATTTTGGCGCAATGAGAGTTTGCGAAGCATTCAATCAAAACCGCTGTTTTACAGGCAAAGCAAGACCACTATTCAATTTCAAAATAGTTAACGATGTAATTTACTCAATTCTTTCTTGTACTGTTTATATTCCTGCAGTAAACTACTCTGATGTAATTATTATTCAGCTGACAAAAATAAGTAAATAAATACAAAACTAATAATAATAATAATACTAATAATAAATAATAATAATAATTATTTTTAAAATAGGCATACAAATATAGGTAAAGCACATATTTACAATTAAGATAAGTTAAAAATAAATATAACACTCACGACGTTTCAGGTCTCCATTTAGCGAGGCCATTTTCTCAAGTGGAAAGGCCTAAATGGAGACCTGAAACATCGTGGTGTTATTTTTATTTTAAATTTATTTTAATTGTAAATATGTGCTTTCAGGGTATGCCTATTTTAAACTTATCCCAGCACGTTAAAAATTCTTAAAATATACATCGATATCTATAATAAAGTTTTGATTCTAAGCCAAATATTTTTCAAAGCAAAAAAACAATAATGGTTCATACGAATTATAAAAAATATATGATAAATTATGAAAAACAGACATGAAAACTAAAGACAAGAACACATTTCCTTCACAGCATCGAGGGCCATAGATGTGCCAAAATTCTAAACAAGAATTTATTCAGTAGATTGTTCACTGCTATCTTCCCTTTTGTCTTTTAACCACTTTGTAATAAATTTCTATACATTCTTTAGCACTTTAAGCGGCAGCCATATTGTTCCAGTGTAGTCCTGGATACTAAAACAAGATGGTGACTGAAATAAACATCCAAAAGTATCTAATTAGCAGAAACTAATCGTATTTACAGTTACCCTATAGCAATTCTTTGGCAGGATAGGATTTTCCAGTAGTTATTTGTAATGTAAAACGTGCTACAAAATACCGTTGTTGCAAAACTCGAATAATTGAAGAAACGTATATCATTGTCCAAACAATGAATGAATGTACTAAAACAACCCATTAAATGCTAAATTAGATACAAAAGATCTTTATTGTTGTACCGATGTCCTGCCAATGATCTTCCGAAACCAATTTTGCACTGTTTCATTATATTTTTATTTAGTTGTAATTAAGTGTAATTACAATAAAGCCTAGGTCATGAACATATTCATAGTGTGACATTGAAATTAAAAAAAAAAAAAAAGAAGAGACAATGTCCAAACTATTCAGTTTTAGTTTAACAGCAACTATTGTTCTTCCACAACAAAGCAACCAACTTCTGTCTGCATCAATGTTGTAATAATAATATTTCCTTTTTTTTTTCCTCAAAAATTACAACCCATTAAATGTTTTGAAGATTATTTTCAAGTCATTTTCTTTTACAACATATTCAAGAAGAATGTATATATTGTAGGCTTATTATACGTCCATCTTTTAGGGACATTGTAAAAATGACTGAAAATGACTGACAAAAAAAGCAGCAGTTCGTGGCAGTAATGGATGTACTAAATAAAACTCTTTGTTAAAAGGATTTAATAGAAAGAAAATGCATCATTCTATTGCTATCCGCAGAATAATGAGAAAAACTTTTGGAAGAACTGTTAGGAATTAAATAAATTTCATTGAAAGTACCAAAAAAAAAAAAAAAAAAAAAAAACGCAAGCATATTTACCAAACTTTAAAAGAGCTAAAATTTATGGTATTTAAATAGTTTTAGCTATTGGTTATAGTGTCTTGTAATCATTTTCTTAATGATCCCACAGGGAGGAGCTGTTTGGATTCCCGAGTCTACTACGTGTGAAGAGAGCTTGTGCTGGAAGTTTGGGGAAAAATTCGACTTTCGGTTTAAAACCATTTCCGGGTTTAATTGCACAGGAAAATAGTAGCAAATTGAACAAAATTAGGGTTCATTTATACTGAATATATAATAACTATATGAAATCCTCAACTCAATACAGCCACTTTCTCAGAGTTGCCTGAATGGTAGCGGTGTAGACATACTAAATAAACTCATAAGAATATATTACATGAAATTGTACTTGTCCCTTGTATTAACTGTTTGAATAAATGAGGTCTGCGCGCGAGTAAATATTAACATCGCAAGTGTTGGATAGATTGCAAATTGTACGGTGTCGATTGATTTGGTAGTTACTGTAAAACTGTGAATTGACTTGGTTTTTTCCCTTTATTAAAAACTTCATTCCCATCTTTCTCACAAAGTCGATCATTAAACAACCAAACAAACAAACAAACTGGTGTTTAAAGTAAATTAATTATCTAATTAATCTGTTAGAGGAAAGGATTCAGCACTAAACGCTGCTTCTAGGAAGTAACTAATAAATAAATAAAGCTTTTATCCAATCAGCTTTAATTGTGGAACTCAACATATTCTCCAGAGGTTGACTTCATATCCATTCTTCCTGCTAGTGATAATTACGTCAGCACCGAAATTTCTAGTTAAAGTGACGTCTGTATTTTTCTTCAATTAACTTTGATTGGCAATTTAACCTCTGGTCCACAGTGACTTAACAATTTCGCAAAGCCTCAACACGCTGCGAAAAGAATCTTCCTTTCACAACACATTATTTAGCATCTGAAATGACCTGTTCCTTTCTCTTCCTCCGAGGACACAATGGCGCAATCGTACAAACATTGGTATTCAGGAGAAATGAACAATAGTATTTACTTACATTTAACTTTCACCATAGAAAGAAACTTTCGTAAAATAGCGATTCATTAGTTGTTTAATTGCACAATTTTGAGTTAATAAAGAAATTATCTTGATACATCTGACGGTTGGGTCCAAATCCCCGAGCTGGTTTGGTTGTTTTTTCTATTTAGGTTATATATATATATATATATATACTTCCAAATTTTAGTTTAGTTTCAAAATTTAACACCAGATGCCGCTGATGAAGTGAGTGATTTAGAAAACACATTCACAGAAACGGCTTTCTGAAATTTGTATTGGGATTTTTAAAATTTCAGTTAGCTGTCCGGCTTAGCTATATGTTTAGTAATATAAGTTAATTCTATTCTTATATTCTAAATTTCTAAATTCAAAATTGCAAATGATTTATTTGAAATCTTTGCATCGCTAAACTCGAAATTATGCATCATTCGAGTTTGGCCTTTCGATATATATATATATATATATATATATATATAAA
>JAFIDM010006943.1:51631671-51643441 GCA_023159025.1 Thereuonema tuberculata | reverse complement strand
CAAATAATCTAGTGAAGTGCTTTAAAAAAAAATACAGTTTAATGAACTGCATTATTAAATGGCAGTATGTATTATTGTTATGTTTGGTAGCATTAACAATAAGTAGGATGAGATATTTATATCCACGTTTTCAATTTGTTATTTTGGAAGTCTTTTTATTTTAAATTTAAGCTTGAAGAAGGAAAGGCGTACTATCTTTCCGAATTTTGCTAAATAATCTTCTCTCTTTTGTACAGAAGAGATGTAATGTCGTTATCGTAAATTATTCAGTTTGTAAAAAAAAAAAAAAAATTAAGTTAAATATATTAAGAGATTAGATAAATGGGTAGTTATCGCATATATTGAATGCGGTTTGATATGTCAGAAAAATATAATATGAAAAAGTATTGGAATATGTTCCCTATTTCTTCCCGTTTCTTAGTGAACTTTCCTCGGAACTTGCAACTTTTGAACCGCTGAACGGATTTTCTTGAGAGGGGAACTACATCACTTTAATACTGTTAAGATCCTTTTTTTTTTTGAGGGATTTTCCTACTCTGGGATGGGATTTCTCAATATTTCGGCCCGGTGCCTCGGGCCTTCTTCGGAAGATATATATCTTGGGAAAATCCCTCAAAAAAAAAAAAAAAAAAAGGATCTATGTAGTACCATGTCTCACTCCTCCTTCAGAAACTAAATACTTTTTCTGTGCATCTGTCTGTCGAGATATTTAAGCGCGAAGGCAATAGATTTAATAGAAATTTTCTTCTTATAGAAAAGCTTTAGGACTAAACAATGAGTTTCTATCGATGTTTTACGACACTTAGTAAAAATCTTATATCATCTAAACATGCATTGGTAATATTAAAACTAACTGGATTTAAGTAACTTAATTATGTTCTTTGGACCTAAGTAATTTCGGAAAAACTTCAAGCTAATATTTGAATGGTAACCATCACAATTTCATCAAACAATTCTTGAACATTACCAGTAGTTTTCCGTCAGTACACCAAATAGCTATTTGTAATTTTCTTGTAATGAATTGCTACACAAATTAAAAACAGCAAACAAAGTAACAACTAAATAATGTAATTTACAGCTTTGTAGGAAAAAGAAGTGGTTCTTTAGGACAAAGTACTCCAGAGATAGTTATATAAAACTTGGAGACTACTTTCTTTGTGTAATTATATCACTTTTAACATTTTCTTTTATTGTTAGTACTGTTTATGAAGTAAAATTCAAAATTTGAGAACCACAACCACTTTTAGGTCAATCTCAATTAAAGCCAACCAGTTGTTCTCTTAATAACAAATAACAAAGTTTCTTATTAAATTACTCCACGTTTAAGAGATCTATTGTATTTGGTATTGTGGAAGTGAAATCTATGTCACAGTTCAAGTAACCACCACCATTAAACGTTTCAAAAATATAGGAATGATAATCCATCAATGTTCATATCAATTTTCAAGTTAACTCATGCCAAGTTGCTACGGACATTGACTTAGAAACGTTCCTTTACTCCTGGAAATAGAATAATTAATTAAAGCTCAACGGATAAGGCCTACATAACGATTGACTCGATTGAATTAGGGCACAAATGCTGGATTTATCCAGTTTCTTTCCAGGGTTGGCGTAATACAAACTGCCTTCTATTCTGTAGGCAATCAATTTATTCAGCAAAATAGTCTACAATTTCGCGTTTTGTGAAGACGAGAGACGAAGGCCAAACTACTCTTTCTAGTCCTTATCCAACAGAAATAGCCCTTCAAGCTGGCGAATTAAAAGATTATAGCTATTTAAAACAACAATAAATTTTAACATTAATAACAATGTTATTGAAGGCCATTCGCTTACACAACAATGTGTCCTAATTACAAAAATAAAAGAAAACTCAGAAAAATCAAATTTACGTAAAAGTAGGACTACAAACAATAAAAAGGAAAACACTAAACTAAATAAGCTATCAATAAATTTAAAACAAAGAGAATACTCTTTGTAACTGTAGTCCTGTTTTTTTTATTAACTTCATGTCGATAACATTGACCCCAAAAACAGATTGGTTTTATTATGGGAAAAAAACTTGTAAATTTGCGGAAATTACTAGTGAAAATATTTATAAACAGAATAACTAAATAAATATGATTCTTATGTAATTGCTAGTTATTTATTACACTTTCAATTCGTATGATCTATTTTTCACTTGTTCTCTTCCAGTTTTAATTGTCAATTCAATAATTAGGTCATCAGTTAATGTTGAAAAATAATTAACACTTTGTGTGAATGTCATTGATAATATTGAAAGAAGCTTTCAAAATTCCAAATAAGCACATCTGGAAGAGCTAGTTACTCCTAACATTGTAAGGTTTGCAGTGTTGATGACACACGTGTGATCTATATATCGAATCCATTGATATGTGACCTTGTTTGTACCTATATTTTTAATGTTAATGGAGTGTTAAGATATGCTATGAATCATAGATCGGAAGGAACGTGAGTCCGTGACAACTGTACAGGAAGTAGCCGAATATACTCGTGTTCCGAAACGAGCTGTCAATGAGTGTATCAGGCAGTGATTCAATCCCTAATTCTAGACATAGCTGTAGATGACCGTAGACAGGTCTAAGAAACGAGCGACGCTAGTGATTGCCACTGACAGTCACTGGAAATCATATCTATTTATTTCAGAAAGAACATTCCATTGTTATTTGGAGCAGAGAGCCATTCCGAGCTATAAAGGCTACAGTTTGTAGACACTGGATCGCAAACAACTGATCTCGCCAGTTGCATTTCTATCTGTGGTCCGATGGTTCAAGTGAAATGAAACCCTTGTATTCGGACTGGGTCCAAGGTATTATACAGAGATAGTTTGTGATGTTTTATAGAGGGCTTTACTTTTAAGGAATTCATAATTTTAACTAAGAGGTTATACAGAGATTCTCACAATCAGATGTTACTTTTTGTGCATTGTTTCAAGGAAGAAATCTAAATAGGCATTCGATGCTCTAAGTTGAAAGTGTCCTGGGATAAATTATTTATATCTGCCCACGAAACAGGAAATAGAAGTAGAACACGATACTGGCCCGCAAGTTCTTCGGATTCAAATCGAGTCTGGGGGCTTGCACAGCAGATGACACACCGGAAAAGACTGAATTTAGAAGACAATAGATAGAAGAGGACTAATTAATCTAACTTGTAATAGAATCCATACCTGGCAAGTTACAGCTCTAATTCATGAGAGATAGAAGCTGTGAGAACTGCATACATGCTTAGCTTTCATTCTTAACAGGGCAAATATTCCATTTTATGGATGGTAAATGAAACTGTTTCTTCACTAATCGATGTAACAAAATCTCATATAACTCTGTTCAGAAAATTTTCAATTTTCGATTTGCTGAAAGCGCTAGAAGGCAGCAAAGTCGAACAAAACGCAAAATTCCGATAACACCCACGCTATGTTTACATTAGTTATAATTGCGGCAAAACCGAAACTGATGAAAATAATCGTTTTGGGGAGTATAACTAATTAAATTCGCAATTCAATTCTTGTCTTTTTTGCAAACAAAACTCAAGCACAAATGCAATGTTCTTTGTTTAAGAGAACCTTAAGTTCTGATTGTTTCTCGACAAAGAGCCAGACCACAAAAATGGTTAGTTGAAAAGTTACTCCATTTAATTATTTTAATTAATTGCTGATTCGTTAATAAAGTTAATTTCATATTATTAATCTAAAAAAAATGTCATTTACTTTGTTAAATCTCAGCAAAACTGATAACTTTTCTGTTAGTTTTGTTTAGATATAACACTACAGGCCATGCAGGTCCTTGGGAGAACTGGAGATTTAGGCTCCAGCGATTTCTCGACTTGATTTTACTTGAGGTTGGATGGTCAGTCCGATGCTCTCCCGCCTTTAACTTCCTAGTAAGAAAAGCAGTACCCGTTTGACAGAGAGGTGAGTGAACCCCGTATGGAAGGACAAACGCCAGGCGTTCAAACCGGTAGTCTACAGTCCAGGGCCCAAAGAACTGGGCCCACAGTTGTGTATCGTTTGAAAATAAAGTTTTTCTCAACTGAAATTATTTAATTAAAATGTGCGATTAGGGAAAGGAAAAAATTCATTTTTCAACCATTAATTCCTGCACTTGCCTTGTAAGTTTTTGTTTGTTTTTTTTTTTTTTTAAATAAAAAAGGGCATTCACATCTTATAGCTTGTGATGAATAAAAAGAATCAAAATTCTTGTAGTGCGCAAGAGGAATCTACCCCTCAATTTTTTTTCTCAATTTTAAGTTAAATTTCCATTTTTAATAAAACAATTAGTCGTTATTAGAATTGGAAAAAAAACTTAAACGAAATGATTTAGCAAATTCAAATTGTTAAAAAATGTCTTATTTTCATTTAAAAAAATATTTAAAAAAAATTTAAAATCTGTTCGATTCTAAAAAAAATAAAAATCTTTGATGTCGTTTAGGTCTAACAGTTTCCTTATTTTCACAATAATTGAAAAAAAAAAATACTTTCTAAACAGTACTGATAAAGTGTGGAATGTATTACATAATTTTTTTTATTTTTTTAATGGAACAGAAACAAAAAGCCTCTGGCAATTAAATATGACGTCTATTTTAGCCTAATTTCGTTTTTTAAGTTGTTTCCTGGAAGTACCTGTAGAGATCTTTAATTAGTGTCTCTTCCCCAAATGGAGCAATGAAATGTTTCAGTTTTTCTCAATCTGGGATACGGTGAAGGAAAATGAAATCCTTTAATGAATCACTGAAACTTAATTAACCTTAAAGAAGTTAATCCTCTGTTTTAGTTTTTACTTAAGACAATTTCTCAAGAGGTCTTGGTTTTTTTAGAGGGATGTAGGGAGAGAAGCTACATTTCGATTTTTTTTTGGATGATTTCGCATCCAAATTTTCTAGCTGCCACTGTTGACATTTGTTTAAGATGACAGAAATAAATACAGTGCAACTTGGATAATTCGAAGCTGAAGGGACCACTACAAAACTTCGAGTTATCCAAGACTTCGAATTAAACAAGTTACATCTCTTAACTTTAATTTCAGGTCCACTGAATGCTTGAAAAGATTATTCTGTCAATAAGTAAATATTTACTCAGAAAGATCATGGTATGAAAGACTTAAACACTATATGTATGTAAACAAAATTAGATTTATATTACGTAAGCTACAGTACATATAACATTCAATAAAGAAAATTATAGTTTTTCAAAAAATTGTGCAATGTCTGATTGTTTTGTAGAATTCAGTCGCTTAAGGTTAAATCATCAAGCATGTTTAGTGAACGGAAAACAGCTTCCCTTACGTTGGTTTGTCCTTCAATGTACCGACGAAATTCGCTCAAATGAAAAAGCGCCTCCGACGATGAAGGGATTGGCATTTCTTCTTCACACCCTTTTCCACCTCGCGAATGACGGCGACCTTTTCAGCGAACGTTAAATTCTTATACATGCGTGGTTTACTGAAAGACATGGTGACACTGACAGCAGGAAGCTCGAATGGCGCCTGAAGCGTCACGTCTCGAACGGTGGCGGGAAGGGGATTCCAATTGTCATGTGTCGAATTTCTTAACGATGAAACGCCGAAAAGTCGTTATGGTTCGAAATTTTTTATAAAAAACTTCGAATTAAGGAAGTTGAACTTCGAATTATCCACGATTTTTTAACATTGATTTAATAAGAGATTCAAGGGCCCAAGAGAAATCTTCGAATTAACCACGATTTTGAATTAAAGACGTTCGAATTATCCAAGTTGCACTGTATTACCAATTTTTTATATGTTTTCATTTAGTATATGGCAGGTAAATTTTATTGTAAATACGTCGGGTAAAAGCAATATTATATGGCTTGACATTATTCAATAACATTCAGATTACGATATTAATGTTGATTTCTCGTTTGTTTGTTTTTTTATTTGAATAAGATTAGACGGTTTCCAAATAAATGTTTTTCTTCTTTGGGACCGAAGAGTCTCCCATCCTTAGGAGCGAAACGAGTCATATGGAAGCTTCGAAAAAAAATTACAATTAAGAACAATGGAACGTTTTTATGTCAAACTCAACAATAAATGTATGATATATTGTTAACAGTAAAACAATATACCATAAACAGCAAAATTAACACAAATTATTAAAACCAAATCTTTTCAATATATACAGTGAAACCTCGTTAAGTCGTCACTCCGCTTAAGTCGTCGTTTTCCTTTGGTCCCGATAAGGTCTCATAGACAATAATGTAAAATAACCCTCTTTTACTCGTCACCAAATTTAATTCTACTCCGGATAACTCGTCACCCTCAAAAATGGCGAAAAGCATCTTTATTCTCAATTTTGCCTGCTATCTTTTCAGCCCCGCCCCTTCACTCTAAGAAAGCCTAGCCTTTATGGGGAATTTTCACGTGGGAAATTACACACTTCTCGCTGCGACTCTTTTCAAGAGTAGACGTTTTTCTTGACCGCTACTTAGTGTGATTTTGTTTCATAGCGAGTAAGCCCCGAAAATTTAAAACCGATCGAAAATGTTTTTCTTCCTCCAAATGTAACTGCAGTTCTTCAGCCTTTAGATCCAGGGATAATTCTTGACTTTAAACGAAAGTACAAAAAAATGCTTGTAAAGGAGATGATAAAAGCCTTGGATAGGAATGAAAAGCTAGAAGTTTCGGTTTTAGATACGATTAACTATGTGCAGAAAAGTTGGAGTTCCATTTCATTACAAAGTGTTCGAATTGTTACCAGTAATCAGCACCTTCATCAATCAACACTGTTGGATTATTTTAATGCCAGTAAAAGAAAATAAAATGTGGTAAGTATAAAATTTGTTTTTGTTTTTTATTTTCCACTCATTCATTTGCATGTATTGATTTCTGAAAATCTTCTTTTTCTCACCGAATCCTACAGCAATTCATAAAAATATTGTATTTCAGTGGGTTTTTTTTTCAAAAATGCCCACTCCGCTTAAATCGTCAAAAATGTTAGGTCCCTTGAGTGACGACTTAACGAGGTTTTACTATACTTGTATTTTATAAATTTTTTGAAGAGAGACAAAATGGTCTAAATATCCTTATTAAAGAAAAAAAAAGAAATTTGACGACTCTTTGACCGTTCCTTCTGAGATATGGGCTTAGAAAAACGATTAACCTTGACTGACGATCACCAACAAAATCTGAAACAGCCTTATTTGTCAACACAGGTTCTTATTTATTTAATCCCTATAAACATGAGATATATATACTATTTTTTCAATTTCTTTTTAAAAAAAAAAGCAATGTAATTTTATTCTAACAAATGTAACTTTTTTATAAATTCTTTAAGAATATCATACAACATTTATATAAATTGAACTTTAGGGATTAGAAAGAAAAATGCATTCTAAAGTTAAGGAAAATACAAAGTAAAATGTATTCCAAGGATATTAATAGATTTTAAAAACAATCTCTCGCGGAAATAAGTTCAATGTTAATTGCAGCTCCAATGGAAGCTCATTGACTGTACCTTTAGATGGAACGTACAGTAATTATTATTCTGACCTATTTGTGCATCAGATGTAGCAGCAAAGAACGCTTTATGAGTTCCAGAATTCTAAAAAAGTACTTTAGGTATTTTTGTTTTTAATTAATTTTAACATGAGTCGTAAAATCTGGCTATTAATAAACAAGTTTTCAGGAGTTTGCAATTAATTTACTCAAGATAAAAGAAGTTAATAAAGTTATTTAAAAAATAAAATTAATTTAAACAAAATGCACAAAATCAATTTCTTAGTTTACTACAATTGAATAATGCTTATTTAATTCTGATGAATTTATTTTTATAATTTGTTTATTTATTTTTAAGAAAAGTCTTTTTAATAAAATAACTATTTCCTAAACAACATTTTATTTGTTATAAATCAAGCAGTGCTAAAAATGGATAATCATAATTTATTCAATTTAAAAATAAATTAGCATAATTAATTTTTGTGTAACATAATTTATCTAAATTTGTCTAATTAGCATAATTCGTTTTTGAATAACATAATTTATGCAACTACACTATATTTTAGTGAAAACGGATAAGCATAGTTAATTAAAATTGATTGCCTTAATTGAGTTTTTCATAATATATGTCATTATATTGAATAAAGAATCAATTAAGTGCTTGCGGTGAAAGAAGTGAGGAAGAAATATTAATTTCTATCGTAATCTACTTAGTTATTAATTGAAATTTAATCTAAAATTAGGTCAATTAAGTTTTTGAATTGAATGTCAAAATGAAGAAAAAGTAAATTAATCAAAAACTTAATATAATATTTAAATCCACTGATATGAAGAGAAAAAGAAATTCAAACGCTCCATTAAGAAATCTATTGTATTATGGTGAATATGTAATGAAGCAGTTAAAATTTTAGTTTTTTGAACTAGGAATATATGAAATAGTCTAAGTGATAGTCTACGTTTCCTTATGCCAAGTGAGGCCTTTTCTTTGCCGCTGGCCATTAGCAATGCCTCAATGTCTTCTGCGAAATGGAAAACTTTATACGGTTTCGCGTGAGTTCGTTTTAAAAACGCTACTACATCCATCGTCTGATGAATTTTAATTCATGCATTAAATAGTGTAAAATCAACTAGAGGAAATGTACGAATATCGTTTGATGGCAAAACGTTTTTCTTTTTTTTTTTTTTTTTGAAAGGTTATCACAGATGACGTACTCTCCCGTGGGATACACGAAGACACATTGCTTGGGGTGCTTCACACGTTGAAGAATCACCGGTGAGAAAAAGAAAAGAAAAAGAAAGAATGAATTAAGCCTGAAGCACTGAGTTGTGTAAAGTTGAACTTAAGCAAACCATCGGTGTCCGTAAAAGAATGTATCAAAGAAAAAAAAAATGGTGGAATAACCTAATTTCTGTTGAAATGTAATGGTCAATTACACAGAAATTTTTTTGGGAAAAAAAGAACATTTATGTACCGATGATTCTCGAAAACATTCTCAAACATAAAGAATAACATCAGATTATTTTAACGCCAATATTTGTGTTTTT
This sequence comes from Thereuonema tuberculata, assembly GCA_023159025.1. Classification (NCBI taxonomy): domain Eukaryota; kingdom Metazoa; phylum Arthropoda; class Chilopoda; order Scutigeromorpha; family Scutigeridae; genus Thereuonema; species Thereuonema tuberculata. Next base: position 51,634,433 of record JAFIDM010006943.1, on the reverse strand, counting down.
TACTACCAACAAATAACGTAAGGAAAGCCAGAAAAATCGTGGTTTTTCAATTCAAGTAAAAGATGATGTACAATTCGTTTTAAAAGTGTTTTTGTTATTAACTGATTGTAACAATTAACACAAACAGAAAATATTAAAACTATCTTAATTCCAGAATGTTAAATAAATTTAGCCATCAATTCCCTTATTTTTAAAACATTGAAAAAAATCTCACACCTTGAATAAAATTACATAATATTAATTTTGTCGCTGTTGAAGATAAAAAAAAAAATAATGCTTCACCGTAATTTAAATTCGGTTAGTAGCATCTAAAAATAAATAACTTAGATGTACTGATAATTAATCTTGATGGAGAAAAAAATGCTTATTATTAGTAAATTTTTCATTTTTTTTTTTATTTCATTCAGTAATTCAACCAGGAACTATGGTTTTCAATGAATCTCAGAGAGGTTTCTTTCGCCTGCATTTTTGGAACTATCCCAACGTTGAATGTGAATCCTACCACATTAATTTCAAAAGACTTCTCACTAATTCGGAACTTTTCCAGACCTGCTAAACATCACAGCATAGTAAATATTTCGTAGAATCAACATTCATCGTTGAAATAGTTCACAAATCTGGAATAGGCCTATATCATATTTAGGTGGTCGTATCTTGCAACTAATACAACGAAACAGCAGATGTCCTCAGATGCTTAAAAGATTCCTTTTTATTATTATTATTTCAGTGCAGTCAAATGCATTAAATAGAATTAGATATGAGCTTAATACCGTCAATACTGTAATTTTTTTTTTTCCCTTTAGAAATCAACTGATTTTTAAACTGAAAGAAAAAAGAATGTAGCCTAGCTGTCTGGTTAGATGCAAAATAAACTTAAGGAAAATGTAATATATGATTTTTTTCCCTTTCTTTGTTTCTTGAGATGCTCTATCAGCTCAGCGTAACAAACGTCAACAATTGTTTGCTTCAATGAAGACGTAAAGAAGAATCTAAATTCTTTGTAGCAGTAGATACAGATCAACAAGAACAACAACAAAAAAAACCCTCACGGATTAGCAGTCAAACCTATGGATTAAGATCAAAATAATCTTCAAATGCATCTTATAAAATCTAGTGTAGTGGAACTTCAATAAGAATATTCTGGAAACTTCATTGTTGGATACGGACACTTTTTAAAGAAAAGAAAATTACGCAAATAATATATATTCTCAAATTTCCTCCGACAATGGCTTTCATATTTCATTTTTCATACTTCAAAATTTTATGACTAAAAAAAATATTAAAAGTATATTTATATATATTTAAGTGCATTATTTCGCAATTTAGTCTTCCAATCCAAAAATCTGTCGTATAATCTGATTTGCCCAGATTCCATGGAAGCTGCTGAGCCGGAAATAAGAGGTCCCCACTCTTTTGTAAGCGGATTCGAACTTTTTCCTTTTTTATTTTTTTTTTCTCAAAAACTAGCAAACTCAATTGTCCCAAATCCTAATATATTTATTTTTTCCATTTACTTCACTCTGAAATAATAGTTCCCTATGCTGCATGTTTTGTTGATATGCATTCGTACCGAAGCCATTATCCGAATGTCATTCATTCAACTCGCCGAGATTAGTGAAGTAAAAACCCGAAAACAAGTCTCGTAAACTTCGAGAAGTCTGCGAATTGCAAAATTAAATTCTTCGAAATAAGGAGAGGATTACAGAGGGATTTTTTTTTTGTAGCTCGAGGCCGTAAAAAATGGTATCGTCATATCAGAGGTTATCGTACCACACGACTTCACTTCATTGAGGTGATTTACTTTAAGTAAATAAGGTTATTTTTACGGTTTCTATATCTTCACAAGAGGTTTATTGTTATAATGGTTCAACAAGAGATTTGACTATTCATTCAGTTTGTATTTACTTAAAAATTAAATAATAAAATAATGTTTTAACAAAATTGTAAAAATAACCTTGTCGCTATTTTCGATTTTAAATAGAGCGTTCAGTTTTTTTTTTTTTTTTTTTGTAATTTCAATGATTTATTAATAGCTATTATTGATAAATTTTTTGCACATCAAATAATTAGAACTAATGGAAATGTTTTCAAGTATTTTTAGATACTTACTACATACAGAATTGAATCCATATCGTATTTTAAATATACATGAATTATCTTCAATTAAAATAAACAAAAAAACAATTGCGAAGTTTGAAAACGAGGAATAAAAAATTTAAAAAAAGTAATTAAGTACATATTTAAAAAAAAAATTCAAATTCAAAACCAAATCTCAATCTGTTAAAGTATTTTTTTTTTTTAATATTAACCACTTAAAGATTGATTCTTGTTAGTTCTATCTACAATTCGTGAGAATGATCAGAGTTTGAAATTAACTGTGTGGTTTTGTGAACAACTGTATTATTTTATGGTATGTATTTAGGGGGCTAACTTGCTTTTCCCTCTCTCCCACACTTCTACCAATTAACTTAACGTTTTAATTTTTTTTTCATTAATTCTGAATTACAGAAATAATATGGGAAAAAAAAAATAGCTTAGGTCCTATCTTAAAACCAAATCTGAGGACAATATTAGAAGTGGTCTTATAATATCGTAGTTAAAAAAATGTATTTTCTAAGAAAATATTTCCAATTGCCGTTAAGGATTTTTAGAAATAGCATATTGTCGTTTATAGTAGTAATATTGTAAGATCTTCGTTTAACGTGTGATCAATATCTATACTATAAAACAGGATAGCACACTTCTATAATATTAAGATTAAG
>JAFIDM010006943.1:51584705-51607475 GCA_023159025.1 Thereuonema tuberculata | reverse complement strand
TCTACACTCAAAAGAATCGAACATAAATCTGGAGAAATACAGGTAGCTTATTTGAAAAAACTTAAGCTGTTTCTGGTATACTGTTTGGTATACTGTAGACCTCAGAAGCAGTTTTAAATAAAGATAAATTTTCTTTGTTTTGGAACCAAACGAATCCGAAGCAGAGATTTTCCGAAGTACATAGTAGGATTGTTGTGTAGGACCTAGAACCAGTGAAATTAAGATGAATTTTCTGTTTTCTGGAGCCAAAGGAATCATAACTAACTTGGAGACCCTTTCTGATGTCAATAAAAGATATTCATAAATTATGTATCAAAATTTTCAGCTTAAAAAAAATAAAAACAATGACACCAAAATTTTAACCCATTGACCCCTGGGTAAAAAGTTATAAGCTTTTAAAAATCATTCCTGCTTAAAAGCTACAATCAAGATTTATCTACTAAAAATGTACTTGAATACGGCCTATAATGAACTCACCATCCACTCAACAAACACATCACAACATAAGACTGTTTCCAGCCATGAATACAAGAAATCAACAACCCGTGAACAAGCCCATCATAACAAAGACTGATTCACAATCAACACATCACAATCAACAATAACATCACAACAGAGTAATATATCCAACCAAGATTTGCCGTTACCCGACATATTCCATCGTAAAAATAAACTTCAAATACACGGGGGACCAAGACAAGAAGAAGAAGCCTGTAATGAAGCTTCGAAACGTCTCATCTATTATTTAGGTAATTTTTACATACCTTTTTAGTGCCAATGTAGTAGGCATTTATATATTTAATAAAATGGCACGTTAAATAATCTTGTACTTCTCATATTATTTTGTTTCAAATCATTTATTTATTATATAGAAATGCATTTTTTTGATCCTTGAACTTGAATATTTTCGACACTTTTTTATAATTCATATTTTGGTAATAAGGGGTCATCTTAAAGAGTATAAAGAAAAACAGTTTTGTTTATGAAGGGATGTAAGGTTTTTTTCTACTTGAACGATAAAAAGAAAAAAAGAAAAGAAAAAAAGAAAAATATAAAAAAACATTTTTTTTATATTTTTCTTTTTTTCTTTTCTTTTTACAAATACTCAAGATTATTTATGCGTGGACCTCAGATTTGCCGAACGCAACATCGATCACAAAAATATATATATATATATGATATTATTAAATTCGAAATGGAATTTACAATAAAACATTGATACATTTATTATATTTTTAAAAGATATTATTAACTAAAATACTATATATTTTTGAATATCAAAAATATAGAAATCTTCCTAGGAATTCAGATACTACCGTATATCCGTAAAAGCTATAAATGTAAATTGAATGGGTGAGTTGAAAAAGGTACATATTCCACAAATGTAAACTTTTGGAAAACTAAAAAAAAAACTGTTTTTTAAGAAAACTAATTTTTTCATAAAAATTTTTTCTATTATCGATTTATACCTTAAGTGAAGTGAATTCATTGTGCTTTGTAAATATGTAGATATATAACTTTTTATAGCATAAAACTATGAAAATATATCTCAGTGTAGTTTGTCAATTTTGTGGAATATGTACCTTTTTCAACTCACTCATTCAATTATTGAATAAGAAGTTTTTATGTAATTATAATAATAATAATAATAAATTACGTTTATTTTGTTCCTTTCCAAATTTTCTGGACTTTTATCAGTTTTTATTAAAATTTGTCTTGGATGAAGTAAAAAAAAAACGAAAAAAAAAGTGGAATTCTACTATTGAATATTCCAACATATTTAAATACTTTTAAGTATCAATTCTTTCGTATTATTTGTATTTTTTTAATTACTGTATTTTGCATTTATTTATAACTTCAAGAAAAAATTGAATACCCACAATTATTAACGCAAAATTATATATTTATGACCCATAATAATACGTTACATAAAAATAATATTGATGTATAACATATGATTAAAATATATATAAATTATGCTTCAACAAGCGTTTTCTATTTTTATATACAATTTACAATAGAGGCAGTTGGAATATTTATGTAAAGGAAAAAAATATCACTTTCCGATCCATTTTTTCCTTTACGTAAATATTCAAATTTAAATTTAATTTTTCTTTGACGGACGTTAATGTGATTAATTCCTTCGTTGAGTTAAACTAATGAAACGGTTAAATTATTTGTTGCTCAAGTTCAGCTTAAAACGTATGTGTCCAAACATCAAAATCAATGTAATTAATGTAGTTACGATGTAATTCCATGTCTTTCATCTGTCAGTCTGATGTTCCTTTGTCACATCGACGTAATACTTAAAGTAATAAAAGATCATCGCTCGAAATGACCTTGCCCTAATTAAAACATACAATTTTCGTATCTTTTTTTTAAAGTTGCAAAATAAATAAAGAGCCAACCTCTTTTGTCCGTGAGGAACTGCCTCCGTTTCCGGCGTAATTGTTAGTTTACTGAAATAAAATTGCTGGTGCGAACTCTGACTTGTTGACAGCTGAGGAGTTCTTTACTGTTACGTCTTTTTTGAAGGAAGAGAGATCTTTTTTGTTTTTATTGCTAAGAGGAAAAAGATTTAGTTGGACCTCGGAAAAAGGAAGTGATTTTTTTTTTGTTTTTGTTTTTTGTTGCAGTTCGACCTACATCGAATCCTAAGTTAAAAATATGTTTTATTTCGCAAAAAAAAAAACGGAAGGAAAAAAATCTTCCATTTAAGGCAAGGTTGTAGCTAACAGAACTCCTTATTTACATAATTGAATCGCGAATAAGTCGAGAAATATCATAAAATACAGTACATTGAATTTTTTGATATTTGAACTGACTACTTTTATTCCAAAATGGAACTATATAAAATTTAATATTTTTGATAGTTTTAAATTGATAGATAATTAATATTATTAAATATTAATACTATTTAATATTTTGATAGTTAATATTTTTAATAGTTTCGATAGTCCAAATACTTTGGAAAAACTTTATTTTAGAATTACTTTTAAGATTGTTTGAGTCAGTATTAAAAAATGGAAAATTTGTTATTGTAATAATATTTCTAACTTGTAAGTTAGGCTAAATCAAATTTAAAAAAAAGAGAGAGAAAAGTGATGAACATAATTCTGTTTAAAAAGTTATAAAATTTTAATAATAAAGGCATTTACTATCTAAAATAACTAAAAAGGACAATTTTTAATCTTTTAATATCAGCAACTTTGTTTTTTCATTTTTATAAACATTTTTACTGAAGTTCGTTTTGTAACACTTTAATTTAGGAATCGAATTTAATTTAATAATTATTTTAATGTAAATTAAAAATAAATTAAAATTAAATTTATTTGAGTGGAATTTAATTTAATCCTTCAATTTATTATTTCTCGTTTACAAATAGTTTCTTCATTACATGTTTTTTTTTTTTAGGAGGGAAAAAGAGGTCACAACAAAAATAACCTGAAATTGAAAGACACATAACAAAGAAAATAACTATTCTTGGATGAAACTTTAAGAGCTTATCAACTTCCTATTCATTTTATAACAAAATGGGCCCGTAGGCAGAAAGCTAAAAAGAAAGAATTGCCTTATCTTATGTCATAATTCAACTGCATCTCTGTCATCAAACAATTAAACCCTTCCATTTTTCTAAATTTCCATCGAATTAATCGGCAATTACAAGACAAAGTATTATAAAATCCGATATAGAATTCACTTCATTTTACTTCGTGCTTGTTTTATGTATATCTATTTTGAGTTTTTAGCCACTTTACTATTTGATCCTTTCTTCATAATTTGGACGCATTGGTTCTACCCGCCCAGTAACGGGCAACGATGTTCACAGATTTTCACTAGCATTGTTAAGTCACTAGCTTCTATTAATTATGGTACAATTTAGGGCCATACCAATTACAGACTAAAATTCGGATGGACCAAAACCATTTCTTATAGAAATTCCAGAGATATTCAAAATTTAGAGAACTATCTTAATTGCGCATTATGCTTAGTTGATAAGTTTTAACGAGCGGACTCTAAATCGGAAATAATATTCGAAAAACAAACATACAGAAAGAAAAATTTCTTCAGTGTTTACAAAGTTTTTGTTCACTACATGTGGAATTTTTCTCAAAAATAAAATGGTAAATATCTCTGATGGTCTAAGGCCAGATCTACACGAGCGTTGGCAACAGAACGGAATCTCGTGCATTTCAATGGAAAATGAATGAATACCGGTTACACGAGCATTTTCAACGCCTTCAGATGCGTTAATAACGTCAGCCTTAGTAACGCTACGTCAGCTAAAGCAACGTTTGGTCAGTGTTAGCCACGTTCAGTCCTCGATGTTCACAACTTTTTTAATTTCGGTGAGAATGTGTTTGGGGGTTAAAGTATTACGGAGTTGCTAAAACTCATCCTATCCTGATCTGATGTTGCCAACGCAGCATTTTCAGCATTCGTGTAGACCCACCTTAAATAGAGTGGTCAACATTGTCCAATGGGAGGCAAAGGAGAAGAACAATATTTGAAATGAAATTTTTAAGCTCTACTCATATTGTTTTATCATTGAATGAAAAAAAGATTCTCAGAATGATTACGATCTTTAAATATATTTCTGAACAGTCCGATAAATGTAATGAATCACCTTGGCATAAAAAACATAATTACACCACTGAATAGGTTTCTAAATGTAAATAACCACAGCATGGATGTCTTGAATTCAATTAAGTCATTATTCGCTTATTTTCCTTAGTCTGTGTCCATGTGTTCCCACTAATAACTTTTGAATCCATCGATGAGTCTTCTTAAACCTTGATACGTGAATCCAAAGTGAAGAGACAAACCTAACTTTTATATTTGAATTTTTTTTCCAAATGAATCATTGTCAACAAGTCAAGTCAACGTGAGAATATGACAGAAATTCCCGTAGAGAAACATTACAACCGAAACAATAGATTTGCATCGATGTCACCAGGAGTAAAGAACCTGCGGCCTGAAATAAAGTCGCCCAACTATTTCGATTCAGTCATATCGCCCTTATACCCTGGTTTCACGGGAAAAATAGTCGATTTAGAAAACTCGTTTAGTCCTGTGACGTATGTTTGTGACGCATCCGAAACGAGTAATCGTATCTTGAGTGAATTCACGAGAGAAGAAGAAAAACTAGTTTTTTGCAATGCATCCTGGGATCGAGTTGTCGTGCAATGCATCCTGGGACTGTGCTAAACCAAAATGGCGCCAACCAGCAAAATTATTGTTTCGCAGCAAGGGCAAAAATAAACGTTTGTTTTTATGTTTATGTTTATGATATTGCAGCTCCAAAGGCTCGAAAATATCAATTTTTAATTTCATATTAAATTATCAATTTTGTTCTTGATTTTCTCGCAGGTTTTCTCTATCTTGTACGATTCATTTAATTCTATCTTCATTTTTTCATAAATTCGACGATTTCGCTTCATTCGCGAGATCATCAATATTTTCTCGACACATTTTCAGTAAAATTACAGTTTCACCTTCACTCCATTCTGTATGTTGTTGTCGTTGAGGCGTGGTGGGAACGATGCGATGGCTGCCATGTTGGAAACGACTTTTCTCGATAGACCGACTTGCCATAACTCGGACAACCCTACCGACTTCCGCCCTGGCTGGTCACGTGGGGCTCAAAAACGAGAAAATGCGAAGAATCGAGTTTTTAGTAGTTCCGTGAAACCAGGGTATTAACGACGGAGCTTGGTTCTTCGGAAACATGTCTTGAAACTTATTTTTCGCTAAAGACGAATAACGAATAACTTCCCACATACCTCCATGTTTTAATTCCAGATACATTCTTTGATAATATTCTTGGAAATCTCACCTGCGGAATTAAGGCTAATTTAATTTTTTTCGAAGAAAACGTTTCAATCAATGCATACTACGAATGGAACTGTTGGAAACGTCCGGTTTTGTTGAGTATTTTGTAAGAAAATTAGAAATTAATGTGGGACTCTTTTGCGGAAGTATCCCTTCAAAATAACGAAAATGCGGTTTTAGAATCATCGCAAAATCGAGGGTCGTACCGAAACGGAAATTATTTTTTTTTTCGGATGTTTTTCCAAACGATACATCCCGGAAGATATCATACCTCACTTAGCCTAAGCTACAGTTAATTGCAGGGATAATTTTTTGTTTTTGTATGTTTATTTACAAACGAAAAATCGTTTTCGCCAGATGTTTTTTTGCCCTGGACAGCGACGTTACAACCCCTTGCCTTGAAAGTGTGCACATCCGCCACCAGCGAAAGAGTTCCAAGAAAATCTTTAATTTTCATAAAAAGCATAAAAAAAGAAAGCCCTCAGTTTTCATGGCTACTTTATATTTATGAATCGTTTTGTTCAAAACAGAAAAAAAAAGAAAGAAAATTAAATGTAATTCCACAGGTGAGATTTCTTAGAAAACTACCCTTTGATGTTTATTACTTTATATACTTTTCATGATCTATCAGGAATATTTTAATAGCATACAATGTTTTACGGATTGCTGCCTAATGAAGTATGCACTTCTTAACATGTGATCTTCCAATGACAAAATGTTACCCAGGGATATTTATGCACTTATTAGTATTAGAAAGGTGTTAAAAATGATTAGGATGCAGACAGCTTAAGTAAATAATGGAGATATATTTAATATATCATTAGAGTAGGAATTACTCAAAATAACAACAAAACAAGTTAGTGTCTGTAAGCTACGATATTACAATCATCCAAAACTGCTTTCAAACCAAAAAATAACAAATAGACAAATAACAAATAAAAGTGTTTTTTTTTATCCTAGGAGCCTCAAATTGTGGGCTAAAATCCATGTGGAGTGTACGGAAATAGTCATATTATGTTGAAGGAATGATGATTCATATGTAAATTAGCTGAAATGAATAAATAAAATTAAAAAAATAAATAAAATAAAAGCCCTTTTGTTATTTTTTGGCTTGAAAACAATTTTGAATGCTTGTATATCATGGCTTATAGACACTAATTGGTTTGTTGTTATTCAATCATAATCTAAAATACAAAGTTTTAGATTGCCAGTTCATGATAAAAATATGCGAGTCCGTCTCTTTGTGGTCAAATAACTCAAAAAGTGTTTTTATCCTAGGAGCCTCAAATTTTAGAGAAATAGGTTCAACCGAGTTTGGCAAGTATTCTGAAGACTGTCATGTAAGTTTGTTTATATGTCATATATTTGTAAATTATAAATCATCGACTTTCTATTTAGAAAAAGAGTTTTAAAGCAGATATTATTTCCAACTGTAATTCATCCATATTTTTAATTAACTATGAGAAAGATGTGAAAGCTCAAAGAAAATGCTTCTACCTAACTTGTGGCCCGTTCCTTTCCTTTCAATTGAATTATGTATAACTTTCCGTGAAGTATTATCCCGTCAATTCCACAGCCTGTGAAGTTGCAACAGAAATGCGTAAGGAATATTAATGACGGTTGAACACCGCTCGATTAAGAATATTGGATCCATCGGGGGGGGGGGGGGGGGAACCGGCCTCTCCCTTCCCCTAGGAAAGGAAAAGTTCCTGCGTTCCGAAATAATTGCGGTCTGCGAAGAGGGGTGCGCGGAAAGTATATTAACGCTTTTTCTCTTTAGTTATAAAAGTTTTATTTTGTATATTTTTTAAATAAGAAAAAAAATAATTTTCAGTTAATGTAATTATTTTTATTTATTTATTTATTTATTTATTTATTTTTAAATACTGTTCGTTTTCGTTTACAAGAGCCTTCAACACTTTTGCGCATGCGTTAGGTCTCCTTGGATTTCATCAAAATAGGGATGAGGAGAAATAAAGAGGGAATGTTTACTTTTTATCAGTATTAGTTTACTAGTAGCTGCGTTCTATTTGCGTTTTTCGGGAAAGAATTATGAAAAGACTAAATACTACTGCAAAAATAACAGGTACTAAAAGAAAAACAGAATGGTCGTAATCTTTCAACCAAAAAATAAAAAAAACTGTCTTATCCTTTTGGAGTTGATGAAAGATTATAAACAATTAAAAAAAAAAAAAAAGCCCTAAATCCTAGATTTCTCCATTTTCGGATGCAATGAGGAGTTTACAAGCCCTTCCAACCTTCCACACTATATGCCAATGGTAACTCTTATCAGTTGAGGTGAGCAAGTCCGTGCCTACAGGAGCGGAACAGGAAAAATTTCAGATTGGGCAGATCATTGTCTGGATAGTGATCATAATCCAGACCCTGTGGTTCATTTAATTTATTATGTCACAGATAAGTATAAAAGATTCGCTTTAGAATCTTGTTTAATAAATTGTAGCATATGTTTTAATAAGAATAGGTCACTAAGAATAGTAACAAGGTATCTTTAAATGTATATAGGAAATCTTTAATGAAAAGCATTTTAAAGATTAGTTAAAAAATAGTTCACATGTTTATTCACGTTTATTTATATGTTTTATTGTTGTACTTAATTTTAAATTAATTGTTTATTTGTTTTCAATTGTTTATGGTTATATATGATTTCAATAGTTTATTTCACAATGTAAGATCTCGCTAATGAGATTTTGTTATATTTTGTTTTGTTAGGGATGAGAAATAAGATTTTTCTTCTTCCATTTATGTTTTTGTATTTTTCGTTATTTAAGTTTTAAAGATATTGGGATCTTGAGAAAGTCCTCGAAATAAAGAACGAAATATTGAAGTTATGTTGATTGAGTTTGTGTTTGATTTCGAGTTTTAGATGATAATGAAGATATAGAGATGTTTATTTAAAAGTGAACTTTCATTATAAAATATTAAAAAGTAAATTAAACAACAAAAAGAAAAATAGTCTATTTAAAATTACCGTTGTCTTTTAAAACTGAAGCTTCAATTTTTTCTCCATCACTTTTTACTATATTTTTGTAAGTTGAATACGATCTGTCGATCATTGGATCATTCCAAATGATAAGACAATATAAAGATAAATAGCATTATCTTTTAGTCCTGTTAAATAACATTAGATTCCTATGATCAAGACTGAAAAAGAAATGTCATCTTGTCAATTTCGTACTCTGTTATTCAGTAACATTCTATCACTGAAAAATTCGTCAGCAATTTAATTCACGGTGATAAAGCTATAAAGATTCGAGCTGCGAATGCGAAATACTATGATGTAGTTATATATAGAATGAAGGAATTGCATCTCAAATAACTATAATAAATATTGTTCAAAAGATATTCTCTTTTTCGCTTAATTATTATTATGAATTAATTAACAATACATTTATATCTCGACTTATAACAGGGTTATGTAAATCGATTTGATCGTAAATCAAAAATTGTATATGAGAAGTCAGATAGTAGTATAGTGTATACTGTCTAAGTTATACAAATACTTAAATTGACGTTATAGATAAAACGTAATGTGCAATTTTTTTTCTTGTAATAAGCTTATGAACTCATTTCAAAGTCTGAAAGATATGTTATGTAATCAATTTGATAATAGTGAAATACTGTTTTAATTGTATTCACAATTCAATCATTCAGGTATGCCAGACTACAATACAACTAAGTTATTTACAGTTTAAATCACTCAAATCACATTGATGTGGTCAGGTCAATTAATGTGATGGGTAAAAGAATTACAGACTAATCAAAAAATCAGTTAGAAAACAAATGCAAATATGATCTAATCCAATAAGGTCGAGTTCCAAACATAAAGTGATAATAGGAAAAAAAATAGTATATATATTTAAAATATGTTTTATGTAATCCATATAGTTCAGCGTATTCGATGGAGAGCTTATTATTGAAATATTTATTAAACAATATCATTAGTGATTCTATAAATTTTCTAAGATAGCCATCACATTCTCTATCCAAAATTACGGTATTTATAAAGTGTAATGCGTGGCCTGTCTGATAAACATGCATGACTGTTGTACGTAAAGGAATCAGTTTTTATGACACTAGCATGTTCTTTAAGACGGACACCCAAAGGCCTTTTGCATTCCCCAATCTACATGCCGCTATTATCTTGGCATTTAATTCCACAAATGTGTGTGTGGTCGGTTCGCACCGAAGTGCGAGCTTCGTTGCCGAAGCATCCGTGCTCCAGGGAGCGCTAGTGTTCCCAAGACGGCGAAACCCTAGCAGACTCCCTAGAATTACAAGGGAAAGATACTGGGGTGGTTTCCCGTGGCCTTCCCCAGGACGCCATTAAGGAATGACGTCAGACCGAAGAGAAAGTGAAGAAGAGGCTACAACACAGGAAAGGAAATTTTTGAAACATCCATGCTCGCTACCGGGATTTGAACCCGGGCGCTGGCACATTGATCTCACAACAGACCGACGCCTGAGGCCGCTCGACCACACCAGCGCGGCATATTCCATAAATACAATCTTTTTTATTTTTAATGCTATCTGGGGAATCTTTAATATTCAGTTTTTGTCATTGACAAAGTACCTAATGATATTGCTGTTTTTAGAAACTATCCCAATATTATAACGTTTTAATATATACTTGACATGTGTATAGGTATAGAAGTATAAAATAACGGCTTATTCTTTCTTTTGTAGTCATTTGGATTAAATAGCTTAATCAAGGACTTTTTTTTTAATAGTATTGGTAATAAAAGTTATAGAGTATCTGTTGTTAGAGGCTAATTAGTAATATAATGAATCTTATTTTCAAAAATTTCTTTGCTAGAAGAAAAGTAAAAAGCTCTATTCACTGCCATTTGAATTATGTTTCTTTTTTGGCTAATTGGAATTTAAGACTTAAAATTTAGCATAAAACCGGCATTTGATGGTTTCCTGTACACGGATGTAACTAAATTGAGCCCTTACCTCGCAATCATTACCTCGCAATCATCTAAAAAAGCCAAACCACCCTGCTCCTCTTTTTCTAAGGTAAAATCAATATCTTTGATAAAAGTACTAAAAGCATTATTAACTTTATCAACATCGTCTTTCTTCAGAAGAAAAAGCAAATCATCTACATATCTTCTGTAAAATAAAACAGATGGCGGTCAGCCACCATTTAAGCTTATGTCTATAAATAATATGACTGCAGGTGAAATTACAAGGAATATTACTAATTCTCACAGTCTATTAATACTTATTTTTAACTCAAACAATCGTTGTCGAGATATTTTTGACTTCCAACTTCCAGGATATTGATCCAGATAATCGAACATTTATCCCTATAAATACACAGATTCGAGTTTTAATTATTGCAGCAGATGTACTTCATTCATGAATAGTTCCTACCCTAGGAGTAAAGGTAGATGCAGTTCCTGAACGTTTAAATCAAACTTCCTTTCTATCTAATTTTCCATGAATCTGTTTTGGTCAACGTTCAGAAATTTTGGACCAAAAGCTGTGGAGCTAATCATAGCTTTATACCAATTGCTATTGAATCAGTAAATATTAAATCTCTTATTAACTAATCAAATCAATATACATTAGATGGATGAAAGAAAGCAATGGTCTCTTAAACCATCTTATAACAATTATCACTTTTTTCTAAAGAGAGGGCTAGTTAAACTATAACATTATCTTTAGGTGTTGAATAAATTGGACCACACTCCATAGCCAGCAAATTCTACAAATAGCATCAGTGGAAAGACATCATAGCTTCGGACAGTAATTGCAGTTTCCATTCAGATTTGCATTTACAGTAACAATAAAAAAGCCCAAGGAGAATGTTTGCAAATCCTAGAGTTTTATGTTGACTTTTATATTTGAGACACCAAATTTTCCTGGAGAAACTTATGTTCCGTTTTCAGAAGTTGGCACTGGGGAAAAAAAAATCATGTAACGGCCAAGAAAAAAATAAGTATTTTATTCATAACCAATTTAAGCTTAACGTTACTTCTTTGTATCTACTCAACGGGCAACGTCAGATATTTCACGTAATTGCTTACATTGATCAAATCATTGAAGTGATTTTAGTGCTGATTAATTATGAACAATAAGAATTGATAGACAGCAATTTGAGAATCAATGAAAGATTAGCAGTAAGTTGATCGGGTCCCAACTGCTTTAACATGCAATAATAGATTATAAAATCTAAAATAAGATGAATTCTATTTTTCCTTTTATTCTTAAAAAAAAAAAAATACTTAAAAAGACAAACTGGTTTGTCTAATCAGAACCATAGATATATATGTGCTTATTTTCTTTCTTTTTTTTTAGGCATATAAAATTTTTCTAAGCAGTTGTGAATTTTTTAAAACATTAAAAATATATTAGAAGCACAACCGGTTTCGTCCTACAAGGATTTTGACGAGTGACGAAAAGTCAAAGGTCACTCGTCACAGTCCGTGTAGGATGAAACCGGTTATACTCCTAATCTATTTTTAATGTGTTAATTTTTTTTTAAACTAGTTATGTTTGTTGACCGTCATTTTTTGTTGATTTTATAATAATTTTTCTGCTTTTATGATATCGTTTTCGCTTCTAGTCAAATTTCACAACTTCACAGCAACTTCCTTCCGCAATCGAACAGACCTAAAGATTAAAATTCCATATAAACTAATTAACTGTGCAACAAGTTTGTAAGATTTACAGAAAATCCACAAAGCCTTCGAATAACTGAAAATTATTCAATTTTCGATATCTTCAATCCATCACTGATTTTCCTGCAAGAGAAATATAACTGACAGAACAATAAATCAAGCTGTCGTTCTGCTGAAGCCAAAAGGTTAAACGGTTAAAGGCAAAGGATCGACGGTTTCTACTGGAGTATTTTACTCCCGTAGAACTTAACGTACCTGAAAATTAAAGCCTAAACATTGTCGAAGAAAATATGGGGACATTTTTGATAATAGTTTACACTGAAACAAGATATACAATAAACAAGATAAAGTTAGAAAAGTAAACATTCGAAAACCATTCGAAAAAGCGGTATTTATTTTCGTGATCCCAACGAAGTTATGACGGCATTAATTTATAACGATCCAAAGTTTTCTTCAATAACTGACAAGTATAAATTTTTCGTGCTGATGGAAGTTGCTATGGAAACGTATATGCCCGAGTTTTAAAGATTCATGTCTTGACAATCAATTTTTATTGCAGTGATATTGTTTACTTAAATGGCAAATCGAAAACGGCTTTAGATAACTGACTAATATCGTACGTATTTAACGCGCATGAATGGTGCAATCACAGCTGCAGAATTCCACAACAGCCGTTCACAGACTTACAGCGCGACACATTAGCATCGAAAGCGTTTATTATATACTAGCCGGGTATCGTCGCATCGCTCCTGAATCCTTACATATATAGCATTAAAAAAAACTTTATTTATCAAATTAATATTGAGATCGGAGAAAGTATGACTTCCCAGCCCGTTGTGGCCTTCTCCACATGTTTCTGTATCATGCTTATTTATGAAAATATGATCTATATTTGTTTTCGTATTTCGTTGAATTGTTCAGTTGTTTTGTTTACGTGCCTTCACAAACTTCTCACAATAGCCAACATGAAATTTTTCATATTTTTGCATGTATCTTGCAAACACAGAAACGTTTGTGAATGACTGATATATCGTTCGATAGAACTTTAAATACCAACATTTTCTCAATATAATGTTCTCTTCGAACTTTTATACTTTTCTTTTAAATTGAGAAAAAGTCCGAAAGATTTTTGTATCATTGTGCTTGTCTTAAAAAGATCTACATTTTATCTATTGACTATTTGCGTGACCAATCTATCGTTTATAGTTTGGTCACAAAATTGGAAAAACTTCGAGTCTTATGACAGACAGAATAACGTTTTTATATAATATAATAATTAATAAATTCACTGAACAATGAAACCCTTGTGAAATTATTTGATTTCTAAGTGATGTCTAATACCTTATAATGATCAAGCTTTAAATAGCGTTGGATGAATGTGTTCAATTGCGACATGAAATAAAATGAAAATGAGAATATCTCTTCATTCAACTGTAAGGAAAAAGAAAACATTGTAATAGCGTTTGGATGAAACATTTCGTCCAAACAATAATGGGGCTGTGGTCTGTTCGGATTCGGAAATGTTCGGAATATACGAAAAAACGTATTAGTACTCTACATGGTAGGCCTATACAGTACACAGTTACAGCTATGATATTAACTCTCACGTAGCGTAATGGTGAGACAGGTGAAAATTGCTATCCAACAGTCGACGACAACGGTCATCAGGACTTCAATGACGAAGACATTGTCTCTTTGGTCCAGGATCAAGCTGCAGAAAATTCTGAAGACACAGATAGTGAAGAATACGCCCCGAAGGATCTTGTGATATATTCAGATGCTACAAATGCTTTTGAGTTAACATTACGCTACGTAGAAAAACGTGCAGCTGCCACGCCGATTGACGTGATGCTTATGCGACGCTGGCGCAATATCGCATCATCTAGCAGGTTTAGTTCCTTATGCCAGAAGAATATTACTGATTTTTCTAGTTTTTATATAAACATACTGTGTTTTCATATAAACTTGAGCGCTACATAATTAAAAAGACCGTATTGTTAAACAGTTCATTAAAATACAGATATGTAAATTAAAATACTGTAGTGATGTTGCATTCCGCTAAATACTAGCTTAAAAACTGTTATTTTAATAATATGTACAGTGCTATGATTAAATACTGTACTTCCTGTACATTGCAAGTGAGATTTAAATTTTTTCGTGCATCGTAGATTCTGCTCGGAATAGTGGGGTTCGGATTACCGGGGTAGTACTGTATTAGGAATCTCAATACTGCAGTCTGGACCCATAAGATTGATTCCAGAGACACTTCCCCCTCATCCTTTTTTGGTCCCTATACAAGCAGCCAAGACTTCCTAAAACAAGTTGTAACTTTTTTACTTTTTCATCGAAAATCGGTGTTGTTCTGTGCTGACAAGGAGACTTCCACTGATATATCACGTTTTCCTGTCGTTTATAACGAGATCTAAGACGAAGTGATGATGAGATTAACAGCTTTGATTACTGTTAATGCCCGAATCATCGAACAACAGTGAGAAAGGAAGAAAGTTCAACGAAAAAGAGAAGATACTGTACTAGTGAAATAATGAATACAGACTGGGAATTCGGATTCAACCGTTTACTGCCACAATTTTTCAAATAAACTTTCTTCGCCGCTAGACGCGCTGGTATCGGTTTGCCGAAGAAACTTGGTTCAAAATTAGAAAACTTCTATTTCAAGCAAGTTTTCGGAGAAAGAAACGTTTTTGAACAACTTTTTGAGATAAGATTTCTAATTCGTCTTAAACAGCCTTCAGGCTGAAAAAAAAAAACAATAAAAAAGAAGATAGTGTTTGTATTCGATAATTATCCTAATTTACAAATAAACGGAAATTTTTTCTTTTTTTCATGGTTTTCTACAAAAGACTAACAAACCAACAAACAAATAAAAGTGTGAGTTTGATAAAGGTAGATTTGTAGAGATATCCTACAGGAGGCCCAAAACGACTCATTGGAGCACTGGAAATAAGGGACCCAGCATTTCTTGATGAATGCCATTTATTGTGAGGTAAGATGGTCAGTTCAAAACTGATTATCCGGACAAGAAATCCGTCTCATTCCAGAAGGCTCAATGACCCAAGTCCTGTCTACAGGCGAATTAATGTAGTAGATTAATATGAAAATTTTTCAATTTCTTCGGGGATCGATTTGGCTCCTCCGGCCAGCGTCAAATACCCTTAAATATTGACTTTGACATAAAATAATTTTAAATTACTTTTCCCGCCTTCGGAAAATGGAAGGGTTCTTAATTGAATCAGTTTTTTACAACTTTGTCTTTTTTTTTTTATTAACAAGGAAAAAACATTTCAAGGAAAAAGAAAAAGATTCCCTTACAAGAGACTTAGCTGGAATTCATTAGATATTACAATGGTCTTTTATTAACCTTCGGCATACAAGGTGAAAAAAACTCCTCACCTACACAACGTGGGGTTAAATTAATCCCACAATGAATTGCATGTATTTTATAGATGCATTAAATAAAATTCGCTTGAATGCGTTTTTCTGTTGAAGATATTATTATATTATTAAATAAATACAAAAGTATAAAAAAAAATAAACTTTTTTAATAGAAAAACTAAAAAATTTTACAAATTCTCCTTATAATCAACAATTTACTATTAAGGCACAACAAAACAAAAAAAATATAGATTTTCATGTAGGAACGTATTTGTTTCATATTATATCCTTTAAACTATATTTATTCGGCTTTTTGAACATGAATTTTAGGTAAAAACAAAACAAAAACCTACGAGTGGACGCTTATTTTTTTAGAGACGTCCCATACAATGTGAGGTTAAAAATGCCCAGGACTCACTTTGAGCACCTGAATACACCACTGCGGCGCCTTCGGTACTTATTCGACAATGTGATGCGACGCGGATATGTGTAAGGTCCAGCTACTGAGAAGGTCAAGTTATTTGATTGCGTTATAAGGGACCATCAACGCATTTTAAAAGTGTTGGGGTAAAAATAACCCCACCTTGTATGCCGAAGGTTAAATAACTAAACCAAACAAAGAACTAAAGCCGAAAGATTGCTTGAGTTTAAGTGAAAAATTTTTGTTTACTAAAAAAACATAAAAAAAAAAAAAAAAAAAAAAGTGCCACTGAATTGGAGTTGATTTAAATTTTTCAATAAAAAAATAAATTTTATTGAACAATGTCAGCATTAGTAAAATTATTATGTTGAGCTTCTATGTCTGCAGTGCATGGATGTATAGCATGGAATGGAGTGAAACAAACACCCCTTTGACAGCAGACGTGTCCGAGACAATTAATTTTTAAAAAAGTAATTTAATCTCACACAATTTAAAAAAACCCCCACAATTTTGTGGTTTTTTTTTTTTAAATTAACTGTTGAACTTGTGACGCATCAGGGATTTATATTTTGTTGTTTTTAATTTTCAAAATATTCTGCAATTAATTAAATTGAAATTCAAAAACAGTCAATTTCTAGGGTGTTTAATATTTAAAACACAAAACATTATTTTACGAATTTTTTATCATTTCAGGTTTTTGTCAAATTTTTTTGATTTCAAATTACCTAGTAATATCTCGAAAACACCCAAGAAATTGACTGTTTTTGAATTTCAATTTAATTAATTGTAGAATATTTTGAAAATTAAAAACAACAAAATATAAATCCCTGATGCGTCACAAGTTCATACTTAAGTTTTCAGAATTTTAGGTGCATATGTGCATTGGAAAAACAAATATATAAAAGAAATAAAAGGTTTTCAGTCGCCTGCATCTGCTTGAGTCAGGACCTTAAACTTCTACAAACTTTTATACTCAAAGTTTTTATAAAAAAGTTAAAAAAAATCCATACTAAAGTTATTCAATTTTCATTTTTTTTTTTTTTTTTACTGTTTTCTTTAAAATGTTGTCTTTACTTTATTAAGAAAACTTTCATTTCTATATTAAACTCAAATTATCTTCTAAAGTTAAACAACAGAATTTTTTTTAATTTACTAAAAGAACTGAATTAAATCTGCAATTTTATTTTCTTAATTCCTTACGTCTAATTAATTAAAATCAAATCATAGCACGCGAAATCAATGAATTACCTAAAAGATTAATATCCTATTGTTTATATCACAGTTTTTATTCTAATGCTTTTCTATAGAAAGTTTTAGTTTCTTCATGGTTTTTCGAATCTGTATTCAATATATATATAATGAATACTTCGTTTTTTTGAGAAAATACCTGATCTCTTTGAAATGTCATGCATCATTTATCACCCAAGCATTCACACAACTTCCCGGAAGATATTTTTTTTCGTCATCAAGCAGAATTTTTTCTGAAGTTTTTAAAAAGCTTTTTATAGATTTTTTATATAGATTTTTTTTGGTTTTAAAAGTCTTTTATCTGAAATCTTTTGTAGATGTTAACCAATTGTCAACAGACAAACACTAAATTAAACATGCCAAAGGGACTGGACCACAATGACCTTCAAGAATACAATATTAAAAAAGAAATAACGTGGCGTGGGAGAAGATGGATATAATTGAAGGATCTGTTTATCTTGTGGTTGATAACCTTCAAGAATTGTCTTTTCTGACTCCGCATTTTTTATATTTTTCCGCAAATGAAGGCTCTTTTCCTCTGCCGTTCCAAACTTAAACAACAACATACAATTATCGTATTAAGATATAGCATTAAGATTACAATGAATATCTTCATATTTGTAAGTTACTTTTAATTACAGTTACAGCCTTATTAATAATAAAATTCATTAATCGTTTTTCTCAATTACTAAATAAAAAATTAAAAATAAGCAAATAAAAATGACTTTCAGAGAAATATGGAAAATTCGATTTGTTACTAAACTTCATTCTGTATTATCCCCCCCCCCCCCCCCCCCCAGTACTCTACCTTCAATGCAAACAGCTAAGTTGACCATGAGAGTGTTTTATTAGGTTGTAAAGAAAGTTCACAGAAAATTCAAAGCATCTGTTACAAACCTGTATATTCGCATGTATTCACAACACTGTACCTAATCATCTAGGTTCGCTCCATTGGAGCTCATAATGTTGTTCCACTGCTCTATGAGTTTGAAATATCCTATTTCGATAGAAGTTCGGCCTTCGGGTGGTGAAGGAGTTATCGAGGCATCGTTTCACCTGTCGTCCTTAGTAAAATTCTTTCCAGCAAGAAAACTCGATAATCCGGAAAAGATGAAAGTCGGATGGGAAGGTCTGGGGAATACGGTGGGTGAGACAATATTTACCATCCAAGCTCTTGTAATTTTTACTGTATCAGTAAAGAGTTACGTGGAATTGCATTATCCTGATGGAATACTACCTCAAGTCGATTAAATAAAGCTGAACGCTTTTCTTTCAGTTGGAGCATGAAGAGTTTCCAACTGGTGGATTTACATATTAGCTGTGATGCTTTTGTTCATAGTGAATAGTGTATCACAACTGCGACAATCCCACCAAGCATCATTTTCTTTCCATGCAGGGGTGACTTAGGAACCTTTCGTGGGTTTCCCCTTCTTTTTCCAGGACCTTTTATGCATAGCATTCACATACATTATCCAAAAGTTTCGTCATTCATGCAAGAAAACACATTCGGTCTTTCCTGTTCATATAGGGCAACGGCAATGGAGTAGCATTGCAGCCGATTCTCATCAGTCAAAAGCATAGATACCTAGTTCATCAGATAAAGCATGGGGTATCTCTTTCGTCAGTTTAATATCTCAATATCTTATCTCTCACGCACAGCACTTGGGACGTTTATGTTATCGACTGTTAAAGCCACTTTAGAATTTTCCGAGAACTTTCTTTACAACCTGATACATATAATTGTGAGTGTAATTACCCTATTTACGTGCATAATTTCCCCCATCGCGTATTTTCCCCACCCCAGTTTTTGTGGATTACAAAATTCAATTTTTATTTTTATCGCATAATTTCCCCACCTCTACTTCAACTGACTGGCGGTGAACGACGCGACAATATACCGTTACTTCCGCATTTCTCTATCTCACGCTACTTTAGGGGAAGATTCCACCCCCACCCCGGTCAGTACAAGAGCAGACTCCTTCTGAATCTGTACAACAATTTCGAGTGTTTTGTGAAAACGTGAAGTTCGCGAATAAAGTTAAGATTAGTGACACACATTAACAACATAGGTAAAAATAGGAGTTATACCGCAAAGTTTAAGTTGCGTGTAGTTTTCTCTGCTGAAAAGAATGGTGTGAGAGCAGCAGGCAGAGAAGCAGGCAGAGCAGAAGCAGGCAGAGCAGCAGGCCATGCATGCCTATTGCTTAACTGTACTTTGAAGAAAAAAAACAAATGTTGAGATGTGATTTCTTATATTTTAAATGTTGCGTGTTAATAAAATTGTTGTTAATTACATTTCTTGCTTTAAAAATCAATATTTAACATGGTTTTCCTTACACTTTCACCATATTTTTTTTTTCCTCAAATTCAAAAACATCGCATAATTTCCCCACCCACCCTTTTTTTGTCAAAATATTGATGAAAAAAAAGGGGAAATTAAGCGAGTAAATACGGTATATGTTTACAAGTAAAAACATTCGTTTTACAGCTCTTATATCCAAGTAGATAATAAGTATTAAATAACATAGCCACAGTACTTGAACTATTTAACATTAAGGTATAGAATAATATTTAATGCTATTGAATTCAACTTTTTTTATTCCAATATCCGGGCTCTGGCACGCCTTTAGCCTCAAGAAGGGACAAATATTGTGAACTTTATAGCTGAAGAATCATTGCTTAGAGGATACCTAAGGGACCGCTCACATTATATTTCAAAAACAGAATACAGTGAAGTCTCACTTATACGAATATGAGGGGAACCAAAAATTATTCGTATAGGTGAATATTTCGTGTAAGGAATAACATATAGGATTACGGGGGTTTCGCCGGGGAATGAGAAATTCTTCGTATAATTGAATGTTTCGTATAAGTGAGTTTCATATAAGTGAGACTTCACTGTATATCCATGCCGATTCTTGGATTCGAACCCGGTGCAGACATAGCGTCATGGCTGTTTAATTTAAATGTTTGTATGTAATCAATTCTTTTTTTAATCTTTGTAGATCATAGCACATAAAATGTTAAGTTTCACATCGTATTGTTAATTTCGACATATACAATGTTTCTTAAGCCTCGCGAACACCATCCAACTTTGCACCAACTTAGTCGGCCAACTTCGAATCCGCGAACTTTTTGTCAGCCCCCGAACACCATCCAACTCGCAAATGAGACGGCCGTGACTGCAGCAATCCCATAATGCAGTGCGTTTCCCTCAGCAGCTGTGGAAAATCCGAAAAAATCGAGGTTTTGAAACCTCTCTGATAAATTCTACCGCATACAATTACTGCATTTCAGTATAAATTTTATTTATGTATAAAAGAAACTCGCAATACTCTGATATTCATTGTGAACGCGCTTGTCTTCGACTCGAATCGGTGAACATCACTTTAGACGCCATTTCTTCCATGGGCGTGAAGTCACGACTGACCTGTTCCAACGCTTCCCTGTGATTGGGTAATTCCGATCCACTTCCCGAATTGGTCCTGCACACCAATTCGAGTCGGCGGACTAAAGTTGTTGCAAAGTCGCTGAAAAACGGGCTCAAAACTGTCTCTACCAACTCGTGACGTCAAAATTGGTGCAAAGTTGGATGGTGTTCGCGGGGCTTTAAGATACACACATATATTTTTCACATTAGCTCACCTTTTTAATTAGTTTGTCTGTATTAGTAAATTTAATAACGTACACATTCAGTTTTCCAACAGGACTGTGGATGCAACGCTGATTGGAGGAAGTGCATTTCGAAGACTGACGGGAAGGGAAGGAACCAAGAAAATGATTCTTATACTTTGAAAGAAATTCATCTATTCAATTATGCGAAAGATTTCGGGGGTCAGTTTTGAGGGATGAGTTTACTGGAGGACCAAAACAAATGTGTTTATATTTTAAGTTGGACCGTAAATAAGCTACGTACGATAGAAATCCGCCCAGCTGTTTTGATGTGATGCGAATCAGAAAAGAGACAACAAA
This sequence comes from Thereuonema tuberculata, assembly GCA_023159025.1. Classification (NCBI taxonomy): domain Eukaryota; kingdom Metazoa; phylum Arthropoda; class Chilopoda; order Scutigeromorpha; family Scutigeridae; genus Thereuonema; species Thereuonema tuberculata. The sequence continues at coordinate 51,585,962 of JAFIDM010006943.1, read as the reverse complement.
GAGGCCGATAAATGGACAGTGGACGTAAATGTTACAATGAAATAGTGAGACTTGACTTTCTTATTATTAATAAGTTTAAGGTTTTCAATAGGTTACTAAAAGTTAGTGTCATTGGATCGCGGGAGGTAAGGCTCCCGTGATCAACGGGACTTAGTTGAGGTCGGGTGGTCAGCCTCGCGCCCGCCACCTTTAACTCCCAGGAAAGAAACCCAATACTCATTCAACAGAGGGCTGGATAGACCCTAGGACCCGTTTGGAGGAGAATGGAATATGGAAAAAAATACGCCGAAGCCGGGGATCGAACCCCCATCTCTAACCCACAGCCACATACCTATACCAACCCATCAATAGATTACCAATAATAAATTCAATAAATCATTTTTGTTGTTATTGTTTTTGTTTTTTTTTAAACTTATTGTACAATTCAAATTAACATAAGAGAAATATAATATTTTTTTAAATGTTTATCTTATCTCCAGTTAAAAGGCTTCTACATAAGCGTATCTACGTTGAAAAATCTGCAAAATTAAAATCTGAACTTTTATTTTACGATAATATCCTTTTCTTCATGCATGGACTAACTTTAAAAAAAAAGATTACCAATCTAAACCTAGATCCATAGTGATTTCTTGTTTGTGTTAAGGGAACCTAAAAACATCCGCAAATATTTCCTTTAAAAAAGATTCCATTAACCTTCAGATTAAAAATGTTCACAAATTCCGTAAATTTCCCGGAAATATTTTTTCGAATTGATATAAATTACAAATGCTTTTCAATTGATATACCTACAAATTAGATTTCTGCTAATGGGATCTATTTTCTAAACGTAATTGTTTAAGGTAATTGATACATTGTTTCCCTTAGAAATAAACAACATAATAGAAATATATAAGTAATAGTTTCCGTCCTTTTATAAAATTTTATTTTTAACTTCGTACTATATTGTACTAGTACTATGAGAATGAACTCAGGTAACATTTCCAAATCCTCTTTATTGATTTTTTTTTCCTCATAAGTTACTTTTTTTTTTTTTTTTGCTGCTGTACTTATTGTCCTCCAAATGAGAGATGGCCGCCTGTTTTTGTGAGATCTGCGCATGTATGATCGATTACTCTGGTCAGGCACTTCCGTCTGATTTAATGACAGGACGCCGCCATTACGGTAATCGCTTGTTACTTTGCAAAAGAGCATTGTATTTATAAATAATATATATTTATTTATATAAATACTTATTGTTAGCAACTGGTATTGAAATAA